>OY720430.1:188899203-189471885 GCA_963082735.1 Pocota personata
AATAAGAACAGAAACCTTCCTTATGTTCCAATGAGAATAAAGGACCCCCAAAAAAAAGGTATAACCCGTCAACCGTACAAGAAAATGTACATACATACTTCCTGGCGGCGGATGTACTCGTAAACTCACTCCAACCAACTGAAATCGAAAAAAATATGTCATATCCGTACAAGCTTAGGCCGGTGTCCTCTGCGATGCCATATTCATTTCGCCCTTTTTTATGAAATCATCAAACGACAGTAATGAGCTTTTCCCACCATCAGCAGCTGCGTTTCGTTTTGTTAAGCCTCGGTACACAATATAAATGGTGGCATCCAGGGCCATCCCAATCCCGTCGTTATACTTTCGATGGTTCATTTCAATTTCACGCCGAAATGGATTTCTAATGATGAACCTCATCCTGCCGCCATGACTCGACCAATGTCATTGTGCAGCATAACACCCGCCCGGTGTTGCTGCAAACCACCTCGTGTTGTGTAATTTTTGATCAGATTTTCTGCTTAATTAGTCCTCTTTTTGCCTCGGTACACTTGAATGTTGTATTACCAGGATATCACATAGTCATTGCCAAGACCTTTGCCACCAGAAAGGGAAAAAGTTGACATTTTCTTTTTCACTTTTTTTTTGGCCTTTTTTTTTTGGATTTATTTTTTATTTACCACATCGCTTGGGACTTGGTGGATGACACTGTTCAACACGTATGCGGAGGAGGTAATGAGCTCCTGGGACCTGATGGTGTGGCGCCGGGTGTTCGGTGATTGATGATACAGATGTTTGTCGCGAGGATATATCGCTGGGGTTGCAAGGACATGTGTACGGATGTGGATGTCCTTAGGGGGAGGATAATTTAAAATTGTGTCACTGTCAACAAAGTGCTGGGAATTTATCTATTTTTTTTTTTCTTCCTTAAAGTGATTTCCTGATTTTATATGTTTTGATGTGCGAGCGAGTAGTAAAATTTGGAACCATGAACACAGATTGGATATAAAATATAGGAAAATTTGTGACAGTAGACAGAGAAGTAGGGAGCACAGCTGTCAATCTGATGAAGACATTTTATGGCTGAAATGAGCTAAGATGACAGCTAAGGCCTCCTCTACTGGAAGCTGTAACCCTTTACTGATCTAGGGCTTGGTTGAGATATCTAACTCAAGTTGACATAAGAACGGGTAGAGTGATCGTTGAAAGCTTTGGATAAAGAGGGACAAATTTCGGCAGATAAGCCCAATTTCAGAATACTAATTGGAATGTGACTACTAGTCCTGAATAAAAGTTCGCCTAGCATCACCGAATCACCTTTTGTTGGTAAAGTGAAGCCTATTAGACACTTGGTCCCACTTGGTGGTTTATTTTCTCGTGTATAGGTACTCGTAAATTACAAACTCAGCAGTTCACAGTTTAATTCAATCAATCAGTCCTTCTCTGGTTACCTTCCTGACAGGAACTGATTAATTTTTATTTATCGCCAACAGCATCATTTGTACCTGCCGCGTCACTAATCGTCGAGTCCGTTTATTAGGCGAGAATTCGTCATTTTGGTTATATAATACAAAGAAATAGGAATGAAATTTCTACCAAGAAAGAAACTCCCCTCTGTGAACACAATGGTGGGTTTCAGTGTGGGAAATCAATTCGAGATGGAACAAAAAACAAAAAAAAAATATATGATGGGGTAGTGGACTCTGGCATAGGGAAGCTCTTAAGTGGGCGTCGGACGTCAAATGTGTTAAAATGGCAAAATGACGTAAAGCGATTGAGAATATGTTTGTAAATATATCTTCAAGTTTCGTCATTGGATGACTTTCTTTCACAAAACAACGATGCTTTGATTAAGCAATTTATTGTTTTATAGTCGGAGGGCTAGTGAACGTTTTACGCAAAGCATTTTCGCAAGGTCAATTCATGTCTTTTATTATTTTTATTAAATGTTTTTTTCCACTTAGGACTATGTCCTTTAAAGTTATAAAACTTAGTGATGGAGTGGTTGGAAGGGGTACAGGGGAGAGTTAAATATTGGACAGTAAGAGAAAGGAGAGGTGACCATGCGCGTTAATTTTGAATCTTTACAAATTATTGATCTCTGGAAGTATCGACGAGGGCAAGTTAATCCGCATTTGAGTGGTTGAAAAACAATCTTCCGAATTTTACAGGCTTAAGTAGGCTTTAAGATATAAATAAGTGTGTGCAGAAGATGCCCAACGATGGACTGGCTGGGCACAACTATAGATTTCATCCGAACAATTGCTATGGTTCATCATTCCAGCGTTGTTCGAGAGAAGGTATTTGGCTGTATACTGAACACGAACTAAGTTTTTTTTAAAGTACCTCCTGAATCATAACTAATCAAAGAAAGGTCAACAAATGATATTTATTTCATTTTTAAATATCACTTTGGAGAAGGTATTATGATTTAAATACAAGTTCTCATAATGTTCACATCACAAGTTCAAGAGGTTTAGTTTTTCTCAATTTACGAATATTAAATTGAAAATTTAAGACGTTTTCTATCTCAGGGTTAATATGTATCTGGAGACGAATAGTGTCCTTTTCTATCACCTCTGCTACCAGGTCAATCTGCAAATCACGATGCAAGTCATTGTTTCTAATAAACCATAGTGCATTAACTATTCAAACAAGGACCTTGTTTTGAAATGTTTTGATTATTTTCTTTTGTAAACGGTGACCAGATAACAATGATAGTTTTTCCAATTATTATGTTTCAGCTACCAATGACATCCAGCTGTCAAAATATTCAGTAAGGTTTGCCATTGCATCGTGCATCGTTTGACTCTTCCCGAACGTGTAGAAATTATTAAAAAAATTATCGAAATTCCGGCTCAGTACGCAACGTGAATTTCGTCGTGAGGTCGGTCGTCATCATAGCGTCAGTGTGCAGACAATTTGTCGCACCGTGGAAAAGTTTCAACATGAGTACACTTTTTGAACCTTAAGCCACCAGCCAGACAGAGATCGGTGTGAAGTGAAGAAAACATAGCGACCGTAGCGGCCAGTATCGAAGAAGACCCAGAAATGTCAATTCGGCGCCTATCAGCTGAATTGGGAATCGCCAGAGAGTCAACCAGGCTTATTTTGCTGTTGGATTTGTGCCTACATCCGTACAAGATTGTGCTAATGCAAGAATTGAAGCCGGACGATTATAGTAAACATCGTGAGTTCGCTAATTGAGCGCTGGAAATGTTGGCCGGAGATCCGGATTTTGGCCAAGAAATCAACTTTTTGGACAAGGCCCATTTTTGACTCAGTGGCTATGTCAACAAGCAAAATTGCCGTTATTGGAGCGACCACAATCCACAAGTGTTCGACCAAGCATTAATGCATCCACAAAAATTGCCTGTTTGGTGCGGTTTATAGCACGGCGGCATCATCGGAAATTATTTCTTTCGAAATGAAAAAGGAGACACCGCTACCGTCAATGGTCCTCGGTATAGAGCGATGTTAACCAACTTTCTGTAGCCAGAGCTCGACAACATCGTTATATCCGAGCTGTGGTTCCAACAAGACGGCGCTACATGCCATACAAGAGATACAACGCTTGAAGTGGTGAAGGAGAAATTTGGCGACTGGGTCATCTCACGGCGAGCGTTCATCAATTGGCCGCCACGATCATGCGACTTGACACCCCTCGATTATTTTAATTGGGGCTACGTCAAGTCCTTAGTTTACACTAACAAGCTAACCACTTTGGACGAGCTCGAGGCCAACATTCGAGATGCTATTGCCGGAATAACGCCGCACATATTGGACAGAGTCATCAAAAATTTAAAAGTTGCTTGAAGCACTGCCAGCGAAGTCGAGGCGGCCATTTAAATGACGTGCTATTCCATACACACTGGCATGAATGTAGCTTCAACTTGATATCTCACACCGTTGTTATTTTATTTAAATTTATTTTCCTATCGTTCTTATCTGGTCACCCTATAGTATCTGTAATCTGCTCATTCCAGCTAAGGTCCCAGCTAACCTGTGTACCAAGCATTAAAAAACCATTAGATTAGTCAAGATCAACTCCATCCATTCTGAGTTTAACAACGTTAGTGTTCCGCTTCATAGACAGGGCACAGCTCTGGGCTTTTGGCACATTGAAACAACCCATTTTGCACCCCAATTGATGATTGCATCAATGTCAGAGTTGAGTTCGGTAGACATTCGGTACCTCTGCGGCAACGATTTGGGGCTCTGCCGTGGTGTGGCGATTATCGGATTACGAGTAACAGAAAGGAAGTAAACAGTACTAAGAGCCGGGCAGATATCACCACATCTATATGCTCCGTGAAGAAGTCATGGTACATACTCATGGTACATACTAGAGAAAAATGTTGAAGTACGTCAATCTAATACAACCTGCATTGATCGACCACTCAAAAAACTTGCGGGAATACAACTGACACTTCAAACTTGTTAATGATGGTACTATGCCACACTCTATCGAAAGCCTTGGAAAAATCAAGAGCGACAACTCTAAATACATCATGATCATCATTAGAATCTGCTGGAACGCTGTTGCCGGAAACCACATTTTCGGACATTAAGGAAATTGTTTCTTTCAAAATAACTCATAAGTTGGTGGTTGTCTCAAAGAGGTGTTCTTCTACCTAGCTAAACTTCTGCAATAGCTCTTTCTCTTATCGTATTCCACAAGCAATTTACGGTACAGATGCAAACTTGCACACACACAGCCAATCTCGGAAAGGACCTCAACCAACTTCGTGTGCAAAACTGGAGGGGGCTAGTACAAGATTAAGCTGGCCGCACTGTAGCGCCATCTTAAGTAAGTAAGCAAGTAAGTGTACGAACATAGCGGCTTAATGTGGCGAATACTTTGACAGTTGACACCTAATGTCATTATGACAAAGCAAAAGTACCAACCTTCATATATGAAACAAAATATAAAAATCCGGCTGGTTAGGAATCTTTTTTATGAACCACTGGTTGGGTTTGTTATTTTTATTTAACTTAGCTTATTTATTTGACAAGTGTGACAACTGTCAACCACATTTCATTAAAAAATTTAAAATAAGGTTAACTTTTCATTAAAATGAACAAAATTAAACCTTTTTCCGTTGCAGCTTTGCACGTTAAAATGTTAAACAGTTAATTAAAAAAACTAAATTAAATTATAAATACATATGTATGTATACACTAGCGTACATAAAATTAGCAACTAATAGGTAGGTACAAGTTCCGAAAAGCAGCCATAAATAGTTCGTTTAAAGAGAAAAAACGCCCTCGCAATTTGCATTTTAATGGCAGTTCTGTTAAGGGTAAAGCATGCATTTATGGATCTGCGGTGAAACATCCCATCATACGGGCAATAAAAGCAGTAATGAAATCCTACTTTATTCCAGCGACGTTCCCGAATTCACCCCCAATAAGCTGTTATACAAATTTATATGCTGATTGGATTTATCAATTCGCAGTGAAATTTCCATTTCGTATCTACATTTTGCGCAACATTATATCGTTCTGATAGGCGGCTATGAATTTTACTGTTATCGTTTACGAATACGCACTGATAAAGAAAATAAGCAATTATGTACATCGTGAATGAAATGCATGATATGTAGAATAGGCATTTGAGGAACGCAAAATTGTCGTAACAAAACCGTGAAATTGAAAACCACAGAATTTATGGGACACAAATAATGTATGTATTGTATGTACATATTTCCTGTGTTTTCACATTCACTGGATGAATTTCTTGTATTTCCTATCGATTTGAATTAGATCGAAGTCTATTCAAAGTGATATGAGTGCTATTAAATATGGAGCTCAACTGGATCGTATGGTGCTTATTTTACATCCTTTGGATGGATATTATTGTACTGTATGATTATGAAATATCCACAAGTACTATCTGGACATAAACGGAAGCACAAATTGCATTTGCAATGAGGTACAATTGTAATAAGTCAGGTGAAGACCTCCACCAGAAAAGATAGAAAGGTAACATATATAGTAGAAAGGGCAATGCTAAAATTACCTATGCCAATACCAAGGTGAAAGGCGACCCACGACTGCCATGTTGGTCTGGCGATGTCAAAAGTTAATTCTGCAGTCATGGAGTTCTGAAGTTATGATATAAACGTTGTTTCACGAAATATACAATAATTTAACAGATTTTTTTGTAGAACTTTTTGGAGTGTCTAATGTAATGTTTTGATGCATCACCCAAAGCAAAATAAAGGGTTATTCATTTCGGGGTTGAAATATCACATCCCTGCCATATGGCACCTGTCAAATCCATCTGTCATTCATAGTCACAGGTAGTTAGTTGAAATATGAATCGTTTAATCACCGGCCAACGCATTCAAATTGTTGAATTCGCAGAATATACGTCGATGGGGTGCTGGAAAATCAAAAGTTGACGTCGATTTTTCAAACAAAATCTTCTTCCCAATCCTCGCTCGGCGGCTACGTAAACAAACAAGATTGCAGAATTTGCATGTCGCATGAAAACCAAATGTTAAAATGTATGGCTTATAAACTCCCCATTCTACATAATAAATATGAACATCCCATTATGCATAGGTACCGTGAAAATCACACTCGAATCGGCTCAGTCAGTTCTCGAAAATATTGGGAACATAGCTATAAACAAACAGACATTATTATCTATTAGGTAGATTCAAAGTCTATAAGGACAGAAGCAATGATGATCTGATGTGGAACGTACGATGAATTTTCAAATAAAGCCCACGATTCTGCACCATATAACAGGACTGTTAGGATGAGGGCTTTATACCCGTCGGTAATTCTCAATAGGTCACAACTACTCTATTGCTTTCTTAGTCCTAAGAAACAGCATTCGGTAAAATTCCGCCTTGAGTCACCTCACTAAAGTTATTAGCGGAGTTACCAGCAGATCGTATAAAGACAAAATTCTTATTAGCTATTAAAGCTGTATTCGTCTTATCCTCGCTTATAATCAGACTCGTCGTAGCATATCCTGATTTGATGTTATCAAAAGCGGTAATGGCTGCCAGTTTCGTTCTACCGACTGCACTAACTTTCGGAAACTGCCCTGCAACTGCTAGACCACTTGCTATGTCGTTTCGGTGTGCATTCAACCTACTGTAGTCAAATATATTTATCAAGGTGCACGGTAGTTCTTCAGCAACTTGTGCACTATCACCTTATTTACACGAAACAGCTTATAGCCCCCCTCTACCTCTACCAAATTTGTTTCTAGCTTAAGTGGTTGCCGAGATACAAAACTTCAAAAAACGCTTATTTTGGGACTAACTGATTGACTAAATGACTCTGGTTCTATCGCAAAACAATAAGAAGAGCTACAGTTGCACGCAAATGAGACAATTGCATCTGTCAAAAAATGACTGGAATCAAAAAGTTTAGCCTTGGCAGAACACAGGACGGAGACCATTAAAGTCAAGGTAGGGAGTTATATAATACAATACTCGTACACTACAAAAGATGCATAAAATGTTTCGAAGTTATGATAGACGACAGGCTAAACTTTAGTAATCACATGAAGTACATATCTAAGAAGGCATCAAATGTACACTAGGTGCTTTCGAGAATGTTCCCAAATGTTGGGGGTTCAAGAAACACCAGGAGACTATTTTTTTTTTTTGTAATTTGCACGCGCCAAAGAGTATATGAATAGTATTACAGGACACCTTCACGTTTGTGAAGGAGAGAGAGAGAAAGAAAGATTCAGTGTAGTGGTTTGAAACTTAGATAGTATTAAGTTTCTGTAAACTCCTAGGGCAGTGTCCAGATAACTGGGGAGCTTGTTTGTTTTGCTTTTGTCGTTGCTCATAATTCACAGTATTTTTTCCGTCCTCCTGATGTCATCATCACGACCAAGTTGCATTTTCAGCCATATGACCACTCTACTGCCATTGTTATGCCTTCGCAGTAAGAGTTGACTTAGCTTTCGCTTTCATGTGAAATAAATAGGTGGTTAAAATGGGCGAGGCTTGCGTAACCTTGGAAATTATTACAGGGCTAGTGTTTGGGGTATAAACAAAGGATGAAATGAGTAAAATCAACTTTTATGTATCGTTTCCAAAAAATGATCAGGGGGATGTTGTATCAGTATACGAGTACTCTAAAGATCATCAGAAGGGAGGACTATCCAGTCAATGTGGAATCTTGAAAATTTGTACTTTGGGGCAAAAGTCTATTTATGTACGTTTATTTGTTTATTTGGGAAGGCATTAGAACAAGCTGAACTTGGCACACTTTTATATATCACTCCTTTTTGTGGTTGAATTGTTACAGAATCTTTGAACTAGCAAACTTGGCCCTTTTTTACAGCAAGGTTTCTGGTAAGACTTGTTTTTACATGAAGCGCTTTAGAACCTCTTTCACCTCCAATTTAGCTCTCTAATATGTCTGCATAAACACGATCTTTAGCATAGCCCCACAAAAATAAATCGAACGGGGTCAGATCACACGAAATCGGTGGCCATTGGTCTCGAAATAAAACAGCCGGGGAACTTTTTGCGTAGTATAGCAAAATTTGTCTGTGTTGGTGGCATATAGTCCCGTCCTGTTGGATCGCTCACATCAATGTCTTCAATCACAGCCCAAAAAAAGTTGGTTATCATTTGACGCGCAGAGAATTCACCATAACTTCGTCGTTTTAAAAAAAAAATAAGGCCCGATTACTCCACCGGTCCACAGCCCGCACCAAACTATTAACCGTGGTGGATGCAATGGTGTCTCAACGATCACATTTGGATTCTCTGAGCCCCAAATTCTGCAATTTTGATTGTTAGCCGCCGAGCGAGAAATGGGCTTCATCTCTGAAGAAGATTTTGTTCGAAAAATATACGTCAACTTACAGATACACAGATATTACAGAAATGCTTTTTTTTTTGTACTAAGATGCAATAATTTGAATGCATTGAGCGGTGATTAAACGATCCATATTGTAAAATTACAAGGCAAGAACTAACTAAATGTCACTATGACAGATGGATTTGACAGATGCCATATTGCAGGGATGTGAAATCCCAGGTTTTTTGGTCAATTGTCAGTCAAATCTCCAACTGCAGGTAGGTAAATATTGCGTTGTGTAATGTACGAGTATCTATTGCCATTGCCTTTCAATTCTTTAGCTGGAGCACACATTTATTCCTTGGTGAGCTCCACGAAATTTTCACTGACCATGAGTAAAAAAGTATGAATGTACTTCGAAGTTGTTCAAAAACATTTTTAGATACCTTCATACTCGTACATACATTACTCTGTTTTCTCCGTCTAAACAAACATGTGACATAAGTGTCACATGTTTGTTGAAGGCGAAATAATTTATTCTAATTAAATTCTCCCACTCGAACTTTAACAAATTAAATTTCCCTTGAACAATCGATTTCATTACGTATGTCTGTATGTGTAGGTACCTCTATACATATGCCCGCCCATCTAGATTCTAGATTAAGTGCGCATTGTACATAGGTAATTATTTAAAAAATAAAATTTAAACATCCACACTCGATTCCTGTACATTTAAATTCATTAAATTTTGTCTCTTTAATTTTTATTTCACAGGCTAGTGATGAATCAGCAGCTGAAGTGCACGCCTTTGATGACATTAAAAATTTAATGAAGGTAAATATACATATGAATGTACATACAACTGATGGGGACGAGAAGCTCTCATAGCAGCCGCTCAACATCCTAAACCATTTCCAGGAATTTTATTTCAATTCCATGTCTTCTTCGTTCTCCTGTTGGGGTGGTATGGTAGGTGATCCACCCACCCTTCCCTAATTGAATTCCGCTTAATGTGCCGAACGAAAGTGCTCGTTCACAGAAAAACGTAAACAAATTATCATCGTGGATGAACGGCGTTGTTAATGCTGTCTGCCGCCATTATTCTCGCCTGTCAAGTGACGCAGACACGTGAATCAATTGTTGAACGCATGAATGTCTCTTTTTCTTAATAAAATCAAAAAAACAGTGGGTAGGGATGGAGATTGTGGATGCAGAGATGGGGTATTTCCTGATGAATTTTAATTAAAAATTTAAATTCCGTGTCATACGCATCCCCCGGTGATGAGGAGACGATGAAAATGTCTTTTATCACAGTATGTGCTTAAAGTAAGAGTGTAGGGTAGGCCATGGGTAAGCTAATGCTGAATGGTCAGTCTTTTTGATTAATTTTGCACATGGATCGATTTTTCTCAGGCTTTGCAGTTCAGGTCATGGAGTAGTCGTTGTAATCTTTATAGCCAAGTCACTAATAGATATCGTCCTACTTTTTTGAGTTTATCCCCATTGAAATTCTTAGACCAATTGACACTAACCAAATGACTTATCACGGTCCACGGAGCCAGTGTTAAGGTATTGTATGTTCCGCTCCGCGTAAATATTCAACGATGGAAATGGATGGAATTACTTTTGCCGGATTCAAGTTGGATAAAGTTACTAACAAGCCTTCGGGCATGACATTACCATCTTGTAAAGTACTCGAAGAATATGCAAAAAGTTTACAGTGTTTTCTTTGACGCAGAATACTTATCAGACTTTTTGAGGTATGCAAGAAAGGAAGGTAGATGCAATTTGTTTTCTCCCTTACAACCATTTGAAGAAATTGCAGACAACAGTCGGGGAGAAAAGCTGAATAAAATTTCAGTAATAAGGTTGAAGTTATCTATCCCGTCGCTGCGTATAAAGTATCAGGACCAGAGAGAATAATACCGTTGAAGAATTGCTAAAAGTAAATTAAAGTAATTCTTGAAGGGAGCATCGAAAGTAAAAAAGGGGCAACAAGATTTTGTCTGTTTAAAATCGTCTTAAAAAAGGCTCCACCACCTATTAACACGAAACAATTTAAGCAAAAAGTATTGCCTTGTAACCGAGTTTTAACTCAAGTTAAATGTCTTCTTCGACGAAATACAGGATTAAAAAAAAAAAACATGTCTCCACCAAGTGTGTAAGACTTAGTGAAGGACTACGAGTATTTTGAAGAATGAATTGCAAGATTTACCTACTTTACTTTGAACCTGGGCCTAAACCATCAAGCGTCTCGAGCCATCTTGGTATTGAACTAGCTGCAAGAGTTGATGTTCACATGTCCTAGCCATCTTAGGCGACGAATCCTTCTGACTGGGTTGATGTCACGGTACAATTGGTATAGTTCGTTGTTATATCTTCTCCTCCATTTACCGCCGATGCAAACGAGACCAAAAATCAACAACTAACGGTGTTTTATTCGCTAATGATAACGTCAATCTGCGCCGCATAGCAGGACAGGGATGATGATGGTCTTATATAAAGTCACCTTAGTTGTCCGTGCGAGAACTTTGCTACTCAATTGCCTTCTTAGCCCGAAACAGCGGTTAGGAAGAGTGATTCTTCGCTTGATCTCTGCGCTGGTGTCAATATTTGAATTTACAGGGGAGTCTGGGTAAACAAAGTCCTTAAGTAACCCAAAATTGTAGCTGTCTATTGTGACATTCTCTCGAAGTCGCTGATATTGGCTGTCAATTTTTGATGACAGTTTAAACTATAGAATATTGAAAAAAATCGACAATGGCTCTGGATTATTTTTTCCCTTTTGTTTTTTTTTTCTCTCTTGGACAAGTCTATTTTTCTTAAAATAATAAAAAATGTGATTCTCCCTGAAGTTAGGTGCAATACGTTTACTGTAGCAGTCCTTCTTAAAGCTAAACAGAGTGCTTCTTAAACTGTTATAGATTAAATTAATAGAACGCAGATGGCGTTCGTCAAATGAGTGTGTTCAAAAATAAATAAGAAAACAATGCTTACAACAGCATACATTTTGTTTTGACCCCGTTAATCGCTAAACCCATTTTCGCCGCTTCTGTTCCAATACTTACGAAAGCATCACTGTCAGCCCGCTGCGTTCTCCCACTTACGTCAATGTCATTGGCATATGCGAGTAGTTGTACAGACTTTTGAAAGATCGCACCTCTGACGTTGGCTTTCGGCTCCTTTCAACTATGATGTTAAAGAAATCATATGGCAGCGCGTTACATGGTCGTAGGCCTTTTCTGACATCAAAAGCCTCTGAGATATTGTTACCGATCTTGATGGAGCAGTGTGCATTCTCCATCCTTATCCTGCACAGGCGGACGAGTTTGGCAGGGATGCAAAACTAGACATGGATCTGCATATACACCATCATATGCGACTTAAAAATCAATGAAAAGGTAGTGAGTATGGATTTGGAGTTCCAGGGTTTTTTCAAGATCTGCCGCAAGGTGGACTTTACAGGCCTAAAATACGGACTAAGCAGATTGTTCACAGAAGTTGGTATTCTTTCTTTCTCTATTGCTTGTAGATATTATAATCTTCTCTCGTTACCCTATGCATGGCCGATTTATAAGCCTTTTGCTTTGCTGCGTGTACTTGGCAGCACTCTTCATCAAATCAGGGGTGATGGATGAGATAAACTCAGCACATCAGAGGCGGTATTCTTGATGACTTCCTGACAATGATGCCATTGCTCATCTGCTCTTAACTCGTTCGGCGAAGGCTCTGGCAGACGCTTGCGATTGTAGCCGTTGGATGTTAAATTTTCTCACAGTACTTCTTTGGTGTTGTAGTGTTTGGAATATGTGAGCTGCTCGAAAGGTGCGAACATCTAAAATACTGGAGGAGTGCCTTACATCAATCGTGACTTGACCAATTTGGTTGACAGTTAGTTGATCCGAAGAGCGCTAGGTCCGTTTACAAAAATATTGAGGTACGGGAATCGTGAACGTTATAACGTGGACATTGGTCGAGGTGCTCATAAAAGCTATCTTTGGTCATGTCGTAATTATCCTCTGTAGGACCATGAGCGTATATTAAGCTGATGGTTTTAAATTTTGCCTTAATGCGGATTGTCGTCAGGCGTCCGTTTACATTCTTAAAGCTCAAGATATCTTACTTAAGGTTGCCTCTGATGACAAATTAGTATCTAAATAAACGCTGCTTTTTCTCCTTGTAGTAGTCACCATATTAGATGTCACAGCTTTTTATTCGTTTTTTTACTGACCCATCCCACCGCACTTCTTGGATAGCGGTGATGTTAATTGTTCGGCTAATTGTTCTGCTGCACGTTGCCTGTTAAGGGTCCGAAAATTCCATGTGCAGATTTGAAGGTTGTTGTCCTTATTTCGTTAGTGAGGTTCATCAACAGTAAAATCATCCTTATCCGAGGCTTGTTGCTTGGTAACCGTTGATTTTTTCCATGCTAGGGCAGTTACCCCGACGTACAACCCCCAACTGGATTAAAAACTCCGCCTTAACTCTTCGTGTTGGCATATTTGTGATTTCAGTCGCTCATAATCTGCAGAAATAATAGACACTGTTTGCAGCACCGCATTTTGGGTCAGACGCTCCCATCCTCCGCTATCCACGCTATCCTAATTTAGAAGTATTTAGATCCTACCATTTAGATTCCAGACCAGAACTTGAAATTATATCTTGGTCGTTTCGCAATTCGAGATTCTGTTTCCTTTCAGATTTACAAGTAGTACTGGGACACTGAGTGTAAGAAAGTGGTAGGTGATCGATGCTTCTGCTACACTCACTGTTTGCTGGTACTCATGTAAAGGGTGGGCCATCTGTTGGTTTGTATATTAAATTACATGTTATTTTGACACTGACAGCTCTTTCGTGCTACTTAAGCTAGCATCTGTAAAGGTTTCGTTTCCCCAATCGAGATTATTATCTATCCTCTTATCCTTCATGAAGCCAACGAAATAAATGTATCAATGGCGTTTAATTTTAAACTGTCTTTAAAATACATAGAACTTATGTGTATCTACAACGAGTCCTACCAAAACAAATACTTAAATCAAGTGACGCCTTCGGTGTTTCTATTGTTTGCTCTCATCACCTCAACAACAGGTACCTATCTGATAAAAGAGGCATTCCTCAAGGAATAGCAAACGAACACACTCATGCAAAAGTGTTTGACAATGTTCAACATGTAGCACAACAGCAAAGCCCTAACGTTTCCACCAACCATACGAGTCAGATGCTTTTAGATTACAAATTCTATTCTTCTCTGTGAAAGATAATTCAAGCGCGAAGCAATCAGCACTTTGCTTACTCCCAAGCGTGAATTCGCTTCAATTCAAAGCTCGATGAACTGCTATCTTTTGTGTAACACCCAACCGTGTCCTTTCAAATATTCATCAGACATTCGGTGGAGTAAAGTTGATTTAATGAAATTAAAATTCAACCAGTTAACGAACCTTAAGTCCCAGGATATACTTTTTGCTGCTAAATTCGTGGCAGAGAAAAGCCATTGAACTTAACTTTAATGCAATTTAAGTTCCATCAGAGGAAAACTCAAAGGAGGGAAATTCCCTTACCAAGGTTTTTAATTAAACTTTTCATAAGTTCCCAAATGAGCTGGAGAGTGAGAATAGATAGAGCAGTCCTTGTAGTTCGTCTGCGGCCGACCACAATTGAAAGCCAATCACATACATAAGTGAAGTAAGTTGAAGTTGTGTTGGTACCGCAAAACCGAAGAGAACTGTAAACGACAACGCAATTAAATTCAGTACATAAAAGGATGTCACACTTATAGCCGACACCACCACAGGGTCTACCACACAATCAGGAAGGCTCTAGTAAAGGACACAGTTAATGAAAAAAAAGAAAAAAGAAAAAATGTTATGTCAATTCGAAATCAACTGCAAGGGCATCCTCGCTACCACCTCCCCTCCCCCGATTCCATTAGTCGTTGGCGATGATAACGGGGGGATGAGTAGGAGACTGATTTAAATTTCCATGCGTTAAAGTGTCACAAGGAGAGTCGATCTAGGAACGTGCTTGGGAAGTATATTAATTTATCGGGTGATGTAAGGGAACAGATCCCCAAGGTCATGTGAGACGAGGGTGTATGAAGGTTGGATACTGAGCTGCCAGAGACATGGCAGATTGCCTGTTACTCACCGCCCGCATTGTCAAGAGGGAATTTTACATAAAAAGGGAGATAAAATTATTGGCAAGAACTAAAAAATACAGTGTGGGCGTCACGCAAGGACACCTGAAGTAAAATTTTATGCAAATAGTAAGAGGAGTGTTTTTTGTTTACATTTTGTGTAGAAATTTTCATTTGCATTAAATCACAAACAATTCATGCGTAGTTTTGAAAAAAACAAAAGAAACAAATACGAGTAAAGCGCTAGCAAAAAATTTAAAGTAAAATGCACGACTGGGTCGCACGTACTTGCTTTACGCTGTTTAACTGCAAAAATTTTGATTTGAAATTTATCCAAAACTTGGTATGCAATGGCCTTGCAATATATTAAATATTGTTTAAGATATTAATTTCAAACAAAATCAATTGAGGCATTGCCGAGGAATAATCAATTTTTAAGAACCATATGATAGGTAAAGTACCGTTATATGTATTTCTTGGCGATAACGTAGTACGCCATCTGATAGCATAAGTTCGCCATAACTCAAATATCGAATTTGATCAAAATCTTTAGAGCCGTTTTCGAGAAAACCAATTCTTCCACGTGGTTTACGGAGTGTAATCACTTCGAGCTATTGGTTTTCTAGCAAGCGTTAGGTGGCGCTTTTTAAGAGAATTGTAGCCGCAGCGAAAAACACCAACATTAGTCAACGCATGGCTGTCAACTGAAAGGAAAATGTAAGCTGTTAATCCAAGATGGCCGAAAGTAGAACAACACTTTGATTCCATCTAGTAGCACGCACAGACTCTTATCTACAGTAACTCCGGCATGAAATCCACATCACACGGTCACTTTTCATGGATGCAGTGGAGTCTCTTGAAGCACATGTGGGTTTGTTGCATTATTGACGGTGAACAATGAATGGACTAAAGTCTCATATGGTCCTGTTTCGTGTAAACCCAAAGGACTTCGACTAAATTTTAGTGCTGGTACGAACCTTATTCGGTGGTGTAAACTAGGCCAATATGAAACTTTAGTCCATACATTAATTACGATCTATCCTTCCATAGATGTCACTGCTGCCTTCAAAACCGCCATCTGAAGGGCTTCGATTGATCACGTTTCAGCATCTTGTCCAATTGCAACCTTAATTTTTGTGCCTTGTCCATCTCCGTTATGTTTTATCACTGCAAAATAACTTTGAAAACGGCAAATCTGATGGTTTTTTTTTTGTAAACCTATTAGTCCGGACTGCTTACACGCCATAGACCACATCAAAATATGGTCTAGGTTATCTAAATTTTTGGACTGACCCAACCAGTACGAGTATAGTGCTGTATTCAAAGCCCATGACATTTGTACTATACCTTCTCTTAGGCCCCAGATCAAATCACCGATGTAAACTAGGCCTAATTTCTAATTCCATGTGGTGTCCTTATGTTCAATATGAACGAATCAATGTCACAGAGAAGACAACATTTATTTAAGGGCAGAGAACGATTTTGCGATATACTTATGCCAACGCCCTACCAACTGAACTAGCTCTTAATGTTTTCATCTTTGATCAATTCTGCAACACCACAATCCGCTGTCTTATGTGTACCTTACTATTCGGTTTGATTAAGAAATAAAGGGCTAGACTGCATGGGTCCCACGAATTTGCTCCATACGTGCTAGCCGTTGAAAACTGTTTAGACTTAAACAACAAAAATTAGCTTTTTCGTAAAATGCGTTTAAAAGATGAAAAACTTTTTCGACCATTGTAAAAAATGTAAGTGCTATGTCCTCACATATCTTAAAAATGGCATAGATATCGATTTTGAATAAAATCACCCCAGCCATATCCGACAAATAGCCAATTTCCGAAGTCCCACTAATAAGTAAAGTACCGTTATCTCGTTTTTTATAAAAAAAAAAACAAAGTAGAGGACTGTTCAATAAGTCAGTGACTTTGATGCAAGATGGCGTTCGGATCGTATAGAGGATTTTTTTCTGACATTTTGTTTCTTTCTCGGCACAGACAAAATAAAATCAAATAGATCTGTCAGACACTAAGTTTTTTACAGTGATCGAAAGAACTTTGGTTTGTGAGATTTGACCAAAATGGAAAAAGGTGAATTTTGTGTTGTAATAAAGCACTACTTTTTGCGCGATAAAACCATTAAAGAGACTGATGACAGACTTAAAAAATATTGTGGAGACTCTGCTCCCTCGGATGGAATGGTACACAAGTGGTTCACTGAATTACCTTGCAGTCGTGCGAGCAGAAAAGACGCTGAGCGCCCAGGACGTCCAAATGACATCACCACGGTCAACAAAATCCACGATATTGTGTTGGACGATCGCCGGGTCAAGGTACGTGAGATAGCTGAGATTGTAGCAATTTCAAATGATACCGTCATTCGAATCCTGCATGACCTGCAATGTTTTTTGTTTTTTTTTTTGAAATTGGCCTTAAGTACTGATAATTTTGAGGCTAGAATGAAAATTTCGCCTCTGGATATTACCACACCGACCTCAGATATGAAGTTTGAAGAAAATTCGTCCAGCCGTTTACTCTGCAGTCGTTCGTACACACAGCAGACAGAACAGACACGTCTAATTTTTACTTCGTACAAGAAAAATAATTATAGGGTGACCAGATAAGAACGATAGGAAAATAAATTTAAATAAAACAACAATGGTGTGAGATATCAAATTGATTTGGACTTATTTTGAAGCCACATTCATGCCATTATGTACGGAGCACATCATTTAAATGGCGCCTCGGCTTTGCTGGCAGTGCTTCAAGCAGTCGGTCCAAATTTTGACGACACGGTCCAATATGTGCGGCGTTATTCCGGCAATAGCGTCTCGAATGTTGGCCTTGAGCTCATCCAAAGTGGTTAGCTTGTTAGCGTAGACTAAGGACTTGACGTATCCCTAGAGAAAATAGTCGAAGATCTCAAGTCGCATGATCGCGGCGGCCAATTGATGAACGCTCGCCGTGAGAGAGCGTTGCGTCGCTTGTATGGCATGTAGCGCCGACTTGTTGAAACCACAGCTCGGATATAACGATGTTGTCGAGCTCTGGCTACAGAAAGTCGGTTAACATCGTTCTATACCGATATTGATGGTAACGGTGTCTCCTTCCTCATTTCGAAAGAAATAAGGTCCGATGATGCCGCTGTGCCATAAACCCCAACAAACAATCAATCTCTGTGGACGCATTGATGCCTGATCAAACACTTGTGGATTCTGGGTGCTCCAATAATAGCAATTTTGCTTATTAACATAGCCGCTGAGCCAAAAATGGGCCTCGTCCGAGAAGATGATTTTTTTTGCCAAAATCCGGATCTCCGGCCAACATTTCCAGCGCCCAATTAGCGAACTCACGGAGTTGTCTATAACCGTCCGGCTTCAATTCTTGCGTCAGCACAATCCTATATGGATGTAGGCCCAAATCCAATCCCTAAATAAGCCTGGTTGACTCTCTGGTGATGCCCAATTTAGCTGATCGGCGCCGAATCGACATTTCCGGGTCTTCTTTGATACTGGCCGCTACGGCGGCTATGTTTTCTTCACTTCACACCGATCTCTGTCTGTTTGGTGGCTTAAGGTCCAAAAGAGTGTACTCAAGCTCAAACTTCTCCATGGTGCGACGAATTGCCTGCGCACTGAAGCTATTATGACTACCGACCTCACAACGAAATCCACGTTCATTGAAGATGTGTTCTTCTCTGGAAAATGAGATCTATTTATTTCATTTGCTTCGCATTGAAGTCACCTGAGATTACTTTTCACCACTGCATGATTTTCTGCAGACCTTAAGGTCATAAGGTGATTTTAGGGTGCCGATTTATATGGTTTTAGGGTCACTTATATGGAGGGGAAATAGAGTTGGTGAAAGCATAGATCCCTGAGTCACACCAGTGTCAACAGCGAAGGTATTGAAAGATATAACATCGACTACAATAGATCTGTCCTAACAAAACTTTGCCATCCAATTGCAGAGGTGTTCCGATAGTCTATAGGAGGATATTTTGCTTAGTAGGGCTCTATAGCAGATCGACCGCATTTTCTAGTATGATGGCTCTTGATTTCCCAAGAAATTCAATATCTGACGTGCATAGGTGGGTTACACAGCTTAGTGGGTCTGCAAAAACCACACGTCTGGTCACTCACTTATTAGCCCGTGTAACTGCCTCTACATAATTGATTATTTCAGCATTGTTGTCCTTTTCATTACTTTGCATTACATGGATGGCAACGCAATGGAAAAGCAATTTTGCGACAAGCATTTCTTTCCTTTTTAGGCAATCGAAGGAAGAGTTTTTTGTGCTTGAAAAGAAGAAAGCCTTTAAAAACTCTGATTTAAGCAGGTAAATGTTTCAGCTTGGCAGAGAATATCATGCTGCTTAGCATTAAGCAAATCTTATCGTGGGTTGTTCGTATGCCATAATCCCAACCCTTTCGTTTGTCTGACGATTCACTTAATTTTCATTCTTATCAATATCGTAGCCTATCCGCTTTTTTTGTTTCATCGAAATCGGTTCAAGCATACAATTTCCTAATTTTATGTTTGCACATTTTCTTGAACATAATATTCGTTTCGAACGGAACCCCACATTTGCTAGTTCACGTCTTCTTCCTAAACCCAATAACATCGTTGAATTCGAAAGCCAATCTAGCCATTAACCGCCATTGAATTATTATTATTTTTTTAAAAAATTCCATTCGTTTAAGAGTTACAAAATTGTATATTCTGAAGCCTCGACACAAATTCCCAATATCATGCACGTTCACCACATAGCAGCTGGTATCTCGTCCCTCTATATAAGGACCTTCGTTCTCTACATAAATTGTATTCGGTTCGGCTGCCTTCGATTTTTATTTGATTCGCTTCCCTTTTTGTAGAAAATTGACCCCCTGACAATATATACTCGTACAACCTTGCAACGGGACGACAAAAATATTGGTTTTTCTCACCTTCACCCAAATATCTAGGATTACGTATTGTCTCCTCGAACTCTTGCAGCTCATGTCTGCAGCAGCCTATGTTCGTATCTATACAGAACATAACAGCTCTGGTGGGACAGCAGTGCATTTGTTTAAAGGTGTGGTGTTCGCTCCCTCAATGCAGTGTCGTGTTGTCCGACACAAGACTATCGGTGGAAAATGAATAAAAAAAATAAAAAAAATAAAAGCAAAACGAAAGGAATCCAAAATTAGAGTTCCAGTCTCCATAGTGGTCACCTTCCCTTTACCAGTGTTCTCATCCGTTTGCTGTATATGGATCTTTATATGCATCTGTTGCTGACGAGAAAAGTTGGAAAGCATTTTACTTGCAATTTTACGAGTAGTGCGCTTTGCTCTGAAAAACTGTTCGGATATACGAGTAGGGTGGGTGGAATTCGTATTAAACTCCCATAGTCCCAGAGTAATCATAATTACGGTCCACGGAGAGAGACGGAGTAAAATGGAAATGGAATAGAAATTTATTTATGTTTGTTTTTGTTGTTGTTTTAGTTAAATTAGAAAGGTGACAGGGGACTAGCAGGTAGCGTTTTGAACTTTTTTCTTGAAAACTTTCAGGTTTCAGCTTCGCCAACACGCTGAGCACAGTGATTTCATAAAGTTCAACAATCCGTGTAATGAGTCTAATTGGACCGCAGGACACAGGAACACAATTACCTGTTGTGCACCTGATTACACGCCATTAAGTTTCTTTTATATTCTGAGAAATGTATGGAAATGTGGTTGATTGGGAGTCGTGTTGGTGGTATTGTGAGTTCAATTATCCTCGGGGAGGGTAGTGAACTTAATTCTCCTGTAATGAACATTATAGGCAAAGGTTATAAATGAAAGCATGAATGTGAATGTATCTACATAGGTCAGATTTAAATTTAGAGGTTTTGGAATGAAGTTGAGTAGGGCAAAGTTTCTTCAAGGAAATTTTTCTGAAATTCTGTATAGAAAACTGAATTGCCAGTACTGTGATACCATTATTGAACAGGGATTTCGATCCTCGTATACTCCTCGAACCATCTACTCCTTTTCATAAAGCCATTGGATTTGACAGTGCCGATTTTGTTCAGATCGTTGCCCATTCTTCCGGGCGCAGTTATTGCGCTATACTTGTGTTCCAGGCTTCACTTCTCGTTAGCATGCAAGTTATCAGCCCTATTGCTGTCACCACTCAACCTACTTCCATTTCTAGGCTGTTTCTGGCCATAGGGTGGCCGTGGTGTAGTGGTAACATCAACGCTTGTCACGCTCTTGGTTCACGGTTCAAATCCTGATCTCAACAATCATCTATTTATTTCGTTTGAAATAAATAAAAAAGTCGATCAATTGCGAAAGCTTAGTCAACTCTAGGGAAAAAAATACTGTGAATCATGAGCAACGACAAAAAGCAAAACAAACAAGCTCCCCAGTTATCTGGATGCCACCCTTGGAGTTTACTGAAACTTAATACCACCTAAGTTTCAAACCCACTACACCAATCTTCCTTTCTCTCTCTCTCAATTTCTGCAAACGCCCGTGCCCTGAAATAATTTAATGGTATTCATATCCCATTTGGCGCGCGCAAATTATAAAAAAAAAAAAAAAAAAATAGGGCATCTTCGACATTCCATCAGAACATGCTCCGCGTTCTGGGTTTTGCCATCACAGTGCGGGTCAGCTATGTGCTTGTAGAGGTACTCCTGAAAGCAGCCACACCCCGATAGGAATATCCTCTGCTAGTCCACTCCTTTATGTTGCGTATTAGTGCCCATCTTCGTTTGGTTGTAGTGTTCCATCTACGTTGGCATTCCGCCTATATGGCCTCGCTGGTGGCTCTCCTTTCTTCTGGCTCGATTCTGCGTTGTGCCGCTGTCTTTTCGTCTTCTAGGTCGATAGGCATTCTACCCGAGATTACGTTTATGGCTTCCCCTGACACGGTTCTAAAAGCACAGCATACTCTTAGCGATGCGATTCTGTGCGCCGAGTTCACGCGTCTCATGCAAAATTTTACATCTGTCACTGATGCCCGTATGGGAGACGTGTACATGAGTATCGACTTGCTCACTGTTGCTAGCAGTTTTCTAATTAGTTGGCTGGGTCTCCAATATTTCAGATTAATCTGGATAATGCCGCTACTGCGTGGAAGGCTTTCTCACCAGCGTACATCTTGTGCTCTTTGAAGTTGGGCCTCTGGTCCAGCAAAATGCACAGGTATCTGGGAGCACAGGCTCGACTTAATGGTGTTCTCACTGACCTGTATAGTGGAGGTATTCTACTCTTCTCCTGCTGCTTATTAATATTGCTTCTATCTTGTGGTCCGCCAGTTCTAGATCTGAAGTCTGTAGCCATCTGATCACATGATTATATTTTTCAGACATCCGTTCTAGTGTTTTTGCCATAACGATTACTGCAATATCATCAGCGTCCAAGCACTGACCCTTGAGGAACTCCTCCTGTGATTTTGTATTTCTTTCGCAAAGGCATTTTGGAGTTTCACGCTTCTCTGTCCGGCATTGTTTAGATACTTGAAATCAGTGTTGAATTCGATTTCATTGACCGGTAGATGTGGTGGAACGGATGTTGATATATGTATAACTTGAAGATTTTGGCATGCCCTACATGCCCTACATGCAACTCCTTCCATGTACCTTTTGTTGGTTTTGGATACGCTTATAGTGTACATATGTAGATACACAGCATTGGTGTTAGGGAAGAATGGTTTCAGAAGATAGGTTTTAAAACTTGTATAACTTTATACGACACAGTCCTAGTTTGGGAAGAACATTT
Organism: Pocota personata; assembly: GCA_963082735.1. Taxonomy (NCBI): domain Eukaryota; kingdom Metazoa; phylum Arthropoda; class Insecta; order Diptera; family Syrphidae; genus Pocota; species Pocota personata. The sequence continues at coordinate 188,921,856 of OY720430.1, forward strand.
AAGGAAAAACTAATTTGAAACCAAATATATATAATACATAAGGAGTACCTCTAAGTGAGATATGGTTCGTAGCACAAGTTGAACAAAAGCGCTCCCAAATGAGTACCCTGTGGAAGACCTGATTCCACATCAATAAATGTGGATTTGAAACCATCAATTTGAAAAACTTCTTTTCGGTTAGATAAATATTCAACTAATTCAAGAACATTGAATCCAAGTTTTTAAGTTTTTGTAATAATAGGAATCTGTATAAAGTACTCGTATGTCGACCTGTTTGTGATTTGCTATGGAATTTAAACATCGATTCTTTGACCGAGAAGTAGAGTCTCTAAGTAACTAATTTTTCGAATAGCTTTCCTATTGCAAATAGTTTTGTGATAGGCCTATAGTTTTTAGTCTGGTGTTCGTTCAGACCACTTTTGTAAATTGGATTAACGTAGGACATTTTCCAAACGCCAAAAAAATTACCAGTCGATAAAGACTATCTTTAATGTTTTGCAGAGCGAATCGGCACATTTCGACAATACGACTGGATGAATGGAATCTACTCTAGCCTTCTTGTTTGAAATGAGGGCAGTTAAGTAATGCGGCTGAATTACAACAATCGATAACGAGTATCTCGTCATCGAAATGTGAGGATTTGGCATTACCGCTCTCGTAATCGAGCATTCACTATCAAAATTTGAGATGACAACACATGTTATAGTGCGCCATTTTACTAGAATACTATTTGCTGTCGAGTCGTCGAGTGAAACAACAAAGATGTGAACATTTTTGTTTAAAATTTACTAATACAATGCCGGTTTTTTAAATTATTCTGAACAAAATTAATTTGTTACTGAAAAATATACTGGCCGATTTTATGGCCAAACATCCCGATTTGGCAAAGAATTTTTTTTTTTTTTTTTTAAAATGTGGTTGAATGCATCTTTAAAAAGTAAAAATAAATATTTGGCGCAACAGCTCTTTAAGTGCCAGGGCTTAGTTTCTCGCAACCACTCGTGTTGTGTGCGTTATATTTTTCACACGAATGGAAGGGAGCTACAGTTTAGTGCCGTATACGAACGGCAATTTGTTTTGAGAAGCTTTCTCGTGACAACAATACTCTCGGATGTTTGTCAGACGTCCGCGAGAGGTGGGATCGTGAAAAAAAACTTTTTTTTAGTGTTTTCTGGGATTCGAACTTTGAACTTCTTGCGTAGTGATCCGTCACACTAACCACTACGCCACGACGCCAAATGAATGCATATTTATTAACCCTAAATCTTTTGTAAAATACTCGTAAAAATGTTATTTTCGTTTTAATTCGCGTATGCTTATAGTTACGCAGTATTTGGCAATAAGAATAGATTACTCCTATCCCTTAAGCGCCGGTGCTCAAAGCGTTCTATTATTGACTTTAATTTCACTGCAAATAATATTTTTATCTCATTTATATCAAACGGAGAAACGTCACTTTGTGAGTTGTAGTAGAATTTCTCTAGTACATTGCGGTAATTCGGCCCCTGGTTTGAAAAAAGAACCTAAATTAAAATCCACAATAGGGAGTTAAGTTGGAATATAAATCATTGATGTTGGTTACAACATCCATGTTATAATTCGATTGAAAATATTTAACAAAGAGATCACAAGACGATTGTACATCGCTCGACTTTTCACCATCAAGCTTGAGTTTGGAAGCAAATTTAGATTTTAAGAATATTTAGATAGATTTGCTGTTGCTTTTAATATTTCTTTCTACAGAACTTGAACTATTCAAAGTTCAGATAAGAATAATAAAAAAAATAAAATCATCGTTTTTTAGTTTACAAAAAAAATTATAGCTAAGTCCAAATTGGGTCACCTTGTAGATTTGTACGCTGTTGGTAATCATCCTCACTCTTCCTCTAATAAATATTTTTCTGATAAAACTTTCGAAAATCAAGAAAATACGAGTAGTAGGTAGGTAGAAAAATATGATTTTTATTCCAAAATATTATAGAGCCATGCCTTCTTTATTAAGGTTTTGTTGAAGGCTGAGTGACAGGGTATCACATTTTAAAAGGATTTTGTTTTTTATATTTACTTTCTTATCTGTATGTCAGTGAAGTAAAACCAGTAAACTTGAGATTCACTTAAAACGATGAAAATCCGTGCAATGGATATGAGTAACAAATTCTATCTATGTACGGTTATGTCTTTTTTCCTCGCATAAAAGTCAAATCCTAAACAACAATCCCTATCCCTCCTGATAGTCTAAACTCTATCGCATGTTGATAAAATTAGAGTTATTACCTTTTTGATTGGACCGATGTAGGCGAGGCCATTTCGTCGCACCTTGAGCAAAGTTAATTGAAAACGTGAATGGAATTTTCGTTTGTTTCCTTCGTTTTTATGGGAATGTGTGGCGTCTGGATGCAATGAATTTCCCCTCAATTTCCTTTAATTTATAAGAGTATAGGGCCACTTTGCAAAAGCAATTTTGCACCTCAATCTCAACATCAGCATATTATTTGTGTTTGTTTTTTTTATTTAAGTTTTTGTCGAATTAGAGAAAAACAAACAAGGATAACAAAAAAATAAAAAAGTCATAGCAATCAAGGAAGAAGCAATAAACTTATGTCAAATATATTTCCTAAGACAGGATTCTAAATAATTCATTTAACAGGTGGAAGTCGTAAAAAGACAGTAATTGTCTTGAACAGTAGAACTCTTGGCAGAAGGTGACACTACTAGGCGGAAGAGAAATTTGCTGCTATTACTAATGATGGGAAAGTTTCATCTCAAGTGGTCCTGTACAATCTGCCTTAGTCACGTCACCATTGTGTGTTCGCTCTATTATGCGAAATGACATTAACCTTATTCATCTGAATAAGGCGCCTTCTCTATACACACGCTTATACCACATCAACGTTGACGATGACATGAATAACTATTTCTTGGGAATGGATAAAAAATAAATTTGAAGATATTGTCGCACAGGTTTTGAAATAATAAATAAGTTGCTTTGCCCATTTATGGAAATATTCAGGCATATTTTAGTGTTCTATTAGTTCTGTCACAATTGTAGGAAAAGAATTCATTGCATACCTACTAACAATTAAAATTTGAAATAATAAACACTTTTTGATAAATTCCTGATATTTTGATGTCAACATAATGCTGAGACATTTTCAGCCATGGCGCCCATTACAGACTTCCGCCATTTTGATGAAATTTGCCATTACTCTTCGGCTTGTTGAAACCACATGTCTTCTTAGTTCAATTGGTGCCAAAAATAATTGATTATCATGTTGCAATAACTTTCACTATTGACTGTTGCAGCAGCACCACAAGAATTTGCGGACTAATCATGCCGCCGGCCTAAAATCCGCGCTAAACAGTGACTTTTTGTAGATGCATTGGTTGTCCGTGAATGACCCGTGGATTTTCATGACTCCAAATGCGACAATTTTATTGGTTTACGTAGTTGAAAGTGCGCCTCATCGCTGAAGATGATTTTGTTCGAAAAACCGCCATCCACTTGGTGGTTCTCTAACATCCAATCAACGAATTCACGACGCTGTTCATGGTCAGCTAATTTATTTCGCAATGCACGAATGGTGCTGGTTAAATTTCCCCCATTTCGTAAATGGATTTTAACAATTAAAATGCTTTGATTTGTATTCAAGACTCCGACCCATAGAATCGGTCGACGTTGTTCCGTTGAAGGTTGACGGTGACGTCCACGTATTGCCTGAAAGAACAGTGACATACAATCCGTCGCATACCTTCTTTGACAGATGACAACCGATGACATTTTGTTATCTCTTCAAGCTGTCCTGCGAAAAATTTGTTTCTCTTCTCCTTCAATGCTTCCACAAATAAAAGAGCTTACTCTCAATTTGCCGACTGCCAACGGATCAACGGACTAAAAAAGTAGAAAGTAAACCTACTTTATCCGTCGAAGTTCATACATCCGTTGGTTATGGGCTACCTTTCATAAGAATGCGTGTATTTTATCTAGCTGTCAGTTCAAAATGACGCAACGACGGGGCCTTCACAGATGTCAAATGTCAGCTGTTTATCTTTGACATAACTACAGTATTGCCAGATTTAAATTGTAACCTCCAACTGAATCATCCTTTATTAATGTTCTTTTCTTTACCGGAAGTTATTTTTTAATGCATTTAGGCCCTGAAATAAATGCCGCAACAATTTGCCTGATGTTTCATATTTTGAGGCTTCATTCAATTGTCTTGATTTGAGTGTCATTAAATAAAGTCACAAAAAGGCATTTAAACCTTATTTCCATTTGTTTGGGCCCTATTTCAGGAGAGTTCATTTCATTTAGCTATTTAATTCGGTATAGCTTAGAAGCTCGAAGCGTGTATAGATTCCAAGTCATTCTGGTGTACGGTTGCACAAGCACTTTTCGGGGTAAGTTAAAGCCAGCTAGAGGTATCGTAGGATTCACAATTTGGATCAATCCAGTTGAATGACTATTTGTCCATTGAGTTAGCTATTCGCTTCTTACGTCAAATTTGCCTGAGTCTCGAAGGGTGATCTGGTAGCAGGTTGTTGTTTGCTATTTTGGAATGGTCTCGGAATAGTGTATGTAACCGACGGATGTATGGTGGTGCTACATATGTGACTTAGCACTGGAAGTCAATGGTAGTTGGTGTAGACCTTAGAGTTCCGCATGGTGTTGTTAAGTTGTACGTCTACTATTGATGAGCCATTCATCCACACCAGGGAACAGTATCCAGCTGCCGAATACACAAGTCAGATTGTGACGAAGTGACGAAGTGGTGAAGAACTAGATCCCCATGATGTCCCAGCGAGTTTTGTCCTTAGTTTTCCAGCTGATATTGTGATTCATTTGCCTGACCTGCAGCCAAATTTCGCAGCTGTGAGGAAACTTCCAGTGTACAAGCGATTCCTAGATTATCTGTGTACACTTGAGTGCTGACTGTAAATACCTGGGGTGATTCTGCCTCACCCGAGATTATAGTCTAAAACCTTTACCGCCTAATACTAAAAATCTTAGTATTGCCCCTGTTATTTTATAGAAGAAGTCGTGATCATAAAGACCTCTAAAACATGACTAAAGTACGAGTCTACAACTGTAGGTTATTTTTTACAATCTACTCGTACTACTTACATTTCATCGCCCAGCCATCAAGAATAGCCGTGGTCTCTATAATTCCTCTTGTCTTTGTCAGTTTCTTCTATGCTGAGATAAAAATCCGCATTTTTTACCACACAGTGTATTCTAAAATTTTAATTTGTTGACATAAGATACATCGACCTATATATAGATACATTATACATTTTAAAGAAAAGCTTCTCGACTACAAAAACTGTTATCCACAACATCCTACATTTTCTTCATAGTCCTTCGTCCTATCCATATTCATTTAAACCCACCAAAACCACCCGCAATCAAATTAAAACAGATTAGGATCCATTGTCATGTGTACTACTGGGAAGCTGCAAATATTACACATTAGCACGTGTCACTTAATTGGGACAATGACGGCGAAATGTGTCCCCAGCGGTTAATTCCGGTCTAGCGGATTTGCTGGAGACGCGGGAGGCGCATTGTTTCGTGGCACCCGCAAACTGTGGTTTTCCTGGTTATTGCTTTCGGACTCACCACCAGGGAATTCCTAACTCGCAATTGTCAACACCTAATAGCAATAATCGCAACCGGGTTATTTTCCCATTGTCCCAACAGAATTAATGGAACCATGCCACAAGTGTGTGGGTGGTTGGTTATTAAGTGGGCGCAACCTTCACAAACTGAAATTCAATCAATAACACTGCGTCTCTGATTTCGATTCTGCTAGGGTTAACATTTATTTATTTCAATCACGTTCGCAATACACACATTAGGGAAGAAATGACAGGAGGAGGAGCTTCGAGGCGAGAATTTCCATGCGGTGGTCGTCTATTGACGCACGGTGGTGCGGTCGGTGTGAGAGACACTCACATCGATTATCCTCATGTTGGGAGTCAGGAGACCAGCCAGTCTGTCGGCACCTGCAGGGGGTAGACGATCGAATGGATAGCCCATTGCACGACGATCTGGGTAGAGTCGGTCACGAATACCGCAGTAGGATGAGGCATCACTGCAAGTTCCAACTAAATCTTGATCAACCTGGGAAGGAGCAGTATTAGAGGAAATCTTCTGATGGGAACAGCGCCTAACTTACTCTGTCATCGTCAAAGTTAGAGATCATGACAAACAGTTCGCAGGGTAAGCCCTCTGGGCGACCCCTGGGAATCAGCATGTGCTGTGGCCAGCCACATCCACAGAAGTTGAATTCGAGTTCCTCTGGCGTTCCGGCGGCAGGGCGGTTAAGATCTAAATTACGGAAAGTCCTCTCGAATGGAATGGTCACACTGGATTCAGTTGATCGGCGACGAATAGTGTTCTGACCAGGTTGGACTGAGAAGTGGAACTTATTAAAATTGAAACAACTTATGAAGACCGTAAGATACTCACGTGATACAACAAACTTATCCAACTCGATCATCAAGAGACGCTGATCTCTCAGCAACATTGGTTGACCACGCTCGTCGTTCTTCGGTCCTAGGAATATGCGAACGGTTCCAAAACGTTGGGCACCTCCGGCATTGTCAATGTTGATCGTGTAGGTGAAGGGAGTGTGTTGCAAGTGAGTGAACCTAGCAAAAACATTGCCTCTAGGCACAAAGTCCAAGCCACGAGAGAAATCAATGTCCGACTGTTGCCAGAAGGTTTGCAGTGAATTGGTGCCACCACCTTCGTTATCGACCTGTACACCGCTGATCGTGATTTCTCTGTAGTTTAACTGAGTCTGGTTGTATGCCGGAAGAGCTTCTTTGTGTTCTTGGAAGATATCGTCTACGTATGCATGCCACTTGTAGAAGACTGGATCACGCATAGCGGTTGCGGAATCGCCCATAACGCCAAAAGACTCCAAGTAACGATGATCGGGATCGTGGGAGTAAGAAATAAAAACGTGGCCCATATTGTGAAGATCACCGTAGAGTTGACGATTTGGTGAGAGGATCGATGATTCCATCATGTTGCCAAGGATATCAATGCCACGGTTCTCATCGAGCGGAACACGGTTACCGGATTCCTGAAAAGAGAAATTAAAAAGTGATCATAGAGTGTTTTAGAATGAAACTTCTCCTCTCTCATTATAACGCACATCGGCAACGAATCCTTGGTGGATGGCTTCATAGAAACGATCCCTCCAACGTTCCAAATCGGAGACATCCAATTTGATTTGATCAAGTTCACGATCGAGATCTTGGAGCTGTGAATTGGCGAAACGAGGTGGCCAGGCTCGACTGGCAATCAGTGAATCCATCTTGGGGAAGTAACCCTCAGGAATTGGATCACGCAAGTTGTTGAACCGTTTCACTCGCGACATGTTGTTGCTAAAGCGCTCCAAGTTGTATCGCGCAACAATTTGCTGATGCATGTAGTAGAAAAGTTCACCACGACGATCCTTGGCCACTATGGCGCGATCAGAAGCCTCGAATGGGTATATCAAATGCCAATGCCAATGATGAAGATTGACACCCATGTCCTCACGGAAGTACCACAGGCGATGTTCCTCATCGAGATCCGAAGCGGTGTAGTCTCTTGGGATGATGATCGGCATACGAGATCCATCGGGTACAACAGTGGCTTCTTCACGGAGCTGAGTGAACACCATAGAATCGACGTACTTTTCGGGGAATGTTTCCACAAACGATGGTAGGTTCAAGCCCTTGGTATCGGGGCGATGGAGTAGTGCCACAGAGAGGGCATAATTAAAGAGATAAGCATTCAGGCGATCTCTAGCGTAGACAGCAACACTCTGCAAGTCATCGACGCTACGGAGACCGATGAAGATGTCAATCAAACGTCCAGCGATGCGGCGATGACGCGGAATGAACAACGAAAATTGCTCACGACGTCCCAATGACATTGGAATCTTCAGATCTGGGATGCTGATGTCCTTCACGGGAACTCTTTGTTCGGCTTTCTCACCGAAACGTGACTGGACTTCATTTCCAATGGGGCGGTAGCGATCCGTGAGAAACTTATCGGGAACATCGAAAACGGTAGGCCTGGTGCCTTTCTCCATAAAAATGGGTTCCTGAGGATGCTCAAAGAGCAAGAGCAGGTTCTTCCTGTCTGCCATTGTCAGGGAGTGGTTTAAACTCAACTGAAGTCGAAGTGAACTTAGAGGGTTACTGATATGTGTACTGCTAGAGCGCCAGTACACGAGTGCAATTATTCCAGCATAGAATATTGTTTTTATACACCAAAAAGGTAACCGCAAACATACTTCAAGCGTTAGCAGTTGGGACATACAGTGGGAAGTGGGCTTATCAATTACAAATTTGTTAGTTGAAAATTATTTGATATGAGCTGCGGTTAGTTAAAAAATTCTCGTACTCGTATCTCGTTAAGTGAAATTTATTTTGGTGGATTCGGTTTTTTTTTTTTTTTTTTGGTGCTAAGTCTAAATATAACCGATAAGAAGGGAGCAATGTGTAACAATGAATACTGCTTTAATCCAGAGGTGAAAATGGTTGCTTTGTAGGATATTTGTATGCAAGAAAATTCATCCTATAGTTTTCAAGATCAAGGAAGTCAATGATATCGGTTCTATCCTTCCAAACTGATCAAGCTTTGTTCTGTCACTTAAAAAAAAAATTGCCGAGACCGGGTTCAGCTTTTGTGACATGGCTAGACGTTGCCCATCCTTGTCCACTGTAAGTAAATTTCTCTGGCATTTGACTTGATTAGGATATCTGTAATGAAACTAATCGGGGCTTCTTCTGAGATATCCTTTTGAAACATTTTACGGCCCCTGTCAAGTTGCACGACTTTCTGGGACGTTCTGTGATCGCCTTAAATGTTTTACGATCTGCTGGAAAGTTCTATGGCTTAGTAGGAAATCCTACAGTCTCCTATGAAGTTCTGCTGCCTTTTAAGAGATTGCATAAATATTTAGGAACCCTACGACCTCCTGGGACTTTATGCGAGCTCTTAGGACATTCTACGATCTCCCGAGGAGTTCTACCACATCTTTTGGTATTCTGAGTTCTTCCTGGGAATTTTCACGAACAGTCCAGAACAATTATTTAATAACGGGTCACCTTAAAGACGAACGATTCCTGACGATTTCATTTCTTTCATTTTGCTATTTTTGTTTACTTTTTAATGAAACTAATTAACGAATGCCGGTAAAAATATTGCATAATCATGTACTAATACTGTTGGCTTGAATGGGCCTGAATTGGACAAAACCATTGACAATCAAACAATCTCTAGTATGATACCCTCATCATTATACTCATTTTCTAACCAAAAAAAAGTGGACGTAGCGAAGTGATCCGAGAAACGTCCTATATGTAGAGTGAACTCCAGGATTTCCGCTTAAACTGAATCGTCTAAGAGAACTCAGCACGGGCAGAATATGTCTTCCCAAGTATCTATTCTTTAGCGCCCCTGTAGCGGGGTAATCATGGAGGAAGAACTCGAGGCTCTTCTTATCCTCCTCACAGTCTCAGTCTGCAAGCATGCTTGATCGAGTTGATGTGCTCGGTGTACGAGTATATGCTCTCCTACTATCCTATCCTACTAACAGTTTCAATTGCCTTCTGCCTAGATTAAGCGTGTAGAAGGGTCATATGGCAGAAAATGCAACTTGATCGTGATGATGACATCAGGAGGACGGAAAAAAATACTGTGAATCATGAGCAACGACAAAAGCAAAACAAACAAGCCCCAGTTATCTGGCGCTACCCTTGGAGTTTACAGAAACATAATACCATCTGAGTTTCAAACCACTACACTAAATTTTTCGTTCTCTCTTTCTCTCTCTTCTTCATAACGCCCGTGTGCTGGAAAGAGTTGTATTCATATCCTCTTTGGCGCGCGCAAATTATATATAAAAAAAAAGCGTCTTTCTAGCTTGAAAAGAGCTAGGGCCCTTTTATCATGGCTTTAGTAGCTTTGCAAGTTTGCATCAAGCTGCTATATTTCGTCTTGACGACCTTAATTGTTGTCCCTGTATTAATATTTACCTTTCCTGACCCATCTCTAGCCAATTCAACTGCTCTTTCGTTCCCCAATATGTCATGGTGGCCAGGAAACCAGAATAGATTGACATGAGAGGAAGTTGCTAGGATTCTAAGTTTCCCCTTGCATTCCTTTGCCAACTACGAGTTTGTTCTTGGGTTTGAAAGTGCTATTAAGGCAGCTTGACTATCCAAGCAGATGTAGATACTATTGACCTGGGTTCCTGTATTAAGTAGTAGACCCGCAACCTTCGCACCTTCGCACCTTTAGCACCTTCGCCTGGAATATAGTTACGAACTGTTCCAGATGGATTCCTAGATTGAGCGGTGGCGATTGACAAAACACACTTGTCCAGTATTCCCTTTCAATGTGTGGTACAACCGTATACACATCTTTGCTCCCGCCGTCCGAGAAAGCAGTGCCCTACTGCTGATCTTCGCATTTGGAGAATCGAACTGTATAGCCTACTCGTACATAGAAGTAAAATTCTTTATTTATAAGGTCACTCGGATGTTATACAAGTTCAGAGGCCCACTGCACTTCTTTCCAGATGGCCCAGAGTTCTGAGTCTAAGAGTAGCCAGTCCAGCTACTCTTTTTACCTCCAGTTCAATGAGAAGTACTCGTACATTCAGGATTGTTTCCATTACTGCTGTAATGGTGCTGGATTGAGATCCGGTGTTCCTCAGGCATGCTATGCGGTGGATGTTCTGTAGTTCGGCCACCAAACAAACACTTCGTAGAGTAGGATGAACCTGACGATGCACGAATAGATCCAGTATGCCTTTTTGGCTTTGGCGGTTCTGTTCTCTAAGTTGCTTCTCCCAGTAAGCGGTAAGGTTGTTGTCTTAAGTGATCCCAAGATATAATACTTTACCCCATTTTTTAGGTCCAATTTTACTACCCCTAAAAACGGAACTCGGAAGTCGTCCAGCTTGTATCTTCTAGTGAAGAGGACCTAAACGGTGTTGCCATAGTTAACTCTTAGCCCGCAACTGTCAGCCCAGTTCTTTGTTAGGTGCAGTGCAGACTGCATGAGTTCTCCCAGTGTACTAAGATGTTTCCCCGTGATTAGTATTGCGAGGTTATCAGCATACGCTATGCATTTGAACCCATTACCTTTCAAGGATTTCAGAAGTTCTTCCACTACCCCCGTAGTCCCCTAATGAACGTTTCCCTTCAGACTTTCTATACCGAGATGGGGTGTTATGATCCGGTTGTAAAGTAAAGTTATTTATTGTGTTCGTCTTATTGTGTCTGGCGATGGCCTCCACTATGCCCGGAACTTTAATATTGTTGAAGACCGACTGTTTATACTTAAGGACATCTACGATGGTCTGAACGACGTCATGGATGTCTGATTCCACAGACTGCTTTAGATGAAAGGGTGTAGATTTGTCTTTATATATTCATCGCAAATTATTTCCAACGTTTTTAGCACATATGACGTGAGACTGATGGGTTCATATCCCTTCGCGGTACTTAGGTCTTCATAAGATTTAGGTATATACATTACTCTAACTTCTTGCCAGGGTATCCAAGGCTAGACATGCCCTAAAAATGCTCACCTGGTTAGAATTGTTAGCTCTTTATGAAGGAAGATAGGGAGAATGCTGTCCCTCTCTGCTTCTTTGTAAAGTGCAAATGAGTTTATCGTCCACGTAATCTTTGCTGTACTGATGATTTTGCCAGCCTCTTCCCAGGCCTGTCCATCGGACTCGGTTCCTATGAGTGATACACGGGGAGAGTCGGCCAGCCATCCCGGTAAGCGGGTTTCCAATAGCAGTTCGAGTGTTTCCTCCGAGGTTGATCCGACACGATTGGGTTGGAGAAGTTTAGCTCCTATCTCAGGCACAGCATTGGCTAGCTTCATCATGCCAGAGGTTATTTGTGCTTGTTATTGGCCGCATTGGACTTCGTGCGAGGTTTTTGGAGACTAAATCAACAGATCTAGGCTTTTATCATTGCAGCCGTACTATGTTAAACTATCTCACAGCACTTTTTTGATATCAAGTATTGTAGTATTTGTACCTAGTTAGTTAGCAACCAGTTAGTGGCCAGGTACGAGTCAACGTTAGCCGCTCGAAAAAAAGCGAACATGCATAATGCCTTCCATCAATCCATTTAACATTTTTCAAAGTTTTTCAAAGGCAAATCGCAGCTCCACGGAGGCCAAGCAACATCACCAAAACGGCTGATTACAAAATTATAGAATTGTATGGCTCACACTGACGATGCATTCGCTTCTCAACGACAACGTCTGATTTTTCTGAGCCGCAAATACTGCAGTTTTGTTTGTTTACATAGCCACCGAGATGAAAATGCGCCTCATCTGAAAAAAATTATTTTTTTTCCCCCCAAAATCGACGTCAATTTCGAGCTGCTCTAAAGCCTACACAGAGAAACAATAGCGAAGCCGGTGGCCATTTTGCTTCAATTCCTGAGTCAGTTGGACCTTGTAAGGGAATAATCCGAGGTCTCAGGCTGGTGCGGCTAATGTTCAGTTGGTGGGATCTGTGGCATGTTGAGGTTCTCGGGCTTAGATGCACACTTTCAGTGACAGCAAGAATGTTCTCGGCTGAGCGCACGGGACGAACAACTTGCGTTATCAATTAGAATGCGAGTCTCATGAACTTTCTTCACAAACTTGCGTTCAAAATTCGCACTGTTTCGACAACACAGCACTTACTTTGGAAATAAATTTTCAATATTTCAAGCATAAATCGATTCATTTCGTACCCTGAAGACGTGATACTGTGTTTCTGTCAATTTTTTGAGCGCGAAAGAGCTGTCAGTGTCAAAATATCGTGTAATTTAAAAAGAAACCAGCAGATGATCCTCCCGTTACAATACCAGAATAGGATTGCCTGTTGTAGAATAATGTTAGGTGTGTCCCGCATGCTAAACTAAAATTTATTAAAGCACTTCCTGGGATCTCTAGTAGACGAGTTGAATCCTCAATTCTATAATTTGTTATGCATATCCAATTTGAACAGTTCTTCAACCGCGTTATACAAAGCCATGACAGGCGACCACTACAGATTGCATGTAAATCTCCTTAAAACAATTACATTTCCCTTATATTCAAATGAAATGGGAATACAAAGATAAAAGATACTCGTACCCAACCCATGAAAGATTATTGCAACGAGTTGGGATATAAACAATTCCATTTCCGGATGCATGCTGCATGAGAAATAAATTTACGACCAAACTGTAGAGCTCACAGGGCGAGTAACTTGCTGTAGAAGCAGAACCCTTACATTATACAGCAATTTTTCCAGTTCGTCCCTATTTCTGTCATTCATCGCCGTAACTCAGACCGTACGTAGTGCGTATACTTTATGAATATGGAAGCACTTTTCATTGCTTTTGGGTTGTTGTCATATTAAATATTCAATGTATCTGAACATGTGCGAGTATTTGAAAATGTGTAACTGAAAACTTTGATTGTTTCCACTTGGTACGATTATATATGTATGTGCTTTTTTCAACCCATCAAGGAACCACGCCCGTATAAAAAAGGAAAAACCCCGAAACTTGTTTTCTCCTCTATACAATTATAGAGGAGAATACAATGCCTGCGGGCATTGTGGGTTCATGGGATAGGAAATTATTAAAAGGCTCCGAGGGGGGAAATTAAAAACAAACATCACTCTAACCTAACGGTCCAGTTTGACCTCTGAAATTTACATATCTTCGAGCAGTCCATGTGGTTGTAGGTGTATCCTTGGTGTGGATTTAGAATTCCAAAGCACATGAGATAATGGAAATCGGTTCTTCAGACTCTGTCCGAAATGCCCGATATGGATATTTATTTGTTTTTCTATTTTTTTTTTTTTTTTGTGTTTTCAAGGACAAAGCATAGGTTTGAGTGTCCTTTGTGGGATATTCCAGGAATCATGTGGATTTTTATGGTCTGCACTTGATCACGGTGGAGCTAGGAGCGCTTGTTGAGTGGAAATCTGTTTTGAACAGCACAAGGAATAGTACAAAGAAAAAGGCGATAATGACCGTAAGTGGTGGAAATTTTTAAGTGCACGATTTCTGTTTGATCTACTGTGGGCAGTGTTTAAGTGCTCAAAAGGAAGTTGAAGTGAGTGGATGGTACGTTTAAGAATTTTGTGACATTTAACATCTCACACATGACTGAATACTTTTTTGAGGGTAGACAAGAAGTAGGGGGTAGCTTTTTTTTTTTTTAAATCGATTCAGTAAAGTTAAGGAACAAGGTGTTGGGGTTTAAATCTTAGAGTCGATTAGGAAGCTATTTTCATGAAATTTTGTTTATAAATTACTTTCGACTTGTAGTACTATTACACTAAAGCAATATACATATGCCAAATATAGATATAGGTATGAGTCATTAAGTATGGCTGTACTAGTCTAATCTGATTAAACATTCAAAAGCGATAAATTTGTGGAAAAAGTCGATTGAGGACAATTTGATGTGCGTGCAACAGTTGAATCATAAATGCTCCTGTCATTTGTAATCGTTGTCTATCTATACCTCATGTCATGCCATAAATACTGGTACACGTTTAAACACACTCATTGTGAGATTAGTATTGAACACACCCATTCTACATATATTGACAGGTATTCATCAATGAGTGACATTTGTACTAAGTTGACGCACAAAAAATTTACAAAAAAGAATTACACAAAAGTAGTTTGTAAATATGTAGTGGGGCTATATTGAAAACCGTTTTGTAGTAATTGGCCTTCACAAGTGTAATATGGAAAGACACGATATTTACCGGAATCACCCGCAATTTCGTGTTTAAGGACGCTGATGGAGTATCTGGACCGTTAGAGATCTGGACGCCCTTGCACTGTCAGAAGCCTACAGACGATTAATGCTGTTAAAGCAAAGATTAATGGGAAACCGTTGCGAAAGCAGAAAATCTTTTCACGGGAAATGAAGATATCGCAGAAATCCATATCTCGGAACAAGAGTTCTGAAATTTGTGGATGTATTCTTTGTTTGACTTTCTTGTATATCCCCAAGAAGAAGTATTTTGTTCGGAAAAGATATACAAGAAAATCTACCGATAAACCAATACATTTTCTGATACTTAAGGTCCAGTTCTACACGTTTCTTTTTGACATGTACCTTCCATTGAAGTTCAGTGTCCAGTGTCATGCCCAAGTACTTAACCATGTTAGGACATAGGATAATTCTGTTATAATACTGGGACATCAGTTTGATTTTTTTTTGGGAAAGTTATGTGTACTGAGTTAACATTATTTGTCATTTTCCCATCCAGATGTTTATATTGTTTATTGACCTTTGATGGTTTTCTGTCGATTCTTGTTTTGTATTTCAGTATAGCAGTATCATCTGTGGTTGTGTTTTCATTCAGCAGTATGTCGTTTGTGAATAACAAATAGAGGGTAGGTCCCAGCCACCCTGTGGCACACCAGCTTTGATTTCTTTTACTTGCGAAAGCTCATTCTCTTGTTTATTCCTAAAAAAAGAGGTTAGTTATGTAGGGTTCCAGAAAGGGTTAGAAGTGTCTTCAATTTAGCTATAACTTCTTTGTGTTACACCCTATCAAAGGCCTGTGCTATGTCCGGAATCCTCGACTCATGAAGCACATTCATGCTTGATGGTCTCCTTTTAAGTTAGCTTATCTTCACTAAATGCTTAACAAGTTCTTACTTTTTCATTTATATATGATATAGATGTGTAAGACATTTTAATAAAAACGTACCTTGATTTTCTTCTAAAGAAGTTTGTCTATGTAGCGCTATCATAAATTCACATTCACAGGATGAATTCACAGTGTACCAAAAATCACGTTCACAGTTATGCCTGTGTAAGCAATGATAAAAAGATGGTGAGTATCGATTTGGTGTTCCTGGGTTTTTTCCAAGATCTGCCGAAATGTGAATATCTGATCTGAGGAGGACTTTGCTGGCCTAAAACCTCCCTGATACGGACTAATCAGATCGTTGATAATAGGTTTATACGCGATGCTGAGGAGTCTAATATCTCTGGCGCAGTTCAGGCGGAGGTTTCATAAGGTTCGGACAAACGATGCTGAGGTTCCATTCGTCGGGCATACTTTCATCCGATCGAATATGACTAAAACGATTTTATTTGAAATTAGTATATTATATATTTAAGTCATTCTCGACATCTGTAAGGACATGTTACAATTATGGTTAAAAAAGTTTCTTCCTTTTTAACGCATTTTACGGAAATTAGAAATTCACCTCTTCTTATCGATTTTGCGTGTCTCAATTCTGTGTGTCTGTCTGTCTGTATATCACGTCAACTAGAGCCTGCTTCAAACTTCATATCTAGGTTCGGTGGGTTCCCAACTCCAGGTAAAATCGGAATTTTCATTCTAATCCTAAAATTAACGGTACTGTTGGTCGATTTTGGAAAAAAATCAAATTTCTCGAAATCTAACGATTTTTTTTCAAATTCCATATTTCAATCCAACTACACATACGCTGTCAGTTGTCGAACCAAGTTTTTTTGTAAAAATTCCATATAACGGTTGGTTAGTTTGAACTTTGAAGTGGCCCTCAACACCTAGACCAAGATAGGGCCATTGTGGTGCTACTAAGTAGGCAAGTGGCAAGTGTATCACCCTGTCTGCTCCTACAATCAATTGCTTTCCTGATGAAGCTGTCTATGTTAGCCGTAGAGGCAGATCGAAAAGGTAATGACTTAGTGTAGCTTTCCTAATGTTGGCGAGTGCAGGACTGTCTCTTCTTCTTCCTCGTCTCTGCAACTCCTGCAGAAGTCTTTGTGGGTGATGGCCAACCTTTGAGCATGTACTTTGTCCAGTTATTGCATTGGTTAGTGTAGAGAGGGTTCCTCTCTTATGCTTTAGTAGGGCGTTGTCTTCTTTGGTCTAGTGTTGGCCATAGTAGAGCCTCGTTTAGACGATTTGCCAGCTTCGCAGTTCTAAGAGACATCACAGTGACCTTAAACACAGAAAAGGGTTTGAAAGGTTGAATGAGAGGCGGATGCCTAAGTCCTCCGATAAGACTCCGACGCCGATTCCTTTCTGGGTTTTGGACCCATTCCAAATAGCGACCCATTGTAAAGGACATCGCGTTGCGTCCTATCAGATTTGTCCGGTATCGAGTGTTTGAAGTTGAAATCAGTTTCGGTAGGCAACGGGCGGCGACCTTGGGGAAATGATGATGCGCCATAAGTATGTTGGAATGACCAGTGTTTTGCTATTTCCATTGTTGAGAGTTTTTCAGTCGAAATGCTGAGCTGGTAGCCATTTGTTTACCTATGATGTCTAGCGGGAGAGGTTGTCGGCACACCCGTGATGCTGAGACATTCCACTCGTTGAGCTTTTTACATTAATTTTAAGTTGGAATTCTCCAAGCCGGTCCACCACACCTTTATGCCGTACAAGAGAATCGGCCTTGTTACTGACGTGAATAGCCAGTTCATTGTAGTTCATTGTAGGCCCACGTAGAGCCTACCGCCCTTTTTTGGCACGTTCGTTGGCGATTTCTCTCCAGTGGAGCTTCGGGTCTAACTTTAATCAAATATCTTTAATATCTTTAATTTCAAATAGCTACCGCTGTTTGAGAGATTAAGAGTGTAATCTTTCAGTGTGGGGTTCGAAAATTAGGGAATTTTATATTTCCTAGTGAATTGAGGACTAGCTCAGTCTTGTTTGAATTAACACTGAGACCGCAACTATCATATTTGTTCAGTTGACTAACTTATTTAAGGCGAATTAAATGACATCGGCAGCGGGTACATGTCTGATATAGATATAGGTATCTACATTGTCCGAGTAAACAACAACCTTGCATCCTGTGCACTCTATTTCTAAGAACAGTTAGTTGAGAAAAAGATTCCAGAGGAAAGGGAAAAGTACGCCTCTCTGCGGGGTTCTCCGTTGTGCTTGTTTCTTGATGGAGCTGCCCCCAAAAGAAGTATTTATTACTCTAGTTCTGAACGTGTGCTGCAGATGGATTCGCATATGTTAACCCTACGTAAGGCATTGATAATCGAATTGGTTTCAACGTTGTTAAAGGCTCCCTCTATATCAAGAAATGCCACCAGGATGAATTCCTTAAAAAAGAGGCATTTTTCGATGGGGTGTATAATTGAATGTAGGGCTGTTACAACAGATTTGCCTTTTTGATTAGCATGTTGTCACTTAGATAGCAAGATACTATCATTGGCTGCCATTTTGTTAGAAGTGAAAAAAATTGGGCTCTGTTTTCACGAAAAGTTTACTTGAAGGTGTAAAATTGATGACATTAAGTTGAAAAGATGATATCGGTCAAATGACCACCTCTTGATGAGATGCACATTTGTGTTCGTTTTACAGTATTTTGAATTGTTGCTCGCAAAACATCTGGCTCCAAATTGGTGATTTCTTCTTTAATGTTGGCTTTCAAGATTTGCAAGGTTTGTGGTTTGTTGTGATAAGAGCGAGATTTCAAAAAGTTCCAAAAGAAGAAGTCTGATCCCGTCAGGTCTGGCAATCTGGCCTGCCAGTTCAAATCGCCAAAACGGGAGATCACACAGCACGGAAATCGGTGATTCAAAATCTTCATCGTTGCCCAAGCTGTGTGAGCGGTTACTCTGTCCTGCTGGAATCAACAATACCCGAGAACCAATTCAGCAATTTGCGGGGAAAAAAAATTCTTTTAACACCTGTCTGCAGCGCTCACCGGTTATGGTTACTATTAAAAATAAGGTCCAATCACTTTTTCACTGCAAATGCCACATTAAATTGTCACTTTGAGGGGATATAATGGCTCTTCGTGCATTTCATGTGGATTCTCCGTGCCCCAGAAATGCAAATTTTATTTATTCACATAACCACTTAAGTGGAAATGGGCTTCGTCGCCCAAATTTCACCAAAATTCGATGCAACGAACGTCTTCTTTTTTTTTGGATTGCGCCAGGGATGTGTAATCTTCATAGATGCTACTAGCCCGATTCGCAAACCTGAGTAATCGATGCCAGGAATACGCCTACTAAACACACACCCTACACACTTCAACCACTCTCCCCACGGGACTGCCATTAGGTATTACTTCGCGGGGCTGGTTAGCAGTTTATGCTATGCTTCTTGTGTCAGCTTCTTCCGCTGCTTCAGTTGCTCTTCTTAGCTTTTCTATTCTCCGCAGCTCTTTTTGTAGAGTTCTTACGAAGGAACGGACTTGGTTGAGTAATTCTCCATGCCGTGAAACGTGTGGCAGCAAAGCACTGCGTGCTCCGTATCCTCATCTTCACCTGGGCATTCCGGGCAGGATGGTGAGTTGTCGTGTCCAAATCGGTGTAGATATTTGCGGTAGCCACCGTGGCCACGCAACGAACGTCTGTTGATGCCAAATTGTGTGCATCGTTGTCTCGTCGATGTTTGTGGATTCTCTCGAACGTCCTCAGCCAAATCAGTGATATTCTCGGTCGATCGAGCAATACGAGGCCGGCCACTTCTTGTGACATCTCTAGTGGACCCAGTTTGCACGAGACGCTCAGCCAAACGCTTAATTGTTCGCGCACATGGTGCAAGGCGACGAGGAAAACGACGACGAAATTCTCGTTGCGTTAAAACAACAGACCGGAAATTGGTCAAATAAACAGTAACAATAATTCCGCGTTCTTCAGGTGTGTATCGCTTCATTGCTTGTTGTGAACTAATTGTCTATCTGTTTACAACATAAATGTCAAAGTATAATGACATTTGACGCCATTTGTAAAAATCGTGGTACATATTCACATTATGACATTACTTTTGACCCACCCTGTATAACGGCACTTTACTTAACAATTATTCTATTTCCCGGCTATGAATCAGTCGATTTTGTTAAAAATCAATATTAGACGCATTAAAGGTCATGGAATACTAAGTTTTGGAAAATTTTTAAAATTTGTAGCTTAAATTTCAAATCTAAAGTGATTTACAAATTAACGAGATTTATGTAAGTGCAAACTTGCGACTTAGTTTTTTGTTTTTTTTTTTTGCTGAGGGGGTGAAAATCCTTCTAAAGGCACCATAAGGCCCGACTGCGCGTTTTTATGGTAGTGTGAGATTTTGACTCACTAAAAAATACTTCTCTCCAAGATTAATACTATAACTAAGCCGACGCCTATTCAGCAGTTTTATTTTCGCTTACGAAAATCGTAATTTTTGGAAAAAGATGTTCGTATGTAATTAAAAAGAATGTAGCACTTTAGGTAGGTTAAATTTCAATGAAAGTTCCTGCGGTTTTCACGACCTGCATATACTATGACGCGAGGTCAAAAGGTTTTGTCCTTTGCAGACGACGAATTGAATTGTTCGCGTCAAGTAGTTGAAGACGGTACGGTTTCAAATCACCTTGAACACGACCTTTGTGTTTACGAGCAAATTTTGTCACCTCTTCGACGACGCTGGGAATTCCCAGATCCCGATGAATATCTTCGTTACGTACGTACCACGGTGCGCTAACGATCGTTCTAAGAACTTTATTTTCAATAGTTTGTAGGACGTTTCTATTGCTTTTCCTGGTACAACTCTATAGTTGTAGACCATACGTCCACACTGGCTTTAGCACTTGCTTATAAATAAGCAGTTTGTTATGTAGGCTCAACTTCGAATGTTTTCCTAGAAGCCAGTACATTTGTCGGTATTTGTTTTCGAGCTCGTCGCGTTTCTTTTTTACGTGCGATTTCCATTTAAGCTTAACATCTAGAGTCATTCCTAGATATTTTGCTTCGTTCGCGTACAGTATTTGAGCCGAGTTTAAATATGCAGATAATCTATCTACTTTTTTGTAGGTAAAGTCCACGTGAGTAGATTTGCTTTCGTTCAGCACAATACGCCAAGAATTCGTTCAAGCGTGGACTTTATTAATAACATGTTGCAGCTTTACAGTTGCTACTTAAATTGAATCGCCCGTTGTCAATATCGCCGTATCGTCCGCAAACGTGGCGACGACGAAGTTACTTTCCTGCGGGACATCACGCGTGTAGAGTACATACAGAAGCGGACCAAGGACACTTCCTTGTGGGACTCCGGCCGCAATCTCCTTGAAGTCAGAGTAATCATTTCTGTGCTTAACACGAAAAAGTCTTTCGGTGAGGTACGATCGTAAGATTAGAAATAGTTTCCGTGGCAGAAGTAGTTGCAATTTATACTCCAAGCCTTCGTGCCAAACCTTATCGAAAGCTTGTGAGACACCACAACAAATCTTTTTTTCTTCGAGAGTTTTCTCAATCACGTCAGTTATTTTGTGAACTTAGTCGATTGTAGAATGTTTGATTCTAAATCCAAACTGATGGTCAGGAATCAGACGTCTTTCATCGATTACGGGTTGTAGTCGTTTAGAGAGTAGTTTTTCGAATATTTTAGAGATAATCGGAAATAGGGAAATATACCGATATGATTTCTTCTCATTCAGAGGTTTGCCTGGTTTCGGGACCATTATAATCTCGGCGACCTTCCATTGTCTCGGAACGTAGAGCAATCTGAACGAAGCGTTGATCAAATATAGCAGTTTTATAAGAGCTTTAGTCGACAATTCCTTGACCACCTGCGCCGTTATCAAGTGGTAACGCGGTGCTTTTTTCGTCTTTAGATTTTTAATCACTTCCCTCAGTTCAATCAATGCAGTTTTTTTTACTTTAAAGTTGTCAGATGTCGTGACTGGGGAGTAGGGCGTTATCAAACTTGCGAAGGGCATTATCAAACTTGCGACTTAGTGGCGCACTTTATTTTTTTTTTTTTGCAAAATAGCTGCAAATCCTAAATTAAGTTTGTTGAGATTGTCTTCCGTTGTTCCCCCAATCCCAAATTGTTTCCACAAGGTCAAGTTTTGTTATTTCAAGTATCTACGCTAGATAAAAACTTGAGATATTTTGATTGGAATGAACACTAATGTCGCTAGCCGCAACTCGCTATTGACGAATTCTTTATATTGCTTATTCTAATGATATGCTTTGTATTGTAGTTTTCAACTGTGCAGAAAACTGCTATACTCTATTTCAATTTCCTCACAAAACACTCAATTAAAAAAGGGACAATTACTGAATTAGGAACTTCATATCCTTGCGTTCGAGAAGTAGTACTCTCATGATTATTTCACATTTAATTTAACTTTGAAGTGCAACTTTTCATAAACCTACCTCTGTATGTTTTGTGTATACCTACAAATAATTTTCTAATCAATTTGAATTTCGAGTAACTTTTCCATGGAAACTACTTAGGCAACTTCAACATCTCTAAGTTGTTTCCAATAATCCGAGAAATACTTCTTTTGAATATAAATTACCACAGGCATCGTAGAAGTTTATTAGAACGGAAAAAGTTATTTCACTCTGTGTGTTGGGAATATTGTTTAGTTTTTTTTTTTTTTTTTTAGAAAATGCTTTTGGAAAACAATCCTTAATGTCACCCAAGGAAAAACGGACTGCTTTTGGATTGACAGTATGACCTTTCATTGGTGCTTTTGATAGTTGTTTGGATGCTTATACAGGGATACATAAGGATGTGAGTGGATTTGATGAGATTTTAATAGATATTCAAAGTGTTTCTACTCAAAATGAGAAAAGTTTCTGTTGAAGGTAAAACAAAGTTGATATGGATTGCTGGGGTTAAATTTAATGGGTTTTAAAAGAATGAAATGAAAGTGGTTTCTGCTTCTCATTCGAAAACTGAAAACAATACTTGGCTTGGCCTTATTCTATTTATAACCAAAAGGATTTCGTTGTCCTTAAGTTAGTCACTTAAGTATTTTTTTTTGTATTTTTAAATGAAACGGAAACAGTAACCCATCATTTTTTCTACATTCATTGCATGTTGCATATTAGAATAGAATTATTTATTTGCCAGCTAACAAATTGCAATTGCTGCAAAGAATCAAAAATAATGATGGCTCCTATGGGAATTCTTGGTGGATTCTAACCAAACAGAGTGCAAATGAAAGTTTTTTATTTCCGGCAATTAAGCCGCAACCACTTGGTTTTAAAGTGGTTTCCAGTGCTGGCCAGATGCGCCCCGCTGTGCCTTGGTTGTAATTAATATTTTTTCAATTAATAGCGAAAGTGTTAGTCCATGGTAGGTGGTTTCTTCTGTTCTAAACTTGATTTAAGGGTAAGTACTCTGGGTTATACTTACATAATATCGCAACGGAAACCTATTCAAAATGAACTCTATGAGGCTAGCTGTTTTTTAATAGAATTTGAGTTTTAGTGTTGATAAGTGGAATTAAATCGGCATTAACTGCTTATGTAAAGTTGGGTTGGGCTGGTGGGACCATCGTGCTAATCTTTTCAGTAAGCAGTTGTAGGAAGGGTATATCAACATAAGTGCTTCAGTTGCAAATGCTGCATATATGGTTATATTTATTGCTCGTCACATTTAGGTACTGGACACAGGTAGGTTTCTTCCTTTTTCATATCCCTTTGAGACTGCAGACTGCTAGATAGTAAATGTTTGAAGGCAATTTTCTGTAGAGTTCATACACAGTACACAGTGTGGTTCTTAAAAATCAACTTTTAAAAAAATATCGGTACACCGTATTACAATATTGATTAATTTGTATACCCTGTCCTGTAGGGTATATTCATTTCAATTAATTATTTGTACCGCTGAAAAATAATAACGATGGTCTCTAAAAATAGATTTATTTTCAGCATCCAAAGATAAGTGCAACTAGACATGTCCGTTCGTCCATATATATAAGCATTTTAGAACCCGAAGTAGCAAGAGTGTGAATATTTCTGAAAGCCAGTCCACAGACACGCTTACTTTTAAAAAATTCCTTTTTTCACAGTTTTACTAGGAACTGGAAAAAATATATGTCACGCCTACTTTTTGGGGGGTTTTACTAGTTATACTAGAGCTTTATTTATGGAAACAAACAAAACTAAAGTTGAAAAAAACTGAAAATATTTATGATTCCAAAATACGCAAATTTTAATGATCAAAATTGAGAAGGGTTGGGGTTGTTGCTATAAGATCATTTCTTGATTTTTCATCACTGAATGACTGATTGTCTTTAATTCTTTTTAAAAAATCATTTCTTTATGTGATTTTAATACTAAAGATAATCTTTTAAGTAACCACCCAACCGCTAAAACAATAGTATCAATTGCAGATGAGATTTCTTATTGTAATTCGAATGAGGGTAATTCGTTTTTTGTTGTGCATCAAAACATCTGCAATTTGAGCAAAATTATGAATTATTGGTTTGTAGTCTGGAAACAATCTGAAATTTTTAAGTTAAAATGAAGATTATTTTATTCCGGGCTATAATTTGTATACTAACACCAATGAGACCTGCAGCAGGTGGAGTGGGAGTTTTTGTTTGTGATTCCTTGAACTTTGGTAACTAAAGGGTGTCCCAAAATTCACACAAGAAATAATTTTCATAGAAAACACAGGTTTTTAATTAAAAATTGTAAATATTTTATTGATTCATAACTTTATGAAGTATAGGGTTATGTATGGATTAGCATATTGGGTAAATGGCCTCCACGGCTTTGCTGGCACATACGCACACTTTTGTCGAAATTTTCAATGACAGTTTTCCATAAATGAGGAAAACTTCACAAAACTTTGTTTCTTTAAGCCTTGCGTGGTCATGGGCTTGTTGGCATAAACCTTAGATTTAAAAAAAACTTAAAGAAAAAAGTCACACCGCATTAAATCGCAAAATCTGGACGGCCAATTCAGATCACCAAAACGGGAAATTACACGACCAGAAAATGACTCATGCAGTAATTGAACCGAACAGTGACACGTTGTGGATGCATTTGTTTCTCAATAATCACTGAATAAATTTTGACGATTAACAAATCCATCAAGTTGAAAATGAGCCTCATCACTGAAGATGATTTAGTTTTTTTTTTTGCCAAACCTTCATTATTCTTAAAATATTGCCCAACAATGACAATGCGTTAATCTTTCGTGTAGCACTCCATTCTTAATAACACTGAACTGTCAGCTGTCACTCTGTTTTTTTTTTTTTCGTTGGCAACACTCCGCACAAATGGCGCAAAATTCAAATCTTGCGAGAAATTTGGGACTTTGCGGAGTGCGGATGCAATGGAAATGCCTTGCAATATATGTAAAGACGTTTTTAAATTTGTTTGTGTAATATAGGTTACACTTTTTTGATATTCAAGTTCAGGCTTTTAAAAAAAAAAACAACAAAAAAATGGCTAATCTTGTGGTTATAATATTGACACTCTGACATCGAACACTATATATTGACACTTACTCGTACCTTGCATTAATGGCTGAGTATGTTTTTCTTTTCTTTTTTATAAAAATATCCTTCATCAATCAATGTGCTAGTGTTAACTTGGATCTACGCATACTGATCACTGTATGACTTGTATTTTGTTTAGTAGTTTGAAAGTAGAAGACCCGGCCAATATATTTCGTCACCTAAGGTTACTAAGGATAATTTCAACTTTCTAAATATTGAGCTTCTAACTGAGACTTGTGGGAAAATCTATGTAGAGTATAATGCATCTAAGTCTTATGATTTGTTCTGTACTTTTCTTCGAAATTGTATTAGCAATTCTACTTACTCGTACACTATTGTCCGTCAAAAATCTGTAAAGAGGGTAAAGCCATGGATAAATTATTTGGTGTTAACAAAAAATTAAAGTTTAAAATAAATTAAGGAAAAAATGTCTTAAGTATCCACTTAACGTAGCACTGAAAATAAAGAAAGTTAATAAGGATACTAGGATAGCGTGGACTTGGTAACCCTAGAAGTTGTTGAATCGTTGATGGCAACTCTCCCAATATCACTACTGTGCTATGGTGTTGCTATTTCGTACAACAGTATCTTTTTTATGATTTCTTTTCTACGGTCGGTCTGATGTCTAGTGAGACTCCTACATACTGTAACCATTGTGCTAGGTCTCATTTAATTACAAATACAAGGCTTAGAGGTTATCAAAATTATAAGTTCACTTAGCAGCTCAAGTTCCTGTGGTAATGATGGCTATTCTAATCTTATCCTTAAAAAATAGTACCGAATATAGTGGACATTCTTGCCTACATTTTTAACTTAAGTATTTTTTCTGGAATTTGTCATGATAAATTAAAGTGTGTTAATGTAATACCTCTTTTCAAAAATGATAGTAAAAGTGACAAAAACAATTACAGACCAATTTTCTTATTGTTTCCCATATCAAAAGTCTTTGAAAAGATTAGAGTACTGGCTTATCTTGCAAAAATAAATAGTTTTGCTCTTTTATATGTAAAGCACTCGATGATAGAAAATGTTGCGCGGACTCTTAGTGGTTAACTACACCGCTCTTCATAAAAAATTGTATGGTGTAAGTTTTCGTGGCTTTGTGCATAATTGGTCTGAGTCCTACTTGAAGAATAAAACCCAAAAATTAGAAATAGATGATTTTGTTAGTACCTTTAAAACCTTAAACTTAGGTGTGCCTTAAGGATCAGTTATTGGTCCCATACTGTTTCTAATCTATATAAATTCATTATTTAGTCAACCATTTATAGGTAAAGTTACAGCTTTTGCTGATAATCTTGGCATTGCATACCGCTCATATAATTCTTTGAACTTAAGTGCTGAAATAAATCATAGCATTCACCTTCTAAAATTATGGTTTGAGGAACACAAGTTATTTATCAGTACGAAAACTAAATTGATACACTTTAGTCTAAATATGTAGTCTACTTTAATGCAAAAAACTGTGATAGCTCCAACGTGTCAAATTGTGTTTGCACAGTTCAATTGTGTCACGAGTTGTTTTAAAATTGGATTTGTAAAGCAGTTCAAATTTAGGTGTTACTATTGACCAAAATATAAGCCGTTCGGACATACAAGCTTCTATCATCTCAGAAAATTTTGCGATAAAAATGCCTTCAAAATGGTATATTTTGGAATCTTCGAATCAAAGCTACAGTACGGTATAAGTTGCTAGGTGGACCAACCAAAACCAAATCAAGCTTCAGCCATTAGTTTTTAATTATGTGGGGCAAATCGTTTAACCAGTTCTATGATATTTTTTAGAACATTGAAAGTTCGAGTACTAAAATATTTGTACGCGAGTACTATTTCTACAATTTTTTAATAAGCGAAGCAATTCAATTAATATTGTCGTTATGCCTACTTTTCGTACCGCTTAATTCAAAAACTTTTACTCCTTTTTGTCCTGGAAATTGTTCAATATGCTTTCTATAAATATTCGAGTCATTAGATCTTTGTTCCAATTCTTAAAAATAAAATAAAATACGGCTTCTTTGGTTCTCTTTTCCTTTTCTTTTTTTCTTCTCTTTTATTGTTAAAAAATGTTTCATATTAATAAATGAATCTAATACTGTTCACTCCACATTTGAAGATATTTATATAAGAAGTGACATTACCACTATTGTATCATCTTTAAATAACAATCTCACTACCTATTCTTAATTATAATATTGTTAAGTAAATTAATTTTGTTAAATTAATAATAATAATAAAAAAATAGTTACTTTCTTAGAAGAAGAAGCCATAAGATCAGTTTTCCTGATTAAATCTCTTAAAAGTCGCGGAAGTATACTTTGATTAGAAAGACATGCATTTCATTCAATTTGAATTAAAAATTCTACAACGCCACTCCCATTTTATTAAGGATGAGTTAGAAGACGAGGGGCAAGTCATCACACTATCCATTCCAGATGGATTGTATCCTTCCTGTATGTTTTTTTTTTTTTTAAATTATTTGAATGAAGTAATTTGCGTATATACACTCAGCCGAATCGGTAATATACAAGGGAAAGGTGAAAAGTTTTCGGCCTGACGCAGAGATGGCGTTCTAATCAGCAAAAATTTATATTTCCTGCCTGGGTGCAAACTTAGTGATGCGAAAGCTCTTCGCCATATGGGTGCCGTATTTGCTGAATGCCGATCAAAAGCAAATGCGCAAACGATTTTCGCGGCAATCGGGATCCGACCGATTTTGTGCGGCGATTTGTCACCATGGATGAGACATGGGTCCACCACAAATGAAACGACAGTCGAAGCAGTGGGTGGAAGCCGGTGGTTCAGCGCCAAAGAAAGCGAAGTCGATCGCATCTGCCGGAAAGGTCATGCCCAGTGTGTTTTGGGATGCGAAAGGAATCCTGTTAATTGATTACCTTAAGGAAGACAGAACAATTACTGGCGAATATTACTCCTACCTTCTTGACCAGCTGGATGCCAAAATTCGCGAGAAGTGGCCTGGCTTGAAGAAGAAAAAAATCATCTTTCACCAGGACAATGCACCTGCACACAAGTGTGCGTTGGCGATGGGAAAACTGCGGGATTTGGGGTACGATTTGCTCGGCCATCCCCCCTATTTACCTGATTTGGCACCCTCAGACTTCCATCTATTCCCAAACTTGTAGAAATTTGTTTCTGAGAAGCGCTTCGCATCCAATGCAGAAGTTGAGAAGGCCGTGGATGAAAATTTTCACAGCCTTCCAGACACTCACTTCCGAGAAGGAATACTGATGTTGGAGAAACGCTGGACCAAGTGTGTTGAAGTCAAGGGAGATTATCTAGAAAAATAAAATAATTTTTTAACTGAAAATTGCAGTCTTTCATTGCCAGGCCGAGAACTTTTCACCCTGCCCTCGTAGGAATAAAAATATCGGTTTCAATACCCTAAAATATTCGTTACTTTTTAATTGAATTTAGAATGAATTATTTAAATTAGCATACAAAAGTCATAAAGGCAACCGTTTTGTTTCAAAAAAGGGTTTAGAAGTGAAATTTCGCAGACCTGTGTAAATTGTTCTTTAAATTTGAGACTTATTTTTTAACTACCTGTTAACAAATAATGACCACAGCATGAGTGGCTGTGAAAAGCTATGCCAAACCCTGTATGTACTGTGATGTTAGCGTCAACATATTTATTTATTTATTTTAAAAGGTTATAATTTAAATATTGTGGGTGTATTTGCCTGTTCTGGGCTATAATAATCTCCGAAATTACATAATTGTTGTGAGTATTAAATTAGTTTCGTAATATTTTGGATTTTGGCTTAATTGGATTTGAGTTCCGCAAAGTGAAGCAATTATAAGCACCATGGCAATAGACAGTCAGCATATTGTAATCCGTTTTTAATCAACAATGACCTCGAAATATTATATATAATAAATATGCAGTATACAGAGAGAACGTTGTAATATCAAATTAAATTATAAACTTTCTGTTTTAAATTCAAACTTATATATGACAAAAGAATATTGACGATTCTTTCCTACTGTCACCATGCAGGTTTTACAGACCCAAATGATAATTATAAAGTTAGTCACTTAGCTCAGAGTAGTTGTCTTGAGCCCTCGAAATTACACAACAGTTGAAAAAAGTGAGATAACGAATGTACAAAGCAGATTTTTTAAGTTCGCGGAATAAGAGTGAAAGTAAAAAGGGTACTCCTTTTTTAAGAATAAATGTGAAGTTTCATGTTGATTTACTAAAGTTAAAAGAATAAGTTAAAGTCCTCACAAAACAAGGTAAAAGTGTGGAAAATATAAAGTGTATTTTTTGTAGACGTATAGAACTTTTAAATGAAATAAAACACATAAAAATCGTGGTAATGGCCTTTATTGAGCGCAATAATGCGGCGAATGTTGCCTCCCAAGTCATCTATCGTATTTGGTTTATCGGCGTTGACTAGCGACTTGACATATTCCGACAGAAAATAATCCAACGGTGTTAAATCACACATGCTGTGTGGCATGTTGCGCAGCCCTGTCACATTAATGCCATTCAATTGGGGAGCAAAAATGTCAGTAAACATGGGTCTATAGTGCTCTCCATTGAATGTAATGTTCTGGGCGGCATCACTTTTGAAGAAATATGGGCCAATGATTCCAGCCCATAAAGCACACAAAACAGTATCTTTTTGTGGATGTAACTTCACCCCAAATGCAGCAATTTTGCTTGTTGGCGTAGCCATTCAATCAAAAATGAGCCTCATTGCTGAACAAAATTTTGTGCTGAAAATGAGGATCAAAAGCAATCTAATTTTTGGCCCATTCACCGAATGCGCCATAAATTCGGTGTATGGGCCAAAAACGAGATTGCGTTTGATCCTCATTTTCATCACAAAATTTTGCTATACGATGGTCAAGTGCTTTCAATTCTTGCACGAGCTGGATCGGGAATTTCTTTCTATGGACACTTCGGTCTGACTTGGCGAATACTCGGTTTAGAACCGAAGCAAAATGCTCCTTCCATCTCTTCAGTTGATCCTCATCCGATATTAGCAACGAACCGTCTAAGCCTTTCACTGGGTATTGAGTAGAGCTTCGGCCACCTACAAGCTCTTTAGTGATTCTATAAACGGTTCTGCTGTCGCACCTCGCTGCTGCTTATTCTGCTTCCGTAGCCAGCGCATTGATGTAATTGCGCTTGTCACGTCTCACGCTACGCTGTATCTCCATTCGATATAAGGACTCAAGATCGATCCTCCCTGCTGCTGGAGTTGCTGCAATTCGAGCTCTTAGCTGTTTTCGTTCGTTGATCCTTCTCCAGGTATCCTCGAAAAGCCACGCCCTATGGTTTCCCTGCGATCGACCGACAATCCGTTCAGCACCTGATGTGAAAACAGTTTTCACAGCGCACCAATGGTCTTGCTGCTGATTGTTTCCATTCCACGTGAGAGATGGTCCCTTAATTCTTGGCGCACTGTGGGAACTCTCAGTCGGTCTACCTAGGTATTCTTGTGTCGTTAGATCTACGAACGGCAGCAGTGCGTAATCGGAGAGTAGCTATCATAAGATGGTGATCTCGTACCAACCCCATGTCGGCACACCGCCTGTTTCGGACGTCTAGGTGATTACTTCTAAAACGGCGACTGATGGCAAAATGGTCAATTTGGTTGGACGTTGCTTGCCTGTCAGTTGACACCCAACTGATTTTATGGCAGGCTTTATGCTCAAACATGGTGCCACCTATGACAAGACGATTTGCGTTGCAAAAGTCAACAAATCTTTCGCCGTTGTCATTGCGATTGCCTAGTCCGTGCCGTCCCATAACATGTTTGAGCCCTTCGTTGTCGCAGCCTACCTTGGCATTCAGGTCCCGCATCACAATGACAATGTCGCCATTGGGTGTTGCATTATGAACAGCTCCCAACTGGTTGTAGAAGGTCTGCTTTTCTTCCCCAGACGAACCATCCGTGGGGGCGTAACACTGTATAATGGTGACGCGATGTACTCTTGTCCGGAATCTGGCCGCTAAAATCCGATCACCGTGCGGCTACCAGGAATATAGGCCTCTGCGTGCTGTTGGCGTTAGCAGCAGTCCAACTCCATATCCACGGGAGCTTCCGGATGGTCCGGGTACGATAGCCAAAGGTCGTCAACGTGTTATCAGTCCTTATCCTAGGCATTGGGTCGGTTTCCGTAGCGGTTAAAGTTTCGGTAACGCGGGTTGCTGGCCCAGGTTCCCTATTCTAGGCATAAGACCCTAGACAATCTCGCGCTTGCAATTTTGGCCTACATGTATAAGGATTTATACATGCAGTTGCCCGGGGACCACCGCGAGGAGGTAAAGCAAGCACTACATTACGAACTTGATTGTTGCGCTAATGGCCCAATCCATGTTTTGGACAGTCAGTAGTTTCTCGATCAATCGCCATACAGATCCCCGAAAGAGTTGATGTGAAATAGTGAATAGATCCACTTTTAGGAATGAGACCGATCTCTCTCTGCTCTGCATATCGGTTTACTTTTTATTCGCTTTTAAAGTTATAAATTTGTTATGAGACACCCTGTATAATATTACTAAAATTAAGATTAATTTCATCCTCAAGATTGTTTGTAAAATAGATTCACCTTTCAAAAGGGATTCCTCGCCTTGCCAAGGACGAACATTATTGGACAAAAATGCGATGATGATGGGTGCTGGTGAAGATGCTTAAATTTGAATTCGACAAAGAGTTTGAATTTCACTGGAACTACTCGTACAGAATTTCCATCATCAAAGCATGGAAAATATTTCTTTTGTTGATTTACTATGATGCTGTAATAGCCATGCCCATGGCCAAAAAGACCCCCGCATCAGATACATTTCCAGAAGCATTTTTCGAGAAGGAATTGATTTTCTCAATGAGATTCCTTAATGCATTCCCATGGAATTATGTACATATATTCAGCTACGTCGACTTTGATGGAGGGTCTTTATGTCGGAGGATGATTCAATTCATAGCTATACTGCGGGAAAAGAACCTCAGGGTGGGTGTTGGGGGTGCTGTGCGGGGTACGGTTAAGTCATCATAACGACCCATAAAAGGAACTCATTTATGCTATTTGCTTTACTAGAACACTGTCATTGCTTGTTCTTCGTGAGTGTGTTGTGGTTTTTTTTTTTTTTTTTGTTTTCTTAGGGGACGCTTCATCAGATCATAAGGATGGCCAGGTTATGGCTTTTGTTGTTACAGCTGATTTTATGGTTGAAACATAATAATGCGTACGAGATGCTGCCAGTTTGCGTATGGGTTTAGTCTTTTTTATTTGAATCACATTCATCTTACGGTTAATGAATAATTAACTCTGTGGTCAAGTGAGAAAAATGTGTTGAAGGACATTTGGAGTTATTGTCTGATAAATAGGATTTTCCTAAGGCTTAATAGTGTTGTGGAATATAAGGAATAGAATGCCATACATTAATGGTAAGTGGTTGAGTGGGCGAAATTGGTATTAGTTTTCGTGGATGATCTTCGAACAGTTTTAATGGGCTAAAACAGGAGGACATAACATCTAAATAAGCAGAGAACTATTAAAATTAGTGAAATAAATTCTTGGAAATCATTTTGATTGGGGTGGGGGTTTCCCTTAAGTGCACAAATTCGGACAACGTACAGAGGTTGTAGGTGCAGCTTAAAAATTCGACTTAATTGCACGTCTTACTCAGGGACCACTTAATGAATTTGTTGATATTTAGTTTCTATTTTGCATTTAATTGATTTTATAAGCATTGAAGAGCTTAAGTAGTAAAAAATCCATTTGTTCGATAATGTGGAATGGTGGGTGAGGTAAACCTCCTTCCAGCCTCTCACCCAATTTGTATATACTATCCCGTAACGTATATTAATTTGGGTACAAAGTATATAATATAGAAAAATAACGATAGACCACCAAAAAAGTATCCAAAGTCCAAAAAATTATCAACAAAGTCCTAAGACTAAAGACAGGAGTGGGTACAGAATTGACATATGCACAAGCTGCATCAAAACATTTAGAAAAACCAATAGTTACAACAAAAACAAAATCAAATGCTAGTATGGAAACCTTCATGCAAACTTTCAAAGGAAAAAAAGCAATAAAGCTATACTAGAAAGAATCTCGTTCCTTGAGAGAAAAAGCAGCAATAAAAAGGCTGCACAAAAGAGACACATATGATGGATAATATAAAAATCCTGGAATAGAATGCTAATGGTATCGAGAATCGTAAAGAAGAAATTTAAGTAGTTTTCGACATGAACAAAAAAGATATATGTCTTGTCTCAGAGACGCACTTTAAATTCAAAACAAACTGTACGAGGGTACGAATTATATCACTCCCCACACCCCCATAATTCGGTAAAATGCGGAGCTGCAGTTATAGTAAAGAATACGATCGATCATAGTGTTCTTTCATTGCAAATCTATCTTCTCCCCAAACCAACACGTGAAGTGAAGATCACAATAACTAACTAAACAGAGCTCGTATTTAGAATTTTTTGCACACTAGAAGATGGCAACAAAGTTGATGTAATTGCCACCGATTTTAGTAAGGCTTTTGACAAAATCTCGCATGATCATCCTATTCAAACCTAAAGCTCTAAACTTTCAATCGGGGTTCATTATGTTCATTCTTACTTAGAACAGCGGCAGTATAAAATCTTCTGTGCCTGACTCCATTAAGTCCACCTCTGCAGTACCTCAAGGCAGTCACTTCGGTCCTTTCATTTTTATCTTAGCCATCAATAATGTGGACTCATCTATCTGTCTACGCCGTCGATTCTAGCCCACTGCAAGATGACTTGAACAGATTTTCAACATGGTGTGCAATAAAATTTTGTTGAACTCAATGTCAGTAAATGTCAAGCTATCACATTTCCAGTAAGCGTCTTCCACCATCTCCTCCCGAACTTATTTCATTTGCGACGAACCCATCTGGGTTTTTCTACTACAGAGAATTCAATTTTTGCTTCCACATTGACAACATTATAAGCAGAACAAACTTTACTCTCGGATTCGTGAAAAGGTGGTCTCGGACCCATATGTCACGAAACCCCTTTATGTCGTCTTTGTTAAGCCCATTCTAGAAAATGCTAGCTAAGGCTGATCTCCTTATTACGATACCCATTGCTTGCGAATTGAGGCTATCCAACGCAATTTCATCCGTTTTGTCGTACGCGGCCTTCCATCGGCTGACAGCTTTATCTTACCGCCCTATGTGGATCGCTTGAAACTGATTATGATGTACAGTCTCTTGAAAGGCGTCATGAAGTTGCCGATATACTCGTACTCTCTGTTCATTAGCTATTAACTAATCGGGTGCCCCGCGCTGTCTCAACTGTCTCATACAATACAAGATCATTTGGAGGATCTAACACTAATCCACGTAAGCTTAGGTCCGCACAACATTTCCGTCTTAACTTTCACCGCACTGTTTATGGTTGTAAGAAACCAATGTCCAGAATGCTACGCATGGCCAATGGCATGCACGTTACTTTCGATTTTCACTCAGAAACTCCCTTTACAACAATTCCTCTTGAAAACTCCTCACTTTTGCCTTTCCTTTCCCTAGATTAGCTTTAGCTCTTCATTGGTTTATATATTAATAAAGTGTTTAGCTCTAAGTTTGTTTGTGCATAATAGTCTTTGAGTAGTCGATGCGAAGGCCATTAGAACTCGCGATTAGAAGATTTGCCGAGTTTTGTCTCAAATCCGAATTACTACGTCTTATTGGAGTGCGTAACAGTATGGCTTCACACTTTGTATGGTTAATCTTGAGCTTCCATTCTGATCAGTATGCCTGGAGTTTGTTCAAATTGTTTTGAAGCTCACTTTGGATGTCCTGTATTCTCAAACCACTTGCATGTAGAATAACGGCGTCCGCAAACACTAGCGAATTACCTAATCCCATCAGCATTTCAGAAACGTAGATGTTTAAGAAAAGCGGTGCTATTACAGTGCCTTGTGGGAGACCATTGATGACTTTAGTCGTCGTGTATTGTCTATCTATTACCACAAATTTCATCTCGTATACCATTTCGGTTATGAACTGTGCTTCACCTTCAAACTAGCAAATTCAATATTAAATTAACAAATCATTAATGCAGGTACAGAAATGAAGTAAATAAACGTCAAAATTCTAAATGTCAGTACATCCTTTGTAGTTTAGTTGTCTGTTTGCATTTAGAAAGTAAGAAAACAAACAATGTTGCACATCAAAGCGATTTTAAATTTCAATTCCTTTTTGTATTACAAACGAAACGCATTAACCCTGTGGAATGGCCTAATTCTTTAGAAATCAAATACTTTTTTTTATTCTACACTCTCGGTAGAGCAGTTCAAACAAAGAGCCACCCACTTCATGCTCTTTTTTTGCGGAGCTAAGATAAATCCTACTACACCATCACATCGAGTCGAGCACTACTGCGACTGCATTCCTGCATTAGGTTCGGAATACGGAATACCGAATTCTTGATACAGAGTACGAGTTAAGTGAAATGGGAAATGAAAGTCATCAACATGAATAAAGTCATACGCCAGTGAGTTCTCAAGAATGTGATGGATGGTAGTTCTACATGGCTAAAGCTTCGAAGTGCAAAGAATGAAAAATTATTGGAAAATATTTACACTTGGCTTCGGTTTTCTTTCGTTTTATTTCTTTAGGGGCGTGTTATTGTGTTACGGATATGTAAAAGAGTTGAGCGGGGAATTTGAAAAATGACTTTTCGGTTTCAAGATTAATTTTAAATATTAATGTAATAAGAGCATGTCAACGCTGGGGGTTGACAGAAAAGTGTGAGAAGTTACTGGCATGTAATGTTCAAATGTTGTTATGGAAACTCGGGTTAATTGAACGTGGATTACCAGCGAGAATGGATTCAGTGTGTATGAGGCTTTAATGGCAGGCAGTATGGGTTAAACGCTCCGGGTGGATTCCTAGAATTTACATATTCGATTTTCACCCCTTTAAGCCGGTGCCTTTCAAGTTCAAGTTGAAAAAAAAATGGATTAAGAGGTGCCATAGCTTATCACGCTACAACACTTAAACGAACTTCATTTAGGCAATTTTGTTCAGATATTTAAAGATAAAAAAAGATAAAAAATAATAATTCACACGTAATACCATGGATCGGTATTCGAAAACCGTAAGTAGGATTATGATAATTTAGTCTTTTTTTTTTTACGGATTTGAATCTAATAATACTCGTATATTTTTGTTTTAAATTATTTTTAGCAACGAAAAGAAGTTTTACCTTGATGGGCCAGACCTTGATGAACCAAAGTTTTTCTCGAAGAGGAACTTCAGCAGTGAAAGTTGGTGTGGGGGGCTTTTTGCGCTCTCAGTAAAGTTTTCACTTGCTTTTTCCTTTTTAAAAAAATGAGTAGTGCTACCTACATCCAAGAGAACTTAGTAAATTATTTAAGGTGATTTCGACGGTTTTCGCACATCTTTCAGCAGGGTAATGCAGTAATTCATATCACTCGTCAAAGTATGGAATGGTTTCAGGGCCAAAATATCAGATTGATGGATTGGCCGGTAATCCAATCTTTACTTACAGAGTTTATGCCAATAATCGTCAATTTACTAATCTTACCGAGCTCTGAGAAGCGATAATGGATTCATGGAACTCCTTAGACGGTTCAATATTAAAAAAATTAGTTGACAAATGGTGTTTTCTCAAGAGCTATAGGATTTGAAGTTAAAATAAAACACACACAAGTGGAGCAAATGAGCCAAAGTTTTTTTTATTCGATAGATGGCATTAATGACGAAAAATGATTTCGGGAATAACGCCCCCACTGAAGTGTTTCTGGAACTGCAATTCCAGCCACTTTTTCAAGCATTTGAGGCAGAATAGTGCACTCGATGTTGGCTTCCAAGGCTGGAATCGTTGTTGGCTTATTCGCATAGACCAACGACTTCAAATACTCCCACAAAAAGTAGTCCAACGGTGTCAAATCACAAGATCTTGGAGGGCAGTCCACAGGTCAATTTCTGGTGATAATGTTGTC
Source organism: Pocota personata (assembly GCA_963082735.1). Classification (NCBI taxonomy): domain Eukaryota; kingdom Metazoa; phylum Arthropoda; class Insecta; order Diptera; family Syrphidae; genus Pocota; species Pocota personata. The sequence continues at coordinate 188,959,074 of OY720430.1, forward strand.
ATCGAACACTTCCTTCAATAACTCGATGGTTTCGCCGGCTCTATGGCATGTGGCGCCATTCTGTTGAAACCAAATATCCTGCCGACCATGTTCACGCACTTTTGGAAACAAAAATTCGTTGACCATGGTACCGGGTGCCATTGATGGTAACTTTTCGATTTTCTCCGACCCGATGATATCGCCAGCCCATAAACCGCGCCAAATAGTGCATTTTTCGGGGTGCATCGGTAGCTGATGGATCATTTTTCGATTTCCCTTGCTTCAAATCCGACAATTATGCTTAGTAACAAAGCCTCTGAGACAAAAATGCATTTGTTCATCACTGAACAAAATTTGATCGACTTCTAACTGTCCAATCGCCCAATTACTGAACTCACGGCGAAAACTTCAGTTCTTGCACCAATTGAGTCTTGTAAGCGTGTAGACCAACATCCTTGCGCGAAATCTTCCACAAAGTCGATCGACACAGGCCAAGTTTGTGCGCACGATGACGAATCGATGAATTAGGATCTTCCTCAACATTGGCCTCAACGGTGTCGATATTTTTATCTGCGAACAGAGTACTGTGCATTCTTGTCGGTGGCTTGGAGTCCAAAAGAGTAATTGTTTTGCGAATAGCCGACTGAGTTGGTCTATTATGTTGACCGTAAAATTTAATGTAGCGTTCTATAAATATTTTTCACTGAACACTGTTTTTTGAAATAAATTTCCATAATTTGTAAACGCTGCATGATGATTCGGTGTCAGCTGTCAGAAGAACTGTCAGCTGTCTGAGTGTTGCCATAATGAAAAAAAAACCTAAAACCGGTTAATAAGCAAAGTACCGTTAAACGAATCTTTTTTTAGAAAAAGCCTGGTACGCCATCTTCTAGCCATAACTCAAATATAAAATTTGATCGAAATCGTTGGAGCAGTTATCGAGAATTTTGGGGTTAAAATGAAATCATATACTGATCTCAGATATGAGGTTTGAAGAAAATCCATCCAGCCGTTCAGGCTGCAGTCGTGCATAAAGACTGACAGACGGAGTTTCTCAAACATAGTGGTGTCAAGTATGATCAAAATCTCGAGATCGAAAATGTTCAGGAAACCAATACTTGCCCTTATAGGTGCAAGTAAAAAATGGGCAAACATGCTCACTTTTTGCTAAAAAAAAGTCGTCACAACAATTTTCGGATATCTTAAAATTGCAGAATATCCTCTGAATAGGAAGTTATCATTGCATCTGTTTTACAAATTTTGCAATTTTTAGGCATGAATAACTTTATTCATAACAGAATAAAGAGCACTAAATCCTGGTTTGACTAGAGCTGTCTTAGAGAGTTTTCGGTCATATAAAGGCAACATATTTCAGGAAAATCGAAAGAAGTTTAAACAAGCCAGAAAAGACTGCAATGCCCATATTGACGTGTAAAAATCTTACATGACCAAAAATTGAGGCAAAAAATCCTACAATGTCCCAAAGGTAGTAATCATTTGTAAGGGACTATGCGACTAATCAAATTAATCAAAATTAAACTATTATTCCGCCTCCTAGATCCGTGAACCTGCATGTTCAGTTACTTTATGCAATCGCATTATTTATTTCAATGTAAATTATGTATATAAAAGTCGGCGATCGAACGACAGTTGTAATAAAGCGTTGGTAAAAGAAACATTGTCTTGATCTTTTAATTGTTCCGCACATTTTTGGTCATTTGTCAAAAATATTAAAAATACTGCCTCATCCCTTCGCTTATTTACAATGACATTCCAGCTGTCAATTCCTTAGACAAAGCCAATCTGCTTGCTGCTAACTTTGCAGCGAACTGAACGCTGCCAAATAGTGCTTTGTCTCCGTCTGAACTTGAGATCGTTGAATTTTTCATGGAACAAGTCCACTTTCTCACTCGTACAGTTGCAGGTGTACTCAAAGGTCTTAATATATTCAAATCCAGTACGTCCCTAAAAAAGGCGAATCTTCCTCCCTGTCCAATTATCAACCTGTTGCACTACGTCCCTTCTTTCCAAGGTCGAGGAAACGCTGATAAATCGCCAACTTATGATATATATCGATTCACGAAAACTCATCAATGACCGACAGTATGGTTTTCGTAGCAACAGGTCCATTGGTGATTTGATGGCATACCTCACCGACAAGTGAAACCAATCTCTTCATCACTTCGGCGAAACTAAGATGGTTGCGCTTGATATTTCTTTTGTCGAAAATAGGTGCAACTTCGTAAATGAATTAGAACTTATCTTTCGGGGCGTTCAATACAAGTACAAGTTGTCTTTGATGGCTTCAAGTCTGAAATTCACAAAATAAATGCTGGTCTTCCCCAAGGCTCTAATTTGCCTCCGACTCTTTTTTATTTTTATAAATGAACTCTTGTCTGCAACTTCTAATCCAATCCATTCCTTCGTTGATGACAGTACCCTCAGTTTTTCATATTTGTTCTTAAACTCATGTCCTTTCTCTTCGGCCTTAGAAGAGAAACGGCAAAGTGTGTTAAACGCATTAAATTCCGACAGCATAATCAAATCGGGTTCAACCAACAAAGTGGAATTTAATGCTTCCAAAATACGACAGGAGACAGCATCTTCTGTTTATCAAGCGAAACCAAAACCCTCAACCATTATTCATGGTACTTTCATCACTGAAACCGAAAGACTTGCCATTCTCGAATTCTTCGATGCAACGATCACATATTCGAGGTTGCCAAAAATGCTGCAAAATGTCTAGGATTCCTTAAGCGGTGCAGGAAATATTTTACCCCGTCTCATCTGGCCTCAATTTATAAGGCATTCATCCGCCCAGAAATGGAATATAATGCTCACATCTGGTCTGGTGCACCCAGGACCGTTCTGCCCGAAATAGCCAGTTGCATTCCTGCCCTTCAAAATTTCACCCGCAGTATGCGTCTTGCTTCGAATGCACATCAGCTTACCCTTAAGCCCATCTTCGGCCGTACTGTTACATGTAGGTATTCGTTTATAAGTCGAACGAAACGAATGTGGAATGATCTAACAGGCTCTGTATTTCTTCATCACTACAACCTTCAAACATTTAAAGCCAACGTTCACAGGCATCTCTTCTGTTTCTCTTCCTCCTTTTCCCAAACGCCCGTGCCCTGAAACAATATATCCCTTTTGGGGCGCAAATTATAAAAAAAAAATTATTTCTTTTGACCTGAGATAAAAAGATCAGTCGAACAATTTGAAATCCGACACCAAAAATTGTTTGGCTTCCTATTTTCCGAATAACGAGTAAGCTAAAGTCACGGAGTAAAAATACACAGTCCATCAACTACTGGCGAGAATCTCAAAAGAGTCCTGTCTGTTAATCTATCCGTAGTTGGTAGTCGTATGTACAGCCGACTGCAACTATGAGGTCTATGAAGTCATAATTCGAACAAGCTACTGGCTCAGAAGGTCTAAAAGCTGAAGCATTAAAAGCTATTTGACTTAGTAGCGAGCATGTTCTAGCTTCATTTGCAAAATATGATCAAACGTCACCATTGCTTCAAGGCTGTTATGGATTTTGTTCTATTTACGAGTAGATTTTGCTATTTTTCCTGCCTGACGTAAACAAAAAATAAAAATAAAAATGTGCCAATTTCCACATTCAGCGGATTATCACCAAAAGTGTTTTCAAGAGCTTGCGGAAGTAAGCTTGGAGTTTCATCATAACCCCATGAGTGATAATGACCATTTTAAAAATTTTCGGATCAATTACCGAACAAGAAAAACACTATCGTGAACTGTGGAATCCCGAGAAAAATACACCGCTGGTTAATTTATCTCTAACTTAAATATTTATTATTCAGAATACGCTACTAGTTTTTCATTCCTAAAACTAGACTGACTCTATCGCAGTTCTCAATGTTTCAACTATGCCTTTCATTTCCTCGTCCATCGTGCAATCTTTAGATCAATTCAGTAAATCGTCTAATACAATGCATTCTTGTGACCGTTTGTGATATTAAGTGGTCACAAGAATACGTAACATTGGATATCGATACCTAGTAACCTTTTTCGTTTGTTTGTTACTTGATTGTTCGTCGCAGTGGGTTAGTGTTACACATTGTGTTTGAGACACATGTGTCGCAGTGGGTTAGTTAAGTAGGTTAAGGATATCTTGTGTGGTCTTGTGTGAGGCACAGCAAAGTCTAATGCCATCAAATGCAAATGTGAAATAGAAAAATTATATTGAGGCATCTGAACCCATGTTGAGAAAGAAAAGATGTTATGAGCTACGTTATCTTGCGAAAACTTGTGCAAGAATATATAAACACTTGGCCCAGATCAAAGCATTTCCTTCTCGAAAGCCTTAAATTTGTAATAATAAGATTTTTATTGAGAAAGGAACTAATTAGGAGCTACCAACCAATTGTGTATGTCGACCTAAGGATAAAACCTCACCATCTATTAGGTGCGCAACTAAGTTCTCGCTGTTTGTCAATAGATGGCTCCAGCGGTAAGTGCTGGTCGATTTTGACATATCCAAAACGTCATGAACCGAGCTTAGTGCCAAATAATCGTCATTTGCGGAAAGTGTTGATTTTCTTCTTCCATTCGAAGAAAACGACGGCTGAAGCGCATCGAGAGCTCCAAAAAGTTTACGGAGATGCTGCTCTAAATGAAATAACGTGCCGTGATTGGTTCCGTCGCTTCACAGACGATGATTTCGATGTTGACGACCGTCCGCGTGAAGGAAGACCCAAAATTCTCGCTGAATTAGAGGCATTGCTAGATGAGGATCCATGCCAAACGCAAGAACAGTTTGCTTCAGCATTAGGAGTTACCCGTCAAGCCATTTCCAAGCGATTGCATGCGTTTGGAATGATTCAAAAACAAGGAACTTGGGTTCCTTAAGATTTGAAGCCAAGGGACGTTGAGCTTGGAGAATATCTGGCTATTCCTGGTATCTCTTCTTCTGCTAGCTAGAGTCAGATGTTGATATAACATGTGTGCCGCCGTCCCCGCTTCGTTCAGGCATAACCAGCAGGTATCGCCTTACACAAGTCTCATCTCCTTCTGAAGATACATAAAGATATCATGTCTTTGGATATCGTTACTATTCATTACATTCACTACAAACATTCTAATAGTCATTTTGATTCTACTGCTCTTCTCCACATTTGTCTTCGTTTTAAATAAATTCACACCAAGTGCCACGGTGTAGTGGGTAGTGTGTTTGCTTGTGATCCAAGCTGTGCAGCTTCGAGCCCAAATGGGGAACAGCAACCAAAACCACCCGAGCATATAAGAGAAATGAATAAAATACAAAAATGCTCCGAGAATTGAAAATTTTCTTTTTAAAAAAAAGAAAAAAAACCTATGGTTTCTTTTGGAACGTTTTGTGCCACCATACAACCGAGTGTGATACTGATAATGGATATCAATGTCATCGTACACATCCAGAAAGCAAACTTTGCTGAAATTATAGTTTGACTGACTCTGGCTTACTAAATGATCCTCTAACTATCTGTCCACAGTCTCTTTCAGTACAAACACAACTAACCTTGAAGTTGGGGTGTTAGCAACTTAATTTTCGAGTCATATTCAGCTACGTAGAAGTTGTTGTAGCTATCTTGCAAAATTGTTGCATATGACCCGACTTAAGGCCTCCCACCGATGACAAGATGACCATGTGGAGGGAGTGAGATCTGAAATAGTGCCTGTGATTCCTTTTGTACGTTACCAGTTGTTGGGCCACAAATTTTGAACTAAGAATATGAAATATTGTATAAGCTTTCTGGAGTCAAAGCATACAAATGTATTTCTCAACAAATTTGTCAAGTGCGAGTCAGATCTCGAGCTGTTAGGGTTCCGTACCGATATTTTAAGTGTACTCGCATATTTGTCCTCATATGGCTCGCTCGAGAACCAATAAAGACATTTTGATGAAATTGAATTTGTATATACTTACTCCTGACAGGTACGTCATTTCGTCGAAATACTGGCAAAATCGAATTCAGTTCTCTAGATCGAAAGCTTCGAAAGTTAGATACGTGTGATTGACACCATGTTCAATCGACTCATGTTCCGTGTTCATGGTACGGAGCACAAACCAAATTTAACCCAATTTCGGTTTTATCGCAATATATCCTTTGTCCTAGGACAAAAATTATTTTCAATTCTTCACAATTATTGCATTGACACTTCCTTGTCAGATTCGAGATACAGCGAGGTGAAAAAGGACATACTATATTTAAACAATTCATAGATTCCGCTTAGATTTATTATCAGAGCCACCTATATATAATAGATAATAGATTTTACATTTGGTATCTAATTGTGTTTGAAAGTCTAGCACCAAAGTTGGATACAAGCTTGCTGACTGAAGTGCAGGAGTAGTTTTTTAACAGTGCATTTACTACAATGCATGATTCTCCTCGCAGAAAGCTTTTACAGGACAGGGCCTGGACTTCTCCCATAATCAACCCAGTTCAGATTCCTGAGACCCCATGCAGCGGGAGTTATAAATAAGTCTTATTTTGATAATCTCCTCAGAATACCTGAATTTTGGTTACAAATATTGACAGCCACGTCCACTTTCATCTAAGAAAATATCTTAAAAATTATATAGACATTGACCTACTCTACAATTCTATACATTGTACGCCACGCTTACTTTATTACAGATGGGTTTGACGATAATGGATAGGGTATCCATTTCAGACGGGTTGTAACTTTTCCGTATGTTGTATATTAATAAAATTCTGCGGTTTAGGAAAGCTGTTCAAAAAATTCTCAACAAAAGGAAGAAGTCGGGGGCGGTCAAATCAGGGGATTGAGGGGGCCAATCGATATCACCTCTTTTTGACATTATGTGACCGGGAAATATGTTTCATATTATAAAATATTCGTCATATCGTTAGCTGTGTGTGATGTGGCACCGTCCTGTTGGAACCGAAGGTGTTGTAGGCCCAATCGACCCAATGCTGGCAGCAACAAGTTTTGCACATCATGATATTTGTATAATGATAGCGATCCACCAGTAATTGCTACTAAATGTGTCCCTTGCGTCTTAAAAGAAATGTGACCCAAAAATGTCGCCGGCCTAAATGGCACACCTGGTCACTGCTGTACCAATTGAGGATTTTTAGTGCCCCAATAACATATATTATATTTACTAACAAAGCTAGATAACTAAAACTGAGCTTCGTCGCTAATGATGATTTTTTCGTCAAAAATTTGGATCGTCAACATAGAGCTGCAAAACCTTTTCACCTCACTCGCGCCAGCGCGTTTATGCTGTGTATTTGGTGGGGCCAGGTCGGTGTCTTTTATTATGAACTGCTGAAACCCAACGAAACTATCACAGGGGAACGGTATCGACTTCAATTGATGCGATTGACCCGAGCACTGCGCGTAAAACGGCCGCAATACTCGTACAAGCAGAGGCACGAAAAAGTGATTCTACAGCATGACAACGCTCGGCCTCACGTTGCCAAACCCGTTAAAACGTACCAGGAAACGCGCAAATGAGAAGTCCTACCCCACCCGCCATAATCCCCAGATATTGCGCCATTCGATTATTACTTGTTCCGTTCGATGGCACATGGTCTGGCTAATCAGCAGTTCCGCTCATATGAAGACATCAAAAAATGGCTTGATTCGTGGATAGCCTCAAAAGATAACCACTTTTACTGTAACGGTATTGGAGCTCTGCCAGAAAGATGGGAAAAAGTTGTAGCCAGCGATGGGCAATACTTTGAATGATTCATTTGTAACCATTTTTTCACAATAAAGTTGCATTTTCATCAAAAACTTGAACTTAGTTGCGCACCTAATACTTGTACATATGTACTATATAAGCCAACTGAAGATTTCACCTTCTATTAACAACTGTATACACACATATCTATGTATCTATAGAAAACCCCTGCATAATTCAAAGTTGACAACACGCACTTGAAAAAATCGCTTCAATAAATCTTCAGAAAATGTTCCAAAAACTTTTACGAAAAAGATCTTTTCCACTGGTAAAGCCAATTAGAACACTCAAATGTCAACGACAATTCCTCAAACTCTTCCAATGTTGTCATTCTCGCCGAACACAAAAACTTTTCTCGAGTGACCAACCGTAAGGGATCCTTTCCATGACAACCGCTCTGTCAAACACTTTTTACAATTTCAATTTTCTGAAGTCCACTTCACCAGAAGCTAGTGCCCAGTATTGCAACACAAGAGGAAGTAAAGTTTTTTGCAAAGAAAAGGACCTTCAGTGAACCCATCACTTCGGGCTAAATACGAACACCGACGAGACAAGTAACTGCATCCTTTTAATATTTATACCGAGCTTGAAGTGTCCACAACCGAGCATCTACGTCTCACTTAACCAACAAAAAAGAAAAAGAAAATAAATAAGCTTAGTTCCAGCTCTTCACGGGCATTGATTTTCCTCATCTCCCTGTAGTCTCTTTTAGTCCTCTGTTGATGCCCGGTTATATTGTTACTCTGTGTCAGTGGTTTATGGCAAAAAGATGCGGCACATGCCTCAATGGATAGAAACCCGGAAAGCGAAAAGAAAAGATATCCGCACAGGGTAGGATGGATAATATTTCATTCCATTCTCGAATGTCCTAGGATATGAGCATTTGGAATGTAGCATTTGTCTGGACGACGTGATAAAAATCGTATTCTCTACCCTTACCGTTTCCCGTGTCCTTTGGAATTATTTATTGGGGGAAATTGTAACCATACCAACACACACACAGAACAGAGGAAATATAACTTATTGTTGTTGGCTTTCTTATGACAGGGAGCGGGCCTTTGTGTCGGTAGCTTTGTTGTGGGAGGCCGTTTTATCGAGCCGCACTCGTTTGTATGCTAAATAGAGAGTGTGAATGGATTTACGTGGATTTCGAGGACAAATTGCTAGAAGACCAAATAAAGAGAGTTATTTTGACTCAGGTAATGAAGAAGTATTTAAATTTACAGAACATTGGGTGATTTATTTTGTCATATACTTGCAGTTCTGTACCGGGAAGTAGGGTGAAATCTGTTGAATATTTATGTAGCATTGAAGTCAAGGATCCCATTCTTCCTAATAAAGGCATGCATACATTAACAGTTTACGACAGAGGAAGGTTAAACATAGGAAATGGTTGAATTTCCACAATTTGGTATTGTTATGAATTTTTATCTCGACTTTATGTGATGGTAGTTTTTGCTATCCCAATAACATTCTTGATCGGTTACATACAGCCTTGACCATAAATGAAAAGCACCCTCTATGAAATAATATGAATATTTTTTGACTTCACAGGATCCGCTAAATTATGAGGAATCCCGCGAATTGGATTTTTTGTGTGCGGTAAAATTGGTATCATTTCGAAAATAATAGTGAACGTGAAAATTGCGGATATCTTATTATTCATTCACAGTTTTTTGTGTAAATAATAAAAGTAATCAACCTGAAGATGGCTAAGCCAAAAAGCCACGAATTAAGTGAAGCTGAAAGAGCCCAAATTGTCCTTTTGGCCTCTCAAGGCATGTCCCAGCAAAAAGTTTCAAAAACTCTTAAGCATTCGTCTGCAGCCATTCAATATGCCTTAAGGGTATACAGGGAGACTAGAGAGTACATTTCTAAGCCACGCCCAGACAGAAAAAAAGATCTTATTACGCTTTCATGCAGCAGAAAACAGCAAACTTGCGTCGGCCCCCAGTATACTGGTGGAATGATGAGATTGCCAGACTGCGCGCCGATTGTACCAGCGTTCCGGGGAAAACAGCAGCCACGGAGAACTCCACGAGACTTTTATAATTGCCCAAAGAAACTTAAAAGCTGCAATTAAACTATTATTAACAGTGAAAAGAGAAGTTTTGAAGTACTGTGCAATGAAGCCAATCAAAACCCGTGGGGAAAAGCCTATCAAGTGGTTATGATAAAGTTGAAGGGTGACAGAAAACCCTCGCCCATGTCCTCAGAGAAAACGTGGCCTCTGTGCTTCTTCCACAACAACAGGGAATAGAGGTACAAATGGAGAGTAGAACAACGACGGGGGCATTACCAATACCTCTCGTTACAGCAGCAGAAGTCCTACAAGTCTGCAAAAACATCAAGGATCAAAAAGCACCTGATGTTAATGGAATCCCAAACTTTGCATTAAAAGCAGCAATTAATTGGCGCTCACACATCTTTGCAGACATATACAACGCCTGCCTCAAGGAAGGAGTATTCCGTAAAGACTTGTCCTCTTACCAAAAAGTAATAAACCACCACAGGATCCCTCATCGTATAGGCCTCTATGCATGCTGGACACCATGGGCAAAATACTGGAGCGCATAATAAGTGACAGATTGGAAAGCGCTATCGATGAAGCGGGAGGCCTCGCAGACCGCCAGTATTGCTTCCGTAAGTCACGTTCTACGATTGATGCCATCACTGAAGTCATAAATGCAGCGAAAAAAGCAATCGAAGGAAGACGATGGAAGGGAGGAAATAAACAGTACTGCGCAATCATAACGCTGGATGTTAAAAACGCCTTGACGCCAAACTGGAGTAACATTCTGCGAGTACTTACCACCAAGAGAGTACCGGACTACCTACAGAAAATAATGGCGGGCTATTTTAGAAATAGAATACTGTACTATTGCATCGACGACGGAAGGAGCCAGTATAACGTTACAGGCGGTGTCCCTCAAGGCTCCGTACTAGGTCCACTACTGTGGAATCTAATGTACGACGACGTCTTCAGACTTCGAACCCCGAGGTCCTCGAAAATAATTGGGTTCGCCGACGACATAGCGATCGTTGTAGTGACCAAATTGCTTGAGGAGTTGGAGCATAACTAATGAAACTATCGGGATGGTACACGACTGGCTAGTAGGCATGGACCTAAAACTGTGCAAGAATGATGCCAAATATTGGATGATACCAAATATTGGAAGACCTAGAGTTACGACATCGATGATGCTTTACGGCTCCCAAATATGGGCAAGTGCCATAAAGACGAAATCGTACAGAAGAAAGACGGAGGCGGTCTACAGAACCAATGCCTTGAGAGTATGCAACGCCTTTCGAACAACCTCCTACGACGGGGCATACATAGCGGATGTAATTGTGAAATATCATGCCAACAGTACAATGGTGTCAACAGCGACGAGACGAAATGATGGTTCCATCTCTCCAAGAGAGATGGAACTTTTCTGGTAAAGGCAGATGGACGCAGAGATTGATCCTCAATATAGACAATTGGATCAAAAGGAACCATGGAGAGCTGAACTTCCATCTGACGTAAATACTTACTGATCATGGATGTTTCAAAGCCTGCCTTCATAGATTTTGACACGAAGACAACCCTTATTGCCCAACGTGCACGGAAGCAGACGAGGATGCATATCACATCATATTCTACTGTGCACGATATCTTGCTGGCGAACAGACTGGGTGTGGACTTAGCAACAGAGAACACGACCAAATAGATGACGAGCACGCAAGAAACTTGGGAAGCAGTAAGTGAAACTGTGGCTACCATCATGAAAGAACCACGAAGACAGGAGCGACAGCGAAACGTCGCGCAGACGGCTGCCAACTCGAGTGAGCCTGAAGCGTCCCTCGCGATAAAATTCTTGACGGAAGTGCTGCGAGAACCAGGGGTATGAGGGGAGGTGGGTTTAGTGGGTGGAAATCCCACACTATTACTGAGTACGGGTCAGTTTAGTTGCTTCGCTTCGGGAACGCCAAAATGTTACGCTATCTGCGAGAACTTTTAAAAGTGCTACCGAACTGAACTCTAAATTCGAATGCGTCTTTAAAGATTTTCGAGACTCCTGGCACAGTCTCCGTTCGCAGGAGAAAAGACATCCCGAAGCGAAGTTTGGTGGTGGTAGTTGCATGGCTGCAGGAGAATAGGAGACCACATGCAAGGGAAAAATGAATAGCGACAGCTATATTGATGTTTTAGAGACCTCCTTAAAGGCATCCTATCGTAAAATATTTGGGAACAGGTCTCACCGAAGGATAATTTTCCATAAATCCCGAAAAACGATGGAATGGTTTTCAAATCAAAACATTCAGATCTTGGATTGGCCAGCTCAATCGCCAGACCTGTACTCGATTGAATACATGTGGGCACTTCTAAAAAAGATCCGACAATAATCTGACATCCTTAGTAGGTCTGAGGAGTGCTATACGATGGGAATGGGGAAAAATCAGCTCGGAAGAGTGTTTTAATTTAGTTGCCTCGTAGGGTCCTTCCAGTGATAAAGGCAAAGGGGACGAAAAATAAATGTTCGTCCATATACTATACTCGTATGTTTTTTATTATTTATACGCATTGAATTTTTCAGATACAATGGCATTTTATACATTTGCGTAGGGTGCTATGACCAAGGCTGTATATTCAGTCAGCTTGCATCCCTGGCTCACTATCAAATCTTTCTCACCATTATTCATGCAACGAAACCCGCAACTAAGTCTAAATCTGTACAACTTTTATGAAGCACCGATGAACATAAGGATTCTGTATCTATGTGTTATACAAGGAAGTTTCATTGGAGTTCGGAGGAGTATCCGCAGGTAATATTTCACCGTGGAGTTTCGAGTTATCGCCTGTATCTGGTTTAAATTTTTTCTACTCTATCCCTCTTCTTCTGCCGAAGTTCATTCAGGATATTCACTGCTGTATCTATTTTACTATATCCCACATTTCACTTGGTGACAGCATATGGTTTACGATATTTTCTTTCCGTACTTTGTTAGAATGTTTTGGGCAGCGAATAAAAGTCCTTTCTATCTCCTCTTTGGTTTTTGCGAAATTTTTCACCGTGTCCGAACCTGTGTACTCGTATGTAAGTCGAAGAACATAAGCTGACTAAAATAGAAGACAAATTCTCTGTACCCCCGGTTTATTAATTTTGCTTTAATCGGTACCAGTCGATGGGTCCATCTACACTTGAATGAATTTTTCTGAGCGAGACTCTGATCCGGTTTTTAGGAATTTTTGGATTTTATTGTTTGTCTACACCCTAAGATCTATCTTTGTACTATCCTCCCTTCGCCCATTTTTCAGAGACCACATATCACGTGACCTGGTTGTTAAAGTGTTTTGTTGAGGAGTCTCTAAATCCATTCCGTTGAATTTAAGAAAGATATTAGCTCTCCACAATTTTTCCTGGGACTTCATTAAATGAGTTTAAGAATGGTTTGCCTAAACACCTTTGTCTGGCTGTGGATAGTGCCGGACATCCGCATACTCGTAGAAAGTGGATCAGGGTTTCTTTTTCAGTCACATCGTTGCAACTGCGACAGTGTGTATTATGGGGGATTCCTAGTTTGGCTGCATGGTCTCCAATTGGCCAATGTTCCATGCTAATCACTATCTAAGGAGACTCATTTCGGCATTCTTGTAGCAGTTTGGAGAATGTGGTGACCGAGTCAATGGCTTTGATAGCGGTATGTGCTATCAATGCAGATGGATACGTTATGCCTTAGTGTTGTATTCGTGCGTAATTTGATCTGATGACAAGCTTCTCGGATTGCCAATAATTCCGCCTGAAAGACACTGGCATAATCCGGACGTCTGTAGGATTTTAAGATGTCCAAAGGTTCTGAAAATACAGTCCATCTTTGAACCGTTAGTGTAGATCGTTAAGTCGAAATTCATAGTCACCTCTTCATCTTTCCTTTCCGCCGTAGTTGGGAAATGTACGTCAAAGTGCTCTGTGAAGTTCATTTTGGGGACAGTGTAATCTGTTGGAGGCTCTACCATTTCTCTGTGTAGTGAATCCAGAATGCTGCTATGTCTGAACTGATATTTTTAATGTGTAGATCCAGAGGTAGAAGATGGCTGATTGTAAGGCGCCCATGGTGTTCTTTGTACCCTGCTAATTTTGGTTATGTTGTACTTTTTATTCAACGCTGTCCATAATACTAGCGGCCCATATGTGAGAATTGGGCGTACCATGGCTGTATACATCCATACAGTCAACTTTGGTTGAAGACCCCATATTTTGCAGCTGATCTTAAGATCCAGGATGACTCGTATGATAATGACCATTCAGACGAAGAAGGGTAAAATTAGATATTTTAATTTCTTTGTAACACTGTGAGGTGACTTGAGCCGGAAAATTAGCGGCACCGCTGATCTATCCTGGATCAGACCTGCCTGATCGAAATAGAGGAATGCTTCTGGGGGAACAAAGCACTCTCATAGTACCTATGGTTGGGGTAATAAGCCCCGAAGATCAGGTTATTCATAGAGGTCATTGCTCTTGCAATATGCCTTCCACTCTTATCAGATTCGCCCTGTTGTATATACAAAACCTCATTAGAATAAAATTTTATGTACTGAGGCTCTGGTGTTCTGTATAAGTGAAGGCAAGCCCGGAGGCAGGCCCTCTCAAACACCCGAATCTTTTCCATCCTACTTGCGCCTATGTTGAACCATGCGAGCATGGGCCGAATGAGGGCCGTGTAGCAGATTATCTTTACCCTTGCATTGAGTTGCTTGCTTTAAAAAAAAGTCTCTTTGTAAGGCCGAAGGCAGCTCGGGCTCTGATCAAAGCAGCATCTACATGTTTGTTAAAATGTAGATATTGGTCTAGCCAAAGTCCAAGGTATCTGACCACATTTTGACACGCAAGTGGACGCCCGTGCTGTCCTACGATAGAGAACTTTCGCCAATTCTTTCTGGTATCCCTTTATGTCAGAGACCACGGCATTCTAAATAGAATGGTTTCCGACTTCTGAAGGTTGATCTTCAACTTCCAGTAGTCGAAATATGGCTGAATTGTTGCAATGACGTCAATCTTAGGTTCTGATCTGTACGCAATCAAATCGACCGCGTACGCTATTGCGTACTGAAGTGATCCTATGAGATCGCTCGTGCAAATGTTGAAAAGGATCGGTGAATTCACCGCACCTTGTTGCAGACCCTTTTTAATTTCGAACATTCCAGCAGAAGTCACATTGCCATTTTTCACAACGAACTTTTTACTGGTGAGCATATTAAGCAACATGTACAGTAGTTCTTTGTTTACGCCCAACCTTTCAACCATATGGTGTCGAAGGCCTTCTCCAAGTCAATCAGGCTGGCTATTCGGAAGGAGACTTATCGACCGAAGATTTGCCGGATTGGAGGTGTCCTTTTGTCTTTTGGGGATCCAATGCTTCGGATAATGGGCACTATTGAGTGCATTGTTGAACATGTTGACGTAAATTTCCACCGCTCCTAGAGGAAGATGTCGAAGCACAATGTTCGATATTCCATCGATTCCCACTGATTTCTTCTTTCTCAATGCTTCGAAGGTCATTTGGAGTTCTACCTTCGATACGTACGAGGGGTGAACCCTTTCATTGGCGATGGCATTGTTTGCCAAGTTTTAGCACAGCGGTGTAAAGCCAGCACAGCACAAAATGTAAGCTCGTTGTGTTCTTTGATGGGGTGGCGCCGACGACTGTTTCCACCTGCGGATCTTCGACCACAAAACAGTCGTCATGATCGACAGCGTCCCTTGGATCTATTCCTGCTGCTGTAAGTAAGCGTTCATTGTTCGTTGTTCAGGGGATTTTCAGACACGGAAGTTCGTTGATGTTGTTCCTCCGAAATATTTTATTTATCTGGGGGAACATACTCGGGTTATCATCCTTGATAGCCAGAATCTTGTTGTCTAATTACGAGTAGTATTTGGAGGTTGTTTATCAACGAGTTCAGCTTCCTAACCTCCGAGTTTTGTTTGTTAGTAAACTGCCTATACAAGTCTTTTAGTCTTATAAGCAGTCTACTTTTTTTGTACATGTAGTGCGTCGATTGTTGCATTGTGGAACACACTGTCGGTTGGTCGATACTGGGGTATCGTATTGTCCATCGTTCGTTTGATTGTCTCGTCCACTGTCAATTTTCTCGTTTGTCAGATTTCTATTGGACGGTGGATACAGCGAGTTCGAGCCCAACGAGTCCTGACCGGTGTGCCGCACAATATATGCATGCCAGATGCTCCTGGATTTGTTTGTTATAGTGTTATAGTCGCCTCCATTTTCTTCCATTTTCATCTTTCAGCTATGCCTTACTCTATAGGGTGGCAGTAAAAACATCTAAAACCCTAATTTGAAAATTTGTATTACAATGAGCGTAAAATATTTCAAACTTTTAACGTCGCAACTGACTGCCATTGAACATAGAAATTCTTGAAATTGGATCAAAAAGCCTAAAAAAGAAAAGGAAATTTAAAACTTATAAAACTTTGTTACTTTTGTATACATAATCTCGAGAGGGATAAAAATAAGGTTATACAAATTCTCACTCTTATAGTCGACCTTTTCTTTAGCGAATAATCCCCACAATACCGTCCATCCCTTTTTCAGTTTAATCTCTCAGGCGAACAATTGCAAAGATACATTTTCATGAAACAAATTTGGATACTAAATTCAAAGCTTAACTACAGACCTATATTTAAGCAATAATATTTCGAAAAATATGTCCTTACACCAATTTTTGCCATCACGCCTCCTTCAAATAGCAACAATTAATTTCACAATTAAAATCCAAAACAGAAACCAATTTCATTCCAGTAATCTCCCGCTCTGGCTAAATATAGAAAACAAAAAAAACAACAGCACTTCCAGCAATGTTTACACTTTCGATGTCAGTTATTCTTCCCGGAGCCACTTTGGCGGATTAAATTTAATTGAAAAGAAGAAAATGATAATATTGGTAATAATAAAATTGTTTTTGCTACTTTCCCCTTGGAGGTGTTTTTTATTTATTGCCACCCCCTATCACTGCCCCCCACGTGATTGTAATTGGAAAAGTTTCCGATTCATTCCCCCCCACAGTTAAATGGACTGCAAAGAATACTCAACTCTTTCGATGGCGTAATCATGCTTTCACACTTACTGGTAGAGTAAGTTCACGTAATGGAATCCTTGAGAATGGATGCATTTGTGCAGTTGTGGATTAATTTTACTCTTTAACCTTGGGAAGCTATATACTCGTATGGTGTTAACACCTGCATCCGTAATCCGTATCATTAATCACCTCGCCACCACATGAACTTATCCTAACGATCTTCTTCGTATGTCCTTGATTCACCCACCCACTAACTATTTACTGTGTTTTTTCTTCTTCCAGGACGAACAGAATAAAGAATCGGATAGTCTGTCATCCCTACCGCAAGCATCATTCAATTATATAAACTCCATCGTTGGCAGTGGTGTCATTGGAATTCCATATGCCTTTCATAGAGCTGGATTTGGTCTGGGGCTGTTGCTGCTTATCCTTGTGGCCTGCATAACTGACTACTCGTTGATCCTTATGGTGAGTCGTATTTATGGGGGAAGCTGTAAAGGGGTGAAGTTGATGATGAATAGTCTATCAAAATTCACATCCTGCGTGCTGAAAGTATTATACGTATCTTGTTTGCCCTTCGTTCCTCAACATAGTATTTCATTGAAAGGATTATGCGGTACATCGGGGGCGACAACTCATGCACATTCATTCGCAGTTGATGTACTTCATTCGAGTGGGTACGCGTGTGTGAGAATGCAAACACATTTCCACGCCTCATCATTAATTCATGTTTTATATTGATAATTGAATTGAATCCAAAGAGCGGAGGATAACGAGATCCTTCACAAAAGGCCATTTATCTCCTTATCACATTTAAAGTGCTTTGTGGGAAGATTGTGAAATGCCGAGGCGTGAACTAATTTCATGGACTTGTGGACGAAGGGCAACAGATGTAGTATCTTTGGCTTAGGTGAGCTTTTGATTTCAATTTTTGGTCTTTTCACAGGTTAGATGCGGTCACATTTGTGGACGATTTAGTTACCCCGGCATAATGGAAGCGGCCTATGGGAAATACGGATACTATCTGCTGTCTTTGCTGCAATTTATGTATCCGTTTCTGGGTAAGTGTACATTTTAGTGGTATTCTTAGTTATATATTATTCGGATGGAGTAATGGATGAATGAACATGGGAGTACTAAATCAGGAATTAAGAGAATATTTAGATTTACATATACCACACAGGATATATACGAGTAAATAAGCTGAAAGTTACACATAGTGGTAGTAGTGGCACAATTTACACACAGAAATTCGACATTTATATGAAATAATACAAATTACATAAGAAAATGGAAAGCAACTGACTTTGAACGAAACTACAAGGAAACCTTCAATGTAAAACAAAAATCGATCAAATATAGTAAATACGAGTAATTCTGTTAAATATTTCCCTGTTTGAATGTTTATTCCATCACAGTTTTCAATCGCCTCAATAGATTTTTGAAAAGTGTATGCCTACATGTAGATATGTATGTCTCCAAATCAGAATATACAATTTTCCATACCGGATTCAGTCCACTTTTGGGCATAGCTCAGTTCACCAAAATCTTTTTAATCGCAAAGGAGACCTTGGAAACCATTTTAAAGATCCTTAATAAAGGATTATTCAATTGGAGCTGACAATTTAAATCTGGCAATACCGTGGATCTGTCAAAGATGAACGGTTGATATTTGACATCTGAGCATTGAAATTTGTAATTGTGAAGTGGTATTGGAGAGAACAACGCATTTTAATTGTCAAAACCCTCTCCGAAATGGGAAAATTTAACCAAGACGATTCGTGCATTGTGAAATAACGTCGGTATACATAACCGTCCATCTCGTGTCGCGGTTGAGAAAATAATGAAAAAATTCCGGGTTAGTGTTGGATGTGCAAAGACCAATGCGCCGGTCACGCGAATATGTCGTCGCAGTGAGTGACAATGCTCGTGACAATCTGACAAAATCCATTCGCCATTGCTCCCAGCAATTGAACCATTTCTACAGTTCCACACAGCACATTTCAAAGATTTGCATCTGCACGTCTGCATGAAGAGCGTTGTGACTTTGTTGAATGGGTGTTAGGTTAGGTTAGGTAACTGGATGCCCTTGTTGACAGGATTGTCAACAGCTCACTTAGACCACTTTGACTCCATTGTGCCCAATATTTAGAACCCTGGGAACCTAAAAATGTCAGTCATCGACAGCTAGGCTAAACCACCCAGATAAATGTTAGTTATAGGAGTTTTCTTAGCTCAATGCTACCTAGCTCATCCAGCTCTGAAAAGAAATATCTGCCAAAAGCACGATTTCTTTTGACGTCTAGAGCTGGACCATCACACAGGATATGACGAACGGATTCTGTTTCCTTTTCGTCCCTGCAGCTTCTACAGTAGTCGTTATGAGGTAACCCTAGCCGTGCTACGTGATTACCTATCTCACAGTGTCCTGTCAAAACACCAACAGCTATACGAATATCCCTTCGACTTAGTTCTATAAGATTGATAGATCTCTTTTTGTCGTAAACTGACCATAATGATTTGGCTGTAGCGCATGTAGTGCAGTTTTGGCTGCCGTGTTCCTGCTATATATGTCAAGTGGAAGAAGATTCAGTATTGTTTCCAGAGCTGCTGTCGGTGTTGATTTTATCGATCCCGTTACCCCCAAACAACCTGCCCGTTGAGTCTTTGTAACGCTTTCAAGTTGGTATTTCTTCTCGAGCGTTTTCCTCCAGACAATCGAACCATAGATCAAAATGGGTCTTACTAAGATTTCCCGAAGGTTTTCCTACATGCATTTAGTGCAACATGTGCCTTCTTGATTCGATTGTCAATGTTAGCTTTTCAGTTTAATTTGCAATCCAACATTACGCCGAGATATTTTGCAGTTACTTGAGGTATCAGCTCGATACCATTCATACGAAGGTATTTTTATTCTGGTATCGATCTTCTCCTCGTAAATAGCACTAACTCGGTTTTCACCGGATTCACCTCTAGATCCCTGCCTCTGACCCAGTTATTCACTAGTTTTAATGCATACTTGAGTCACTCGCTGAGTATCGGAAGGAATTTTCCGGATACCAAGATGGCAACATCATCGGCATAGACCGCTACTTACTTTTACTTATGTCCTGTATCCCCTTGTGGGTCCTAGGGCCTCTACAACGCCTACGCGCCATCGTGTGCGATTTCTGGAAATGTGCCTCAGCTCTCCCCAACTCTTTCCCAGTTGCCGTGCTTCCTTCTCAACTGTTCTGCGCCACGTACTCATAGGACCGCCGCGTATCCTGCCATCCTGGGTAAGCGGGTTCCATTGCATCGCTTGGTTAGCTATGGACCTGTCACCCTTTAAGAGAGTGTGACCGATCCACTGCCACTTTCGTCGTCGTATGGTTGTGCCTATAGGTTCATGGCCCGTTCTCTGATAAAGCTGTTCGTTAGAGATACGGTTTGGCCAGAATATCCTTAAGATGTAACGTAGACACCTATTGACAAACGTTTGCAGCTTCCTCGTGATAGTGACGGTCACTCTCCAGGTACCACATCCATATAGCAACACGGATTCAACGTTGGAACGGAACAGTCGTAGCTTGGTGTTTAAGCAATTGCATTACTTCGCCAAACTATGGATAGCATCCCAAACGCAGATTTTGCTTTACCTATTCGGCTGGCTATATCCAGTTCGGTTCCGCCATCGGTTGAGACAATACTCCCAAGGTATTGAAAACTCTCTACTCTCTCAACCGTTTGCCCAGCAATGCTTATATGAGTTGATGTGTATGGTCCTAGGCTGATCATTTTTGTTTTTGCCGAGTTAATTTTCAGCCCAACGACGTCTGCTTCCCTCTCCACATTTGCTGTCATTTGGTGAAGGTCCATTATTCTGTGAGACAGTAGGCATACATCGTCGGCGTAGTCGAGGTGTTTGAGTTCAGATGTAAGAGTCCATCGAATTCCTCCATTTCCTGTTGATAAGGCCGCATTCAGCACATCGCTAATCACCAATAAAAACAATATTGGTGAAAGTATGCAGCCTTGCCGAACCCCACTTTGGACTTCGAATTCCTCAGACAGCCTTCCTCTGTGCAAAACGTGACATGTGGACCCATCATATGTAGCTTTGATAATTGCTATTAATTTATCCGGAATGCCTCTCCTGCGCAAGGCACGCCAAATAAATTCCCGATTGACACTATCAAACGCCTTTTCAAAATCGATGAACAACAGGTGAAGTGGTGATCGATATTCAACACATTGCTCGATGATGATCCGCAGGGTGTTGATGTGGTCGACACAGGAGGATCCAGAGCGGAAACCTGCTTGTTCGGCGTCAAGTGTGTCTTCAAGGTGTTCTTTGATTCGCTCCAGGATGATTCTAGCTATTATCTTGGCCACAGCAGGCAGCACGCAGATACCTCTCCAGTTTTCGCACTGCATTAGGTTGCCTTTTTTAGGGAGCTTGACAATCATTCCCTTTTTCCACTCATCTGGAAAACTCTCGGCTTCCCATGTTCTCCCGACAAGTGGGAACAGTAGCTCTGCCGATGCTGTTGGCGCAGCTTGAAAAAGCTCCGCGGGTATGCCGTCAAGTCCTACCGCCTTATTAGTTTTCAGTGCTTTGATTGCGGTAATAATCTCTTCTTTACTGGGGGTTGTGGTGCGAATTCGGGAACTTCTTTCTACGGACACTTCAGTCTGACTTGGGTGCATATTGCTGGCGAATACTCGGTTTAGAACCGAAGCAAAATGCTCCTTCCATCTCTTCAGTTGATCCTCATCCGATATTAGCAACGAACCGTCTAAGCCTCTCACTGGGTGTTGAGTAGAGCTTCGGCCACCTATAAGCTCTTTAGTGATTCTATAAACGGTTCTGCTGTCGCACCTCGCTGCTGCTTCTTCTGCTTCCGTAGCCAGCGCATTGATGTAATTGCGCTTGTCACGTCTCACGCTACGCTGTACTTCTCTCATCTTCATGCGATATAGGGACTCAAGCTCGATCCTCCCTGCTGCTGGAGTTGCTGCAATTTGAGCTCTTAGCTGTTTTCGTTCGTTGATCCTTCTCCAGGTATCCTCGGAAAGCCACGCCCTATGGTTTCCCTGTGATCGACCGACAATCCTTTCAGCACCTGATGTGAAAACAGTTTTCACAGCGCACCAATGGTCTTGGATGGTGGCGGGCAGGGAGCTGCTGATTGTTTCCACTCCACGTGAGAGATGGTCCCTTAATTCTTGGCGCACTGTGGGAACTCTCAGTCGGTCTACATTGAACCTAGGTATTCTTGTGTCGTTAGATCTACGAACGGCAGCAGTGCGTAGTCGGAGAGTAGCTATCATAAGATGGTGATCTCGTACCAACCCCATGTCGGCACCTCGCCTGTTTCGGACGTCTAGGAGACTACTTCTAAAACGGCGACTGATGGCAAAATGATCAATTTGGTTGGAGGTTGCTTGCCTGTCAGTTGACACCCAACTGATTTTATGGCAGGCTTTGTGCTCAAACATGGTGCCACCTATGACAAGACGATTTGCGTTGCAAAAGTCAACAAATCTTTCGCCGTTGTCATTCCGATTGCCTAGTCCGTGCCGTCCCATAACATGTTTGAGCCCTTCGTTGTCGCAGCCTACCTTGGCATTCAGGTCCCCCATCACAATGACAATGTCGCCATTGGGTGTTGCATTATGAACAGCTCCCAACTGGTTGTAGAAGTTCTCCTTTTCTTCCTCAGACGAACCATCCGTGGGGGCGTAACACTGTATGATGGTGACGCGACGTACTCTCGTCCGGAATCTGGTCGTTAAAATCCTATCACCGTGCGGTTGCCAGGTAATTAGGCCTCTGCGTGCTGTTGGCGTTAGCAGCAGTCCAACTCCGACCGCTACGCTGAAACTAGTATATCTAACATCTCGTCCACTACTAGAAGCCATAAGAGTGGTGAAAGGACTCTTCCTTGGAGGGTGCCCCGCTTGACTTGCTTTCTTCCCCTTATGCCCCCTAGTGTGGAGTTGATAATGCGGGTAGTAAGCATTAGTTCAATCCACCTGCATATTCCCGAGTGTATCTGCGCAGAGTGTCTACTATAGTGATGGGGTGTTAGAGAATCAGCAAGTTGATGGCGATTTTTCGAACAAAATCATTTTCACTTTCAACTGAGTGGCTACGTAAACAAACAAAATTGTCGCATCTGAGGTCATAAAAATCCATGGGTTTGATGCGGATTGAAGGCTGGTGGTGTGACTGGGCCTTATATACGTATCTTCGAAAATTTTTGTGGTGCTGCTGTAGCAAATGGTGAACGTTACCGGGATATGATGAAATTATTATTGGCACCAATTGAACGATATTTATGTGGAAAACATGTGGTTTCAACAAGTCGGTGTCACCTGCCACACTGCTCGAGAAACAATGCAGTTATTACACGCAAAGTTTACCTGTCATGTCATATTTTGTGAATTTATTTCTTTGGGGTTATGTGAAGCAGTATGCTAATGACGCCAAACGAGTACACTTTCCGATTATTTATGGAAAATAATTTCGTTTAAATGACCGCCGAAGGCTTGGGAGTAGCCCGTTCTGTCAACTCAATTTTGCAGTATATTTTCCATGGTTAGGGGGGGCCCTATTTCAAGAATGGTTCGATCAATATTGTGTTTAAGTACCTGAATCGTTTCTGGATTGTCAGCATAACATCGAACTCCACAAAAAAAAGTCCAACGACATCCAATCACAATTCCGCGAAGGCCAAGGCACATCACCAAAACAGCTGATTACACGATTGTGTGTGGCATGTAGTGCCATCTTGCTGGAACCAGAGATCGTCCAAGTTAATTTCCTCACAAACTCATAACATGTATTATAAATCAGAGTGTCAACCTCACGAATTTGTTTACAAACTTGCATACAGCAGGCACGGTTGGTGCATTATTTCGACCAAAATTTCTTTTCAAATTTCGCACTGTTTCGGCAACACAGCACTCACTTTGAAAATGAGTTTTCAATATTTCCCAACGTTGTTCAAGTTCAATTCGATTCATTTTGTACCGTGGAGCTGTCAGTGTCAAAGCAACATGCAATTTAAAAAGAAACGAGCAGATAGCCCACCTGTTATATGAACTACTCGTACAATAGGATTTATACCGAAAAGTAATGGAGAATTTCATCAAAAGTGCGGAGGTCTGGAAGGCCAACCGTAATGTCTATCTCCTCCAATTGAATCACCTTTATATACATTTTTACCTGCATACAGGTCAGCTCTTAAGATTCTTGTAAACTTGTTCATAGTGGGTAATTTGCCTATTCTTACTATTATAAAACTAAGTTGATATTTGGTCTTGCTGGTCTTGGTTGCCGGCTACACTGCAAATGGCTGAACAGATTTTAATGATTTTTTTTTTAATTAATTAGGAATAGGTTTGCATAAAGCTACTACCATTAAATGAGATAATGAAACTTGAAAACGCAAATAAGTTTAACTTCGGCTTTGTTGATTTTAACAAAATTAGTTTTGGCTTTTAGATCTTTAAACACCCATATTTCAAGCCCAAATTTGTGTGCCGAAAGTATGTGATAAAACTACAATACACCTAGTCTAGTCATAAATATTGATACAATTTTTATTGCAACCATTTTAAATAAAGTATTAGTTGCACTCATGTTAACCCGTTGCTTTTATGCTTCTTTGTCGCGGAAAAGATTTTTGTTTTTAGTCGTTTACAATCATGGAATGTGGTGACATCGAAAATCGTGTCGTTGTGATCGGCTTATACAAGTGTAATATGGTAAAAGGTGATATCTTGCGGACCTTGCGACCGCTTGGAATCACTCGCTGTTTTGTTTATCGTACTATTAAATTATTCGAGAATACTGGTGGAGTACGTGACCATCAAATATCCGGCCGTCCACGCACTGTGAGGACTCCGGGAGCCATCAAAGCTGAGCAGGCTCGAATCAGACGCAAACCACTGAGAGAGTAGATGATCTTGTCGCGGGAAATGAACATTTCGCAAAAATCCATGTCTCGCATCACCAAAGAACACTTGACACTTAGTGTCTACAAAAGACACACTGGACACCTGCTAACAGTCGCATTGAAGCAAAAACGTAAGCAAAAATCAAAAGCTCTCTTAAGGCGGTACGCTACAAATGCTCACAGACAAATTCTGTTCACCCACGAGAAAATTTTTACCATCGAAGAAACTTTTAATAAACAAAATTATCAAGTGTATGTTCGGACATCAAAAGAAGCTTCAGAACTTATTCCAAGCGTCCCGTAAATATAATGGTATGGTGGGGAGTGAGCTACGATGGCCTCAATTTTTGTGAAAAAAAAGTCAAGACTTCGGCGAAAGTTTACCAAACCACTGTTTTGGAAGACGTCGTTAAGCCTCTAAGCCGAACAATGTTCGCAAACAAGCACTGGACATTCCAACAATATTCTGCTCCAGCCCACAATGCGAAAACCACTCAAGAGTGGCTAAAAAAAATGGCACCCGACTTCATATCACCGGATGATTGGTCACCTGGTAATCCGGGCCTCAACCCTTTGGATTACAAGTTGAGGTCTCTTTTAGAGGGAATAGCCTGCTCTACTCAGCAGCGAGTCTTCCAAGCGAGTCCTTGTCAGCGCTGTCGTCAACTTTCCAATGAATGAGGTCCGTAATGCGATTGATGATTGGCCAGTGCATCTCAGGTCGTGCTTTAGGGCAAATGGCGGCCATTTGGAATGAAGTCTTCCATAACTTGTAGCTAGGGATTTGACAAATAAAAAGTATAAATTCATTTGGCATACGTTTTTCTTTATATCAGTATTTATGACTAGACTAGGTATAGGCTAAAGATATCCGGGATAATATCGCACCTACGACTAACCTACGATATAAAAAGTCCGTCCACACTGTTTTTTCCACGTGTTATCGGCAACTTGCAAGGGGATGTCACAAACAACTTCATTTGCTATTTTTAAGGACACCATTACCAATCAAGAAGGGAACAAAAAATAATGGATGGACATAAAAAACCACTCAATACTTCCAGAAATACAATTAATAATAATAATTGTTTTTCCAACGATTTTATTTTCTTAATTTTCATTAAAAGTTGATTACTCATTGTGATGCATGTGCTGCCAAGTTTTTATGACGATATTCTTAGCACCAAAAAAACTCAATATCAAAAATTAACTTGCAAACTCAGAATTTAATTAATTTTTCACTTGACATGGTCCCGAATGTGGTGATGTTAATTTTTTTTTTTTTTCTCCTTTCACCGTCTCTTTGTTCTCTCTGAGAGCAGAGCCGATTGATTGACAGATGAGCGGATCGGTTGGTGCTGTTCGTGTTTTCTTCAGCTTCTACATCGGTTTCCTTTTCTTTTTTACTTGATTGCATTTGTGTGCTCTAATGAAGAAGTTGTTAAGTTGATTAATAGAAGTGATGATCAGCGTTCCTAGTTCATATATTTTTTTGAAAACGTAGTGAACCGGGCAAAAAAAACGTAGCCTTAGCATAGGAAAAAGCAAATTTGGCATTAAGTAGTACCCTGAGTAGCTGCAAAACGCATACACCATAACGAAATGAATACATTTGTCCACTTTTGAATAGGCAGGTAGTCAAAACCCGTGTACTCGTAACTCTGTACAAATTTTCTTTTTTTTTGGCATCGATTTGTCGTTCCTGATAAATAATGGTAATTTGAACATTTTCGTAGCGGCATAGTGGAATAGATGGAAAACCAAGAAAGTGGGAACGCTGGTGATAATGATGTTCTATCAGTACACATAACACAATGGGTCTGTTCAGTTTGCCTAAGCACTAAGGTGAATAAATGCGCTTCAGTGAACAATTGCTTAAATCGCTTCAGAAATATTGAAATGCTTTAACCAATTGAACCGGCCAATAGAATGCACCAGTCGCTGAGCTGTAATACACAGCAGAAGTGCGTATATATGTAAGATATGGGTATCTTAATTACTAATTTCTAAATAATAAAATCTAATTTTTTTCTTTTGTCAAGAATCATCTTTCAAAATAACGCACCCAAATTTTCAGACAGATCTGTCAAATAGTTTTGTTGTGGCAGCCATTTTATATACGCGTCCTACTAGCATTTTCGTTAAAATGGAGAAAAGTGAATTTCGAGAACTCTTTAAACACATTTTTTTGCGAGAAAAAATTATCACGCAAACCAAACAAAAGCTTGACAAATATTATGGGGACTCTTCACCATCGATTGGAACCATTCACCACTGGTTTACTTAATTTCGGTGCGGTCGTTCAAGCACAAGTGACGCCGAACGTTCTGGTCGCCCAATTGAGGTCACCACACCAGAAATGGTCGACAAAATCCATGGTTTGATAATGGACGATCGGCGAGTGAAAGTGCGCGAGCTTGAAGAGGCCACAGGCTTATCACATGGCTCAGTGATTTCGATTTTACATAAATATTTGGACATGAAAAAGCTTTCCGCAAGATGGGTGCCGCGTTTGCTCACAATCGACAACAAATGCATTCGTTTGACAACTGCAGAGGTGTGTTTGGCGATGTTCCAGAAAAATTCGGCTGAGTTTTTGCGCCGTTTCGTAACCGTGGATGAAACCTGGATCCACCACAACACACCAGAAACCAAGGAACAGTAAAAACAATTGACTTCTCCTGGTGAATCGAAGCCGAAGAAGGCCAAGGCGGGTTTGTCAGCAAACAAGGTCATGGCGACTGTTTTTTGGGATGCACGCGGTGTTATTCACATCGATTACCTTGAAAAGGGTAAAACGATCACCGGCGCATATTACGCAGAGCTGCTGGATCGATTCCAAGCCGATTTGAAGCAAAAATGGTCACATTTGGTGAAGAAAAAAGTTCTTCTTCACCAGGACAACGCACCGGCGCACAAGTCCGCAGTCGCAATGGCAAAATTGCATAAGTTAGGCTACTAACTCCTCCCTCATCCAGCATATTCCCCAGATTTAGACCCCTGCGACTATTTCTTGCTCCCAAACATGAAGGAATGGCTAGGAGGTAAGAGATTTGAGTCGAATGAAGAGGTCATCTCTGAAACAAACGCTTATTTTGAGGGGCTCGACAAATCGTATAATTTGAAGGGCATCGCAAAATTGAAGAAGCGTTGGATGAAGTTTATATATAAGTGTTTTTCTACCGAAAAGAATATTCCTTATTTCATTTTTCAGGGCTTATTGACCCACCCTCGTATGGCCTATGAAAATGGCTTAGAGAGAAGAAAATGATTTTTTTGTCTTACGGGTCAGTTAGTATTAAATAAAAATGTTAAGTATTGACGTGTTTATTTGTTCGTTACGTAACAGACTGTGACTATAATACTGACTCAGCCCAGGTTATGGTATAGCACCTAGGAACTAGTAGATTCGTAACTCGCCCTCTTGTATATACAAATAAAGGGCACGACTGGGTATTCCGAATGTGCTGTTCATTTGTCAATTTTTCAGATTTTATATTTACGTGAACAAATTCGTTAAGAGCTGAAAAAAGTTAAGAGGATTCATAAACATGCAAAAAGCTGAAAAGCTCTCTCAGCATGTTGAAAGCAACCCAGATATCAATTTTAATTTTGGCCAAATTCAGAAGGAACGTCAACGTTGTCTTCCGATTCAACGCCTTATAACTTTGAACAGTTCGCTGGCCTTCGCAAAGCTACAGCAAAGTAAGAAGATAGCTCGCTCGAGTTTATTCCGAAATACTGTCATTTGAAAAATTTCTTATATCCTTCAATAGAGCAAAGATTATCGTCCTCTTCAAGGCAAACATATCCGCAGGTATCCCACAAAACTACTGCCCAACTCCTTTTCTATTCCTGGGCAACAAATTTCATCGAGGATGGCTTTCAAAGGGAAATGACGACCGTTTCTTTTGTAGCCTTAACAGAAGCCTATGTCACTGTGTGGAAACAAAGTTTCTTAAGATCATCCCATGCATAAAAACCTGTAACCTAATATGCTGAGTGCTGAGTGACAGTCTATTTAACGTTTTTCTCAACGACAAGTGCAGCAAAACAAGAAGTCTTACCAACGGTCATCCCCAAGTGTCAGCGTTTGCTCCTATCCTGTTCAATTTATGCATTTGCGACCTACGAACCACGGCCTTCCGCAAATTTAACTATGCCGATATAGCGTTGGCATTCAAAAACAGGTCATTTGATAAGAAATTTGTTCTTTTCACATCAACCATATAGAGGCCCGAAGAGAACTGCAAGTGTCTACTTAAGACACATCTCTACTCCGAAGTACCTGGGTATCATCTTAGATGGAACTCTCACATATAAGACCAATTAATCAAAGCTTCACAAAAAGTAACTGGCAAGCACTTGCTGGTTTGTTCAACCGCAGAGTATGAAGCCCCAATTTGTCTAAACAGTCATAACCAAAAAGATCGACCCCAACTATTGCTCCACTAGACGTGAGAATAAAACAGGCCCTTGCCAGAGAATTCTACAAAATTCCAGGCAATAAGAGAATTCCACTTTGTGCAGATATTCAACAATTACAAAAAAATAAAGAAAAAAAAAAAAAAAAAAAAAAAATTGAACGCAAAGTAAGGCTTTCTGAAGTTCAAAGTGACGAAGTGAGATAAATTGGTAAAAATAGGGTCTCACGTTGGTCGTCAATGTTCTGAGTAGAGGATTTACCTCGAAATCATGACAAACCTTTAGCTGGGCTTAAGTTTTTTTTTTTTTGCGTAGAAAGGTGGGAATCTTTTAAAGACCGTTCTCGGCCCGTTTTCAGTAACAATGTGAGATTTTCACCCACTATCCCCACCACTGACTTCCTGTCTTTTATCTACGCGAGACTGCCTCAAGCATTTCATCGCGAGGAGTGCTTAGACGTTTGGCTCACTTATATTTGTAACCTCCTGTTTCGTTGTAGCTCCTGTCAATGCAGCCTCTTCGCAATAATCACCACAGTGTTGTTAACTGCATCTCAGCCATTGTTCGTATACATCACCTGCGTGGTAATGTTGCCTGGGGTTAAATCCTCGCCTAGTTTCTAGTTTCTAGTTTCTACGAAAGCAGATTTCATTCTTCATCGTACCGCGGTAAAGGAAAATTTTTTTTTTCCCCGAGGGTTGGTAAAAAATCTTCCATAGACACTATGAGGATAGCAAGCGCGTGCTCATAGTAGTGTCAGATTCTTACTGACTAAAAAAACACCACCCTGCGATTTAATTTGTTATATATTGCAACTAAGAAGGACCTTATCAAGCAATTTTACTATTATGAAAAAAAAAAACTCATTTGGCAGGTTACTTCCGCAATCTAGGCGCGGTTGATTCCTATCTCGCCAAGTCGAAAGGTTTCGCCTTTGTAGTCGGCGCAATAAATTGCTTTCATCCAGAATTTGTAGGATTGTATTGTTGACATGTCCGATTAGTCGGTTTCTATGCTTTCTCGCGAAGCTTCTAATTTCAGCTTCGATTGTCGGAATTCCGAGATCCCTGTGGATATCATCGTTTCTAGTATACCACGGTTCGTGGACAATTTCTCTTAGCATTTTATTTTGAAAAGTTTGTAAAATATTGGCGTTTGTTTTCTTGGTACAGTCCCAAAGTTGTATACCGTAAGTTCACACCGGCTTTAGCACTTGCTTGTATAAAAGTAGTTTGTTCTCAGTACTGAACTGGGAGTGTTTTCCGAGCAACCAGTTCATTTCTCTATATTTGATTTCGAGTTCTTTACGTTTCATTTTCACGTGCGAATTCCATTTCACTTTTGCGTCGAGTGTCATTCCAAGGTATTTGGCCTTGGCAAGACATTAGTTTTCTTATAAGTGAAATTCACGTGAACAGTTTTAGATTCGTTGAGGGCGATCCGCCAGTCCCTCGTCCATGCATTTACTTTATTCAGTGCGTTTTGCAGTTTTGCAGTCGTTTCTTCGATTGTTTTACCTACGGCTAGGATAGCGGTGTCATTGGCAAACGTAGCCAGGATAGTGCCATCTTCTTTCGGTATATCTCGAGTATAAAACAGATAGAGAAGTGGCCCAAGAACGCTTCCTTGCGGTACACCGGCCGAAATTTCTTTGAGTTCAGAGTATTAATTTCCATGTCTAACATGGAAGAGTCTATTCCCAAGATATGATTCTAGAATGTCGTATAAGCCATCATGCCACACCTTATCAAAGGCTTGCGAGACGTCAAGAAATACGCTTGAGCATATCTTTTTCTCTTCAAGTGCTTTCTCGATTACGTCAGTAATTCTATGCACCTGGTCAATTGTCGAATGCTTACTTCTGAACCCAAACTGGTGGTCAGGGATAAGATTATTCCCTTATATAACCGGTCGGAGGCGCCTTAGCAATATCCTCTCGAAAATTTTGGATATGACTGGAAGTAGCGAAATTGGTCTATAAGATTTTACCTGATTTGGCGGCTTTTCTGGTTTTAAAATCATTATAACTTCCGCAACTTTCCATTGGTTAGGCACGTGTTTTAATCTGAGCGCAGCATTTACAATATGAAGAAGCTTAATTGATGCTTCTCTAGGTAAAGCTTTAAGAATTTCTCCGGTGATCAAGTCATAACCAGGAGCTTTCTTAGGTTTTAGATTCCCGATCTCATGTTTGAGTTCCCTCAGCGTTGCACTTGTAAGTGCTAAATCGTCGCATGGTAAATCTGGCCTATTGATATTGTCGTAAAACACTTGGCCATCGTACGGTTTAAAGGTATCTTCCAGGTGGACCGCAAAAACGTCCGCTTTTTCTTTATCTTCCTTTGCCCATTCATTGTGATTTAATTTAATTGGCGGCGCGGGGACCTTGGGCCTTTTGGTGCCTTTTACAGCTTTCCAAAGTGAATAATTGAATAATTTTTTTTCGCTGTTAAACTTCCAAGATAAGAGCCTATCGCACGATTCTTAAAATCCTTTATATGCTTTATGTTGCGGAGCACGACTCTGTTGCCATTTCTTACGCGCTTTTCTTTTTTCCTTGACCAATTCTTTTATTTCCGTAGGATATCGTAGACCGTATTTGTCCGGAGTTTTCCTTGGATTGGGAGTATTATTCCAAGAGGCGAGCTGTACGATCTCAACGAAGCGATCAACTTCAACCTCAAGTTCATAGGGTGTCGTAAGTGGCACGCTCAGTTCAACATTATCTTCAATTTCCTTCCTAAAGCCTTCCCAGTTAGTTGTTCTACCGGTTAATTTCGCTGGCTCTAGGGTATAGACTAGTTTTTCGCTCAATGTCAAAACAACTGGGGAATGGTCAGACGACAGATCAAAGGAACATGACGCGATCGGCATTTTCGATTGCTTCCGTGCAGGTTGACCAATGGGGGTTGTCGTCGTATCCAAATGGGTAGAAATAAGTCGTAAAGCAACTATGGCTAGCAAGCATTTGAGTTCACCGTATAGAAATTCACCATGCTTCCTGTTGATCCATGCACCAGTCTTCATTTGGCACCCACAGAGCATTATCGATGCCGAACCTCTTGCTAAGAGCAGCCTTTTCCTATATTTTAGCCCGTCGATGTTTGTTATGTTCCCAAGGTACTTTACGAGTAACTCCGGCTTGCAGAGCACTGCGTGATCGCCTGCAGTTACTGTTATAGTCTCCTTCACTCTGCTACTGGTGATGAGCACTACTCGTACTTCTGTTTTCTCCTCTGCAAGTTGCACACCGACGGATGTCAGTTAGTCTCGAATTATCTTGATAGTTTCATTGCAGTCATGCTCCAACTCCTCCAGGAATACCACAACGATTGCTATATCGTCAGCGAAACCAATCATCATTGATAACCTCAGGGTTCTAAATCTAAGGATGTCATCTCATCCATCAGATTCCACAGTAGCAGACGTAGTATGGAACCCTGGGGATACGCCGCTTGTGATGTTCCATCGTCGGTGTCGTACGCCGAGCACTCTTTTGGGGGTGAGTGTTCTCAGGATATTTCTCCAGTCTGCGTTATTGAAGGCTTTTTGACGTCCAGTGTGCTGATAGCGAACGAGAGTAAAATTAGTTTGCGAGTGAGATAAGTCTTATTTTTGTTTAGAATGTATATAAGGTTATTTTCTCTTTTCACTTTCCTATCGATTTTTCCATCTGTCTGAATATCTTCTGTATGTAACTATCTACTGAATATCTTCAGTATACGAGTATATCTACTCCAAAGCTAATAATACCCATAGTTTGTTTAGAAGATTATTTAGTTTATTATCTAAAAACTATCTCAAAACTTTAATTGCTGCCTATAGAATGATTACACAATTTGCACAATGATTACACAATTCACGTCCTGAATTTACATGCTCACCACCCACTCTCCTTGAAGGAGAGCTTACGTCATCTAACGTAAACGATTTTCACTTTTAAAGTTTTCAAAAATAAAAATAAGTATCTGATTCACATTCACAGCTTACTATGGTGTCTGTCGCAGTTCGTAGTCATGTTACATGAGGACAATTTAGGAGGGATGGTGGCCAAAAGTTATTTTTAGTTCCTTTTGTAGCGTCTGTTTTTGCTGCTGCTGCAAAATGCAAATCCCATTTCGAAGTCGAAGGATATGATGAACGGCTGGTGAATGCAATGAAAGACAATGGGGTTCACATGCACGCTACTGCTACGCTTTCATATATGAATGGAGGATGTCACGAGCAGTTAAACTTTTCATAATACTCGTATCCTTCCTGCACATGGTAACCATTTCGTAGATATGGAATGTATAGAGTTATGGAGACCCTGGAGGAGAAGGACTCACATTTCTCCCTCTGCCTCTATGCCGCATTGATGAATGAATGCAAATTGCTTTGAGAATGTTGCAATTTATTTCGTTTGATGATTGTGTTTCTGTATTTTTATCCTGTCATGGTTAATTTGGTTCCACAGAAGCGGGGAGTTATCCTTTGGAGTTCGCATTGGTACGAGTAAGTACTATGAGAGGATTGGCCGGGGCATTTAAACTATGTGGCGCAAGCAGTGGTGGTGGGGTCATTTGTGTGATTTATACGAACGCGAGGTGAAAAATGTAGGCTATCATTCGAGGTATTGATTTTTCGATTCCGTGATTTATGTGTAATACGGGTATTGTTGTGCGGGGCGGGAAGATTTGAGGTTTTGTTTGATTTTCACACGTTGGTTTATTTCAATGGTTCGATTCAACTAAGTCATGATAGATACATCGTGGATGTCTAACCTTTGTTTCGTATTTCAAAAGATTTCCTTATTTTGATAGAAACTGAAAAATACCGCCCTTAGAAAATATGTAGACAATTTGCCTATGACTAGCAATGACGCCAAAGTTAAGTTAAGATAAGCAATGACATCATTGTCAGCAAGCCATCAGTAAAATCCCCTCTGATGTGGTGGGTTTCTCGCAACCACCACGAAGAAACCCCTGGTTTGATGATAAGTGCCACCAAGTGCACGAAGCAAAGCAAGAGGCTTATAAAACGACGTTGTATAGGGTAACGAGAGAAGCTTACGATATTTGCAGGCAGAAGAGAAGAGAAGAACACCAGCTTCTAATAAAGAGGAACAAAAAATATGTAAAACGCGGGGTCGAGTCAATGGAAAGGTGTTATAGCAGGAATGATATCCGGAAGTCTTACCAGAAGGTAAAAAGAAGTAAATCCTGTAGGGATGAAGAAGGAAACCTGGTAGCAGAGTCATAGTCGATGCTAAGATTTTGGAAAAATCACTTCTGCAGACTGTTAAACAGCGGTGATGACCAAGACTTCGCTGTCAGGGAGATGCATTCGACCAAAGTGAAGTGAAGATAGCAATATCTAAACTTAAATCTAACAAGGCTGCTGGAGCCGACGTTATAACTGCCGAGCAACTGGAGAACATTTGGTGCGAAGCATATATCAACTCATCTGTAAGATGAAGGTATACCCTCTTGATCTGTCTGCGAGTTCTCCACCTTCTACATCCAACGGTTCAAAAGTTATGAGGCTATAACAGACAGATGGACAGACAACTTACTCTCACTATAAGGCTTCCGTTATTTTTTTTTTTACCTTCTAAAGTTCTGAAAAGGCTAACAAATATTTAAATTTCACTCAAGAGTTTTTAAAACTCATGACCGGGACTAGGTGACCACCAAACAATGGCCGCCTTGGCTTCGCTGGCAGTGCTTCAAGAGGTCGGCCCAAGTTTTGACGACTCGGTCCAATATGTACGGCGTTATTCCGGCAATTGCGTCTCGAATGTTGGACTCTAGCTCATCCAAAGTGGTTGGCTTGTTAGCATAGACTAAGGACTTGACGTAGCCCCAGAGAAAATAATCGAGGGGTGCCAAGTCGCATGATCGCGGCCAATTGGCCAATTGATGAACGCTCGCCGTGAGAAGACCCAGTTGCCAAATTTCTCTTTCACCACTTCGAGCTTTACGTCGCTTGTAAGGCATGCATCGCCGTCTTTTTGGAACCACAACTCGGATATATTGATATTGTCGAGCTCTGGCTACAGAAAGTCGGCTAACAGCGCTCTATGCCGAGGACCATTGGCGGTAATGGTGTCGCCTTCCTTATTTCGAAAGAAATAAGGTCCAATGATACAAACAGTCAGTCTTTATGGATACATTGATGCTTGGTCGAACACTTGTGGATTGTGGTCGCTTCAATAACGACAATTTTTCTTGTTGACATAGCCGCTGAGCCAAAAATGGACCTCGTCCGAGAAGATGATTTTTTGACCAAAATCCGGATTCCGGCCAACATTTCCAGCGCCCAATTAGCGAACTCACGGCATTGTCTACGGTCGTTCGGCTTCAATTCTTGCGTCAGAATTATCTTGTACGGATGTAGGCCCAAATCCTACCACAAAATAAGCCTGGCTGATCGGCGCCGAATCAACATTTTTGCGTCTTCTTCGATACTGGCCGCTACGGCGGCTATGTTTTCTTCACTTCGCAATGATCTCTGTCTGGTTGGTGGCTTAAGGTTCAAAAGAGTGTACTCACGCTCAAAGTTTTCCAAGGTGCAACGAATTGCCTGCGCACTGAAGCCATGACGAAGACTGGCCTAACGACGAAAATCACATTACGTATTTACAACTGAGTCGAAATTTCGATAATATTTTTTAATAATTTGCACACATTCGGGAAGTGTCAAATGATACATTATGAAATGGCAAACCTTAGTGAATACTTTGACAGCTGGATGTCATTCTTAACTTTGACAGCTGCTGAAACATAACAATTGGAAAAACAATCATTGCTATCTGGTCACCCTTTATATATGTATACATATATATATATATATATGTTTTTAAATCTCTATTGTTTACGACTTTTATTCGAAGACCCGATCGCTGATGAATTGTATTGATGTATTGATGACGTTTTTCTCTTGTTTTTATATAGCTAAGAATTCTAGCGAGAAATTTCTTCGCTATATCCCCTCCACATTTCCCCGCTAGCGCTGGTAGCGGAAAGTTTTGACAACCCTGCCATCCTGATACAAAAAGCTGTTTTGCTAGATTCCACAGAGGCTTGGAACGCGCCGATTACTTGGATGAAAGAGTTTGGCATTTACCTTACCATACAGTCACACATTGTTAAAAATATTTGTACTCTTGTTTTAATATCATATTTTTTTTTAAAAAAAAAAAAGACAATATGGGTCGCGAAAAAGTGTTAAATTCAGCTGAAGTACAAACAATTTTGAAATTTAGGGGTGCAAAAATATCAAAGTCAGTGAAAAGAAGCCGAATAGTAGTGACAAATTTAATAAACGATCCCGAAAATTATGCTAAAAGAAACGAACTGCTTAAGGAGAATCGAATTTTAAGTCGCCGTCAAATGGGAGGAGGTTATGTAATTTTTTTTTTTTTTTTTATAATTTGCGCGCGCCAAATGGGATATGAATACCATTAAATTATTTCAGGGCACAGGCGTTTTGTAGAAAATTGAGAGAGAGAGAAAGAAAGATTGGTGTAGTGGGTTTGGAACTTAGGTGGTATTAAGTTTCAGTAAACTCCAAGGGTGGCGTCCAGATAACTGGGGAGCTTGTTTGTTTTGGTTTTTGTCGTTGCTCATGATTCACAGTATTTTTTTTCCCTCACCCTGATGTCATCATCACGATCAAGTTGCATTTAAGCCATATGACCACCCTACCGCCAGTGTTATGCCTTCGCAGTAGAGTTGACTAAGCTTTCGCAATTGATCGACTTTATTATTTATTTCAGACGAAATCAGGATTTGAACCGTGAACCAAGAGCGTGACAAGCGTTGATGTTACCACTACACCACGGCCACCTCATGTAATGGTATGGGCTGGAATTGGTTACAACGGGAGGACCAAAATAAAATCTCTCAGTGGCGGAGCTAACAACACCAGATATATTGAACCTATTAATGAACAAATTGAAAGGTTTGCTTCAATTATTGCCCAGAAATGCGGTAATTCATTATTCTTGCCAAGTCAAAGGAACTGGCCGGCAAGATCATCTGACTTTAGTATAATTCAGAACATATGAGGGGAGCTTGCCCAAGCAATTTATGCAAGTCGAAAGCAGTACATCAATATTGCGGAATTAAAAGAATCCATTAGCACAGAATGGGCGTCATGGCGTAGTGGTTAGTGTATCGGATCACTACGCAAGAGGTTCCAAGTTCGAATCCCAGAAAACACCAACAAGTTTTTTTCACGATCCCACCTCTCGCAAAAGTCTGACAAACATCCGAGAGTATTGTTGTCACGAGAAAGCTTCTCAAAGCAAATTGCCGTTCGGATACGTCATCGGATACGCACACAACAGGAGTGGTTGCGAGAAGCTAGGCCCTGTCACTTAAAAAGCTGTTGCGCCAAATATTTATTTATTTTTTTTATTAGCACAGAATGGGACAAGATGGATCAAAAATATGTTAAGAAATTGTTTAAAAGTCTTCTTAATCGAGTTAGAAGTTGTAGAAAATAAAGTAGCTAGCATACATTACTAATAAAATAAAGTATTGGAATTTTCAGGTTGTTATTTAATTTTAAAATCCACCTGCCTATCTCTTTGTACCACCCAGTTTTCGGTTTTTACCCCAAAACAAGGAAATTAAAAAAAATTACTAATGATTCAATAAGATTTGGAAAATGTTATGCACACTTTTTTTTCCTAAGAATTGATGGGGTGTCTTATCATTTTGTCCTGGAGGGTACTTCAAACTTCATATCTGGATTTGGTGGGGTCACAATTCGAGGAGAAAGCGGAATTTCCACCAATGGAAGATTTAGAAAAAATCGATTTGGATATATGCTCCTAGATGGCGTTCCAATTTTGTTGAGAAAGGTTGTATAACGATAGTTTACTCAGCAAAGAATTTTTGAAAATTTGTTATTTCTCCGATATAACCCAAACGAATTTGTTAAAAATCAACATCCAATCAATCAAGCTTAACTTTTTCCGACGAAGCAAAATATCTGGGTCTTATTTGGGATAGCCAACTAAGCTGGAAACGTAAGAGTAAAGAAAGCCACTGTCACAATCTTCTTTTGCAAAAAAATCACTGGGAACAAATGTGGCTTACAACCCAGATTAACTCACTGGCTATATCTTGGTCATCAGAGCGATCCTTATGTAAGGGATAGTTGTCTGATGGATTGCCTTGGATAAGGCGATAAACCAGAAGTTATTAAGCAAAGTCTAACGTCTGTGCATTAGCGGAGCACTGCGAACGACACCTTCCGCAGTTATGGACACTCTCTTTTATCTAACACCCCTCGACATTCTTGGTAGACAAATGGCAGCTAACTTAGCTATTCACCTTAAGACTACTTCACAGTGGTCCGAAAAGGTATATGGCCACATTGACTACACCATACCCAAGTTAAATTTTGACAAAAACTTCCAAGTTACCGTCCCTTGCAGAGCATTCTGGGAAGAAGGTAGTTTCACGAAGGATAAGTCGGTACATTTCTATACCGACGGTTCAAAACCTAACGACGGGGTGGGTGGTGGTGTCTTCTCTGATAAGCTTAATTTAAACCTCTGTTTTCGTCTCCCAAACCACTGTGTTTCAGGCGGAGACAATTTATTTATTTATTTATTTATTTCATCTACTAGTTAAACTATACAGATTATAAGATAAATATAAAAATTATAAAAAAAAAACAATGAACTTAATACTAAGATAATGCTGCCAAATTAAGTATAACACTTTCGAAGCGATCGCGAGAAAAATATAGATCAACAAAAATATAAACATCGTTGAATGAAACAATAGCTCTGGACATAGGCTCATTATGACCATAATTAGTTCTATGAATAGGTCGAGGAAGAAGGTTTCTTTCCCTTAAAGTTCTAGTTGGGGCATAGATTGGTACTAAGGCTAAAAGAGATGGACATTTAATGTGATAGCATAACAAGTCCCTTATCAGCATGATGTCATGAGCTTTTCTTCTAGAACATAAAGTTGATATACCTAACAATTGACATCGAGTCCGGTAAGAAATTTCAAACTCCCAGCTCATTTTCCGGAAAATGTATTTTGTGAAATGCCTCTGGATTTTTTCAAGGCGATCTGAGTGAATTTTATAGAATGGGGTCCATATAACATCAGCATATCCAAGCGGAGATCTAACCAACGCAATAAAAAGCGAAATAAGGGTATGAGTATCCGAAAATTCCTTGCTATTTCGCTTTATAAAACCACAAAGCTTATTTCCTTTAGCGATAACGTGATCAACATGAGATGCAAAGGTGAACCTCGAATCAATTATAATGCCAAGATCTTTCACTTCATAGACTCGGTTTAATCCAATACTGGCAATTTCATACTGAAACTCAAAATGAGAAAAACTTCTATAAAAGGATATTATACAGCATTTTCTAATATTCAAGTGTAGACAATTGTTGACGCACCAAACAGATAAGTCGTATTGTAAAAACTCGCAGTCAAGTGAAGATTTGATTTTAAGGAACAGCTTTAAGTCATCTGCATACATCAAGCAATGGCAATATTTTGATTCACACGATATGTCGTTGATAAAAATTATAAAGAGGAGCGGACTCAAATGACTACCTTGTGGTACTCCGGAGCTGCACCCAAACGATCGTGAAAAGTAATTATCTATTTTGACTCTTTGAGTCCTTTCAATCAAATAAGATGTTAACCAATCAAGCATTGCTGAGTGAAATCCAAAACATTCAAGTTTTTGTAGCAAAATTAGATGATTGACGGAGTCAAATGCCTTACTGAAGTCAGTGTAAACACAGTCGACTTGATAACCATCTTCGATCGCATTGATGGCATAATGAGACAAGCAAGCTAAATTAGTGGTAGTGGACCTGCCAGTGACGAAGCCATTCCTTAACTAAAAATTCCATTTTTGATTTAACCAAACTTTCGAAAATCTTTGGCAAAGCGGATAGCTTGCAAATTCCTCTGTAATTTCCAATACCGTTCTTAGATCCAGATTTAAAAATTGGAATAAGAAAAGATGACTTCCATTCATCAAAAAAAAATCCCGGAGGACAGCGACATGTTAAAAATTTGATGGAGGGGATTGCAAATTGCTTGGGAACACTTTTTAAAAATTATCGTAGAAATACCATCGGGGCCTGAAATTGAATTAGGCTTAAGATTATCAAGAGCCAATATAATATCCTGAAGACTTAGTTGGATGAGGCCGATATCAATGCTGCATTCGGTAGCTGGTACAAAACTAGGTGTATCGGGCTTTGTATACACAGATTGAAAGAATTTAGCAAAAAAATCTAGAGTTGTATTAACATCTCTAGATCCAATATTTTTATAAACCATGGATTTTGACAGACCAGTTGATTTTCTTTTGCTATTTATGAAAGTCCAGAAGCGTTTGGAGTTAGTTCTTATTTGATTTTCAATTTGAATTACGTAATTTGTCTGTAGAAATTTGCTTAAGGCAAAAAAGTCCTTACGCATTTTGTCAAAATGTACATAATCCACAGGACTACCGGATATTTTGAAATTTTTGTGAGCCTTGATTTTAAGGTTTCTAAGGTGAGAGAGCCTTCTATTGTACCATGGAGGCTTAGATAAATTCTTCTTCGACCTACATGGGACAAAAGTGTTAAGTCCATTAAATAATACAGACTTGAAATAATTATATGATTCCTGAAGGGATAAGTGTCTCAGATTACTGTTCCAATCTATGCTATGAAGGTAATCATTCAAACCATAAAAATCAGTTTTTAAAAAATTAAACGTCGTACACCTCAATTTCAATCGAAATCTCATTATAATAAATAGAATTGTTTAACAAAGAAGGGCTTCAAAAGTATTTGCCTTAATCTCGTCACAGCAGATAAAAACAAGATCTAGTATTCTATTTTGTGAATTTAGAATTGAGCTTATTTGACACAAATTTCAATATCTTTCTTTAAGTTACATGATACAAGCATTTTATCATCATCGGACCAAGACCAAATAATGTCTCCGACATTGAAATCACCCAAAATACATATACTATTGGTGGTATTATCGTAATTATCAAAAAATAAAATCAATGTTAGATATGTGTGTTTCGTAGACATGTAATTTACTTCCCGATGGGACATAGCTTACAATAAAAATAAGTGAATGGGAAGTCTTGTCTTGGCTGAAGAAAAACGTGATATCGTCCGTTGGTATCCGTATCTTTTCAGACAGCTAAGCCGCAATCAAATCCTCAACAAATTTTATAACAGCTCTAGACTGCCGATCGTCTCTTATAGAGATGGCAGAGCAGTATAGTATTCACCTAATTTGGGTGCCGGGGCATAGGGAAATTTTCTAGAAAATTGTTAGGCTGACGAACTTGCCAGACATGGAACAAAAATACCCATCCTTCCATGGGTATGGCTATCGCTACATGTAAACTTAAATTAAAGCTGGATGCTATTGAAAGGACAAATTCTAGGTGGACAAGTGGTACAACTTGTCTAGCAACAAAACATATTTGGCCTTTGATTTCTCTCAACAGAAAGCATATCAGCGCTGTTATAGGTGTTATAACTGGACACTGTCTAATAGGCATGCATGCAACAAGGCTTGGCGTCTTTTCAAACGATTTCTGCAAAAGCTGCATGGACGAGGAGGAGGAAGAGACTATTCTTCACCTTCTTTGCACCTGCCCAGCTCTCTTCCAAAGAAAGAAACTCCACTTAGGAGCACTCTGACCTAAATGATCTGAATAAAATAGACGTTAGGGACCTTCTACGCTTCATCAGAAGCTCCAAATGGTTCCAATGAATAGGCTAGAGGCCACTTCGCAAACCCATGTGGTATCACAATGGACCTATTACTGGCCTAAGTGTGTTGGCTTTCTTAGCTTACAGCCACCTCAACCTAACCTAACCTAACATTTAATCAATATTTGATGTATGAAAGGAAAAGCTAACAAAACCAGTCGGTATACAGGGATTTAACTGACGTATTATTAAGATCGAATCAAACAGCAAACCATATTCTTCCTTTCACGGAGGAAAGTTGAATTTTTTAACAAAAAAATGCTTCCATATCGAGATGTTCCATGCACATAATTTGGAAGAATTTCGAATAAAAAAAAATTAAGGATCTGTATATCCCTTAATGTAATTCCTGGCATTGAAACTTCTCGAGCATTAAGACTACCAGCGCAAAAATCGTCGCACTTCAACATAAAGTATTTATGAGTTGTATTCGCGGAATTATCTTAACAGCTTTGTAAAAATGTCTGCGTCAAAAATTTGTTTCTTATCCTTAGATGTATGTACTCATGTACTCATACGTTGAAAAGTGGTTACACCGTTAATTAAGATGAATAATTAATCATGGAGTTTAATTGCAGAAGCATTATGAAACCACTTCATTTGGGGGTAACATGAAATGAAAATCCTCATTAGGTTGGATTCTATGTAGAATCTACCAGTAGGAGGTGAAGCAGGTAATTAGGCAAAGGCTTGGTTGCCATGAATATTTTATGCATCGATGGTTTCAGTATTACTCTGAGATACCTCATAGTACTTAGAAAAGTCATTAAATCGAATCCTCGTTACTTTAAGCGATTATGCAAAGCAGTTTGGTCGTTGTGTGGGTGCATATTAGTTTGTGAATATTTTTTTCAATGGAAGTAATAATCTCGAAGGTACCATGAGGATCTTAATCGATAGAAGTGTTGGATTCTAACCCCGCTAAAAACACCTTCGATCATGACCAGTCTAAGAATTATTATTATTTGTGTAGGGTTAACTTGCACTGCGACCTAATGGTCTATTGTGCCCCCACTGCTAATACATAGGAGAGGTTTATTCCCTCATTAGAGTTTCCCTCAGAATATAATGCCTTCAGAATTGTTATCGAGGGTCAAACACTCTTTCTTTGCCTTGCCAAGGATAGTTCACCCTAGAGTACCCTCTCTAATCCAGTTTCTCTTAGGAATCTGAGAATTAGAAGTGGATCTATTGTTGGTATACGAGAATCCTCATCTGATGGTTGATACTTGTTCAAGCATTTCAGTGGGTCAATGCCTAGGTTTTTTATACCTAGTTTCCTTAAATGCTCCTCGAGTTTGCAGTGCCCCGTTAGAAAGCCTGTTAGGATACGCAGGTTGTTCTTGTTAAGGCAGATGCACGCTTCGAATCTCTTCCAGTTGTAGTGCACCATAAGTTTCTTAGCTTGCCTCTGACTTAGAGTATTGACCCAGGTTCTCGCCCTGTTTTCTGTTTCCATCTTCCTGAATTCTTCTTATATAGTGTGGCTTCCTATTCCACAGAATGGTTCAGATCCAATAAAGGATTCTGCTGCTCCTCGTCTCCCCAAGGAGTCTGCTTCTTCATTGCCCTTTATTCCAGTGTGGACAGGGATCCAATAGAGGGTTACCCTGTTACTGCTACCCAATTCATTAAGTTTGTATAGTCAAGTGCCTTGATAGCTGCTTGACTGTCTGACAATATTGCTTTGTCGCAATTTTTGTATCTTCTGTCGAGGTTGAATTGAACACATCGATTTTTAGCGTATATTTTAGCTTGAAAGGTGCTGGCACTTTTGCCC
The DNA here is from genome assembly GCA_963082735.1 of Pocota personata. Taxonomy (NCBI): domain Eukaryota; kingdom Metazoa; phylum Arthropoda; class Insecta; order Diptera; family Syrphidae; genus Pocota; species Pocota personata. Next base: position 189,002,781 of record OY720430.1, read on the forward strand.
ATAGGTTCAGAGTACTTTGTTCTTGGCCCAAATACACCTGCCCCTGTTCCTTCTTCAGTTCTCGAGACATCCGTATACCACTTTATTGTGTGGTTATTCAATCCGTATATTAAGGATTCAATGCTCCAAGCCTTCCTGTTACTCAACTTCGTACGGAATTTATTATCCAAGTTAAATTTCCTGATACTATCGTCCCTAGGAATTGCTAGAAGGGGGAATTTCTTGAGAAGTACATCATATTCTTTTGAATTGATGCATTTCTCCTTTCCGATGCCCTCTTTTGCCATCCTTAGGATCCGCTTTGCATATTGCTCAACTACAATATGAAGCGGAGTTAGTTCCAGGAATACTTCCACTGCAGCAGTTGGACATATTCTCATGACCCCAGTAATACAGAGGCAACCCAGTCTTTGCACTTTAGTGAGTGTATTTCTCGTCGTGAATAACTTCTATTGTTTTGAGAAGAAACGATGTTAGGTTGATTGGTCTGTATGACTTCGGCTGTGTTGGGTCTTTTTTCCCCACTTTTGGTATGAACACAACCTTCGCATGTCTCCACTGCTTTGGAATATATCCCAGTGCGAGACTACTTTTCATTATTCTGTCTAGATATGGTAGTAGTCTTTCTTGTCTCTTCTGTATTAGGGATGGTATAATACTATCCACACCTGGTGACTTGAACGGCTGAAAAGAGCTGATTGCCCATTCAATTCTCCATCTGGACGAATTGTGCTTGCAATTTTCCAATCTTCTTTCCGAGATCTTGTTATGTTGGTCGCGCTCTCTTCATTTGTATTCTGCATACTTCCAGGGAAGTGAGTTTCTAAGGGCAGTAGTGCTCTGTCTTCCCCATCCTTAGAGAAACTGCCGTCTGGGACGTATGCATTCCACCCGACTTTGCCAGAGCTTTGCAGCCTAGCTGCAGCAGGAGTGCTAGTGATTGTCTCGCAAAATCTTCTAAAGCTTTCCTTTTTGGATTTCCTCAGTTACTCGTATTTATTGTACTGTGTAAGTACCTCTCCGTAGGTTTACCAGTCTTCGTTACGCTTTGCCCTATTGAACAGTTTGCATGTTACGGATCTTACCTTTGACAAATTGTTGCTCCACCATGGCACATCTTTCCCACCCTTGTTGTTACTTAAGGGACAACTTGTTTCAAACACGTTTGTGATAGCGCTACTAATGCTCTCTACTGCGTTTTCTAACTCTAAGTAATGGGCTGGAGCTCTACTAATGTCGATAAGCTCCAGATTATTACCCAGGGTTTCTTCAAAAGTCTCCCAGTTTGATTTCTCTGGATTTCTCATGATGCATGCATTATCTATGTCGAATACGTGTGATCAGATAATGACGGCTCGTTGGATACTCTCCAGTTGTTAATTAACCTACTTATGCTAGGACTGCTCAGCGTGAGATCGAGAACTTCTTTTCTAACTCTAGTGACAAATGTTGGGGTATTTCCTATATTACATATTGTAACATAATGTAGCATAATAACTACGCCCTAAAAAGATGCAACACATTCCGAAGTGTCTTTTCATTCGAGGTTCGTGTCCACAGTAAGAGACGAATTATGTCTAAGACGACGTCGCGGCTGTCATCTTGGAATTATTGCATCAGAATTTTCTTGTTCCAGTGGTCGAAGAATTTGCTAGAAGTTTCTGGCTATCAGAAATGCGACTATATAAGAACAAATGGCGATCGCGGCAGTGGCAGTTGGTTTTCGAACCGCACGAAGAGATTGTAAGTTGTAAAGATTGAAGTTGTAATTTTGTGATAAATTGAAAGTTAAGAGTTAACAAGAAGAAGTAATTAGTTTGGATTTGTGAATTAAGTAATTGAAATGAGATAAAGTGATTTGAGAAGAAGAGACCTTGTAAGGAAAGAATTTGCGAAGAATAGTATAGTGTGAACTTGAATTGTTCTATAGACTAGAAAATAAGGAAATAATCTCACAGAATAATGTTTTATCTACTCGAGCCGTAGCTCGCATATTACAATATATTAGGAGATGAGATGATGACCAGTCTAAGAAAGATCGACAAATGATTTTTATTTCTTTTATGTGTGTAATCGCTTTACATAGAGATTAGTTTTTCGCAATCTGCGAACGTTATTGTGTACATCTAGGTTGACTATCAGCGTTTATGAGTATCTACAACCTTTGATTGAATCCTGTTGCCTTCTTTTTAATGATATCTGTCACCGTGTCGATATGCAAGTCACGTTTCTTACGTACTATGGGGCCTTGATTATTGCACGAAGGAGTTTATTTTGAAATGTTTGTAATATTTAGCGCCTATAGAAAAGCCATCCGATTCTGACATGCAGACGCGTGCTCAAGCATCAACATCAACAAAGATGAACACTGATAATTCGGAAAACCCCCTTTATCTCACGTCTTTTCCAATATCCTTGCGAGGCTTGAGGAGCAAACAAAAACAAACATGCTAATTGTCGAAAGGTTGGAGAAGCTTGAATATAAGCTTAACAACAGGAGCATTTCAAAACGAACATGACGAAACTTCTTAAAATTGTTGCATGGAATGCCAACGGTCTCATACAAAAACTAGAAGAGCTAGAAATATTTCTACGAGAAAATGACATTGACATATGTTTGATCTGTGAAACTCACCTGACGAAACTATCGCGTGTAAACATTACTGGATATAGTGCCTATCACGCTTATCACCCGTCGGAAAGGGCCAGAGGCGGATCGTCTTTAATCATAAAAGATTGCATCGAACACTCTGAAGAGATTATGATAGAGCTTGAAACAATGCAAGTGAGCACTGTACGCGTGAAAAATGGGCATTACTCTTTCAATGTCTCGTCTATTTATTGTCCACTGCGTTGCAGGCTTGAAAAAAATGATTTTATAAATATTTTCAACTCTCTTGGACCGAATTTTATTATTGGCGGTGATTTTAATGCAAAACACACCTTCTGGGGTTCAAGATGTGTCTCATAAAAAGGCAGAGCACTTTACAATGCCTGCATGCAACACAGATGCGACTTTCACTCGACTGGTAAACCAACATATTGGCCGACTGATAACAACAAAATACCCGATCTGATCGATTTCTTTGTTGTAAAAGGAATACCAGACAAATGTATTAAAATTGATGAAAGTTTTGATCTCTCTTCCGATCATTCCCATATCATTCTAACGATGAGCGAACGCCTAATTAAAAAAGATATTCCTGCTAGGCTAACTAGCAGAAAAACTGATTGGGATGGCTTTAAAAAAGACGTTGAAGAACATATCGAACTGAGAGTATCACTTAGGACGTCTTCCGCACTCGAAATCGAAGTTGATCGTTTTGTTGAAGTTCTGGAGCGCGCTGCGTGGAAAAATACACCCTATCAAAGGAAAACGCCGGTCAATCATGCCCAAAAATATCCACCGGAAATAAAAGAAATGGTAAGGGAGAAGAGAAAAGCGCGTAAAAAATGCAACAAACACGTGCTCGTAACTTGCCAAAAAAAGGCCATTATTGATTTTAAAAATCGGACAAACAAACCAGCATTGAAAGCTTAACAGCGGTAAAAGATTCCAATTATTCGCTCTGGAAAGCTATAAAAGGCATTAAAAAACCGAAAATACAAGCGGCCCCAATCAAGAAAAATGACAACGAATGGGCCAAGAATGATTAAGACAAAGCAGAAGTCTTTGCCGCCCATTTAGAAGAAACATTTAAATCATTTGATCGATAAGCACTTGTTGAAAATGATAATGCGTCGGATATAGCACTTCACAATTACACAGTAAGAAATAAAAGGCTGACCGAACTTCAACAAGAAATAAAGAAACTAAAACCGAATAAAGCTCCTGGATAATCCTAATCACAGGAGAGCTTCTTAAATCGTTACCTAGAAAAGCGTTAGTTAAGTTCCTTTACATTATAAACGCAGCGATAAGATTAGAATATGTTCCGAGTCAATGGAAAGTCGCGGAAGTAATAATGATTCTGAAGCCAGGAAAACCGCCGAATGATAAAAAATCGTATAGACCTATTTCGCTGCTGCCGATTATGTCTGAAGTTTTCGAAAGACTAGTACTTAAGCGATTACAGCCGGTTATAGAAGAAAGATCTCTTATTCCCAATCACCAGTTTGGGTTTAGAACCAAGCACTCAACAATAGACCAAGCGCATAGAATAACTGATTTAATTGAGAAAGCTTACGAAAAAAAAAAGATTTGCTCCAGCGTATTCCTTGATGTTTCTCAAGCTTTTGACAAGGTGTGGCATTGAAATATAAATTACGACAAGTTCTGCCGGAACACTTATATAATATTCTGGAAAAACAGCTGACGAATCGCCCTTTTCCGAGTCAAACACGGAAATGAATATTCAGAATTTAAAGAAATAAGGGCTGGGGTACCGCAGGGAAGTGTCCTTAGACCGCTTTTGTACCTATTAGATACTCGCGATATATCGCAAGAAGAAGGCACCGTATTAGCTACATTTGCCGACGACACTGCCATCCTGGCAACGGGTAAAACGATCGAAGAAACGACTGAAAAATTGCAAGAAGCATTGAATAAAGTAAATGAATGGACAAAGATTTGGCGACTAACTTTAAAAGAAAACAAATCTGTTCATGTCAATTTTACTTAATAATTTGCCGATCTTTTCAAACTCGGTTCAAATTCCGTTTGCAAATGAGGCTAAGTATCTTGGAATGAAACTTGATGCTAAGCTGAAGTGGAAATCGCACGTGAAAAAAAGACGTAAAGAAATCGAAACCAAATACAGAGAAATGTACTGGTTACTTGGAAAACATTCCAAACTTAATATAGAGAACAAACTGCTTTTATACAAGCAAGTGCTAAAGCCGATATGGACATATGGAATACAACTTTGGGGTTGTACCAAAATAAGTAATGTCAATATTTTACAAACTTTTGAAAATAAAGTGCTAAGATCAATAGTTAATGCACCGTGGTTTATTAGAAATAGCGATATCCATAGAGATTTAGGAATTGCGACAGTCGAATATGAAATCAAAAACTTCGCGCGTAAGCATAAAGACAGATTACAAGGACACTTTAACAATGAAGTCCTTCGAATACTAGATGAGTCTACAAAGGACTAAACCTTTCGACTTAACACGATAGCAAGAAACCGCGTGTAATTTGCGGAACAAGCAGGAACTTTCAATGGAAAGAGACCTGCCAAACGATCTCAATACGTGAAAGAAAAGCTGCTGGATAAGTCAAAACTTAGTTGTAGTAATCAAAGAAATTTATCACGAAAGGGGGGTTTTTTTAGTGAGTAAAAATCTCACACTACTATGAGCACGCGCTATCGAACTCATAGTGTCTTCATGAGGATTTTTTACCTACCCTCGGAAAAAAAAAAAAAATGTTTGTATGATTTTAATATTTGTTTTCTTTGTACAGCCCCGTAAGGGTTTGCAGATATAACATCATTTTGTTCTGAATAGACAGCTCTGAATTACGTCCTATTAGCCAGTATAGCTTTCTATATTTGTGTTCCCCGCCCCCACTTTAATTTGTCACCTAAGGTCATTCCTAGATACTTTGCTGTCTTAGCATAAGGAACTATTTCGTTGTTGATAACAATGGGCAGAGAACTTATTCTCTTGTTTGTAAGGTTAACGTAGATAGACTTTGTCTCACTAAGTTTAATGCCCCATTGTTGCGTTCAATCTATCAATTGCAAATACTGTGGTGTCAACTGCAAAAGTAGCTACCATGACGTTGTTGTTTAGTGGTATAAGGCCTGTGTATAATAAATACAAAATTGGTCTGAGAACACTACCTTGTGGGACACCTGCCATTAGTTCCTTTAATTCTGAGTACTCATCACCATATCGTACTCGAAAAAAATCTGTCTGCTACATAAGATTTTCCTATGCAGTGAATGAAAATATGATCACCAAGCCTTTATGAAAAACCTTGCCAAAGGCTTGCGTTACGTCCAGAAATAATGCAGAGTATATCTGTTTACCTTCGAGTGCTTTCTCTACCACGTCGGTAATACGGTGCACTTGGTCTAGTTAAGAACAGGCATTAATTAGAAGCTTAAGTTTTATTGTGGCTACGTCCGGTAGTTCTATCAAAATTTGCGCAGTAACAGGTGCATTGAATGAAAATAAATAAAGTTGGCAGAGGGGTTGGCGACTAAAACCATTTCTATCGCAGGATCGTTCCCTGCCTTTGGATAAATGTTTTCTTCTTTACAGCAAGTTTGCAAAAATTCTTCATTCAAAATAAAGAAAAGTAAATGTGTGATTGTCATGACTACGAGTATCTAATGTTCTGTAATCGCGCTCAGTTAAATTTCGTAGAAACAGTGCCTCATTCATCCATCCATTACGATCCATTAGTAATGTGTCTTTTAATACCATATCTCCTATAAATAATATGCAGACAATTATACATAAATCAACTGACAAAATAAGTATTTTTCTATTTCAGCTATGATATCGTATAACGTGGTCGTTGGTGATACCCTCTCAAAAGTCCTGGTGAGGTTCTTTCCCTCGTGGGGTGCATCAATGGGAGCAGTCCGGCTTGGAGTTGTATTTTTTGTCACGGTCGGTGTCGTTGTACCACTTTGCCTCTACAAGAATGTGTCAAGACTCGCACGTGCAAGTTTCATTAGTCTGGCATGTGTGGTCTTCATACTGTTCGCCGTCATCCTAAAACTCGTATCGGGTGAATATAAAGTGTAAGTGTATAATCTCAGTGAAATAAACATTTAAAATCTAGGTTACTAACTAGGGGTTAAATAAATAAATTTTAAAAATGAACTGAACACACACTTCGTCGCCTTTTCCCTTTGTGGAAGTACTCGTACATGGCTGCATCATTAATTCAGCATTTCGCACTCAACTTGTATTTCTTTTGAAAAAGCTTTTTGTTTACACCTAGAGTGTTTGCTCAACAGTAAGCGACATTTTTACATGTGCACTAGCAATTGTTACATATTTAATTATGACAGTTACGTATACGGAGAACATTAGATAGATATGAACTATAATAGGATATCCAACTTTTTTTTCAAGAAACCTTTCTTGAACTTTCAAAGAAAATTTCAAAAATACTTGAAACGAGTATTTTTAGTAGAAATATGTACATTCCCAAATTAAATTCTCAAAAACGAAAGTGAACTGCGGCTATAGTTTTGAGACTACAATTTAAAATTATTTTTATTTTTATTTTAAATGTAATAAAACGAGGTTTGTTTGTCGCTGTATAACACTTTTGGAATGAGTTTATTCAATACACAAGAGGAATTTCATTAAATGCACAAAACAATTTTATGATGAATTTCTCATCAGAATTTTTTTCAGCGTCAAGTGTATCTGATGAAATGATGGTATAAACCCAATATATATAAAGTTTTTAATTTTAATTACTTTATATAGTAAAGCATGAGCCATCTGTTGGTTTCTTCTTAAAATTGCTATAAAAAAACCCACATCCACAGAGTACACTTTCCGATTATTTATTGAAAATTATTTCGTTTCAATAACTGCCGCTGTTGGCTTAGCAGTAGCCCATCCTGTCAACACAATTTTGCAGTATATACGTATATTCGATCAATGTATAGCATAACATAGATCTTTACTGGCATTCCATCAAACAAAATCCAACAGCGTCAATTACAACTTCGCGGAGGCCAAGCATCATCACATTAGTGCGTAAAAGATCGATTGTTGGATGGCTTCACATCTTGCTTTAACCAGAAAACGTCCAAGTTTATTTGCTCAGTTTCATAATTATCCCCAGGCTATGCGGCTAATGTTCAGTTGCTGAGATCGTGGCGAGCTGAGGTTTTCGGGTTTAGACGCACACTTTCGGCAGCAGCAGCAATATTCTCGGCCTATCGTACAATTAGCATGCAAATCTCACCAAATTTCGTACAGCAGGCACGGTTGGTGCATTTTTTCGACCGATTTTTTTTTCAAAATTCGCACTGCTTCGGCAAAAAAGTACTAACTTTGGAAATACGAAAGTTTTCAATATTTCCCAGCGTTGTTCAAGCACAATCGATTCATTTTATACCGCGGAGATATGGTGCTGTATTTTTGTAAATTTTCGAGAGCGAGAGAGCTGTCAGTGTCAAAATAACATGTAATTTAAAAAGGCTCTCCTGTTATATAGTGGCGTGCACATAATAAGAAATGCTGCTGATGCTTAAATTGTGAAAGCATAGTGCTTCAGTTTTAAGCCATAGTACTGAATTTTTTTTTAGTTTAGTGTACACATGTATTCACATTTTTGAAACTGTTGTTTAATCGTAGAATTATTTCGATACCACAGCTTAAGGTCGTGCATGTAATTGAAAACACTTGATGTCTTTTATAATATTTTGTGCAATAACCATGATTATATTGGCGCCGTGATTCAGTGGTTAAGTGAGCGTTCACTGAGCGGCAGAATCATGGTTCGAATCTCAGAAAACAAAAGGTTTTCTCACGGCCCCACCGCTCGCGAATGTCTGACAAATATTCGACGAGAGTAATATGGAGAAGCTTTTCGCAATTGAATACAAATTGCCCTTCGGAAACGACATAAAACTGCGTCAAAATATTGATTCATATTTAGTAATCATTACAACTTGCATCTACTCGATATAGATTCTAATAAATTTTCACATAATGACTTCGTAATGGACTCCCCAGACCCTTTTGGTCTCTTTATAAAGACCATGTAGATTTCTAATTTAACTGTAGTTCATCTTCCTTTGCAATACTGCCATAGGTAGAGTACATATAGAAGCGGGCCAAGGACACTTCCTTGTGGGACTCCGGCCGCAATCTCCTTGAAGTCAGAGTAATCATTTCCGTGCTTAACACGAAAAAGTCTTTCGGTGAGGTACAATCGTAAGATTAGAAAGAGTTGCCGTGGCAGTAGCTGCTGCAATTTATACTACAAGCCTTCGTGCCAAACCTTATCGAAAGCTTGTGAGACGTCAAGAAATACACCACAACAAATCTTTTTTTCTTCGAGAGTTTTCTCAATCACGTCAGCTATTTTGTGGACTTGGTCGATTGTAGAATGTTTGATTTTAAATCTAAACTGATGGTCAGGAATGAAACGTCTTTCGTCGTCGTGGTCGTTTTGAAAGTAGTTTTTCGAATATTTTAGCGATAACCGTCAATAGGGAAATAGGCCGATATGATTTCTTCTCATTTTTCAACTGAGCGACAGTCTGCATCTACTCTATGTAGGTCTACGTGAATCCTTTTCATCTGTTTCATATTTATTAAAATATTGGAATGCATTAAATACCATTTTTTAAAGACTACTTTAGAATGAACACTTTACGATGACCGACATTGTTCAAGACTTAAACAAAATTAGCATCCATTCAATATTTTGCATGAGAGAATACAAAAACTCTTACTTACAAGCAAATAAAATGTTTTGAACTATTTAAAAACTTGATATGACAAAGTATTTATGAGCTTGCAACTGTTGGTACAGGGTGGGACAAAAGTAATGTCATACTGTGAATGTGCCATAATTTTTGCAAATGGCGTCAAATGTCATTGTGCTTTGACATTTATGTTGTAGACAGATAGAGAAATAATTGACAACAAGCAATGGAGCGACACACACCTCGGGAACGATGGAGATTTTGAATCACCAATTTCCTGGCCGTGTGATCTCCTATTTTGGCGGGTGGGGCGAAAGTAATGTCATAATGTGAATGTGCCAGACTTCTTCCTTTCGGGCTTTTTGATATCTCGCGTTTACCATAACAAACCACAAATCTTGCAAATCTTGAAAGTCAACATTGAAGAAGAAGTCACCAATTTGGAGCCAGATGTTTTGCGAGCAACAATTCAAAATGCCGTAAAATGAGCACAAATGTGCATCCCTTCGACAGGTGCTCATTTGACCGATATCATTTTTTCATCTTATTGCCATCAATTTTCGTTAAATTTCAAGTTAACTTTTCGTAAAAAAAGAGCCCAATTTGTTTCATTTCTAACAAAATGGCAGCCAATTCACATTATGACATTATTTTTGCCCCACCTTGTATAATATAATGTATCTATAGTCATGGAGAAAATGCAGTATAACTTCGGTTTAGCGATTAACGATTATCGCATGATCTGAGCCAATGCAGTTTTTTGGATTAACCTAGGTTTATGAAATTGAAAAACCGTAGCATTTTATTCTTAGCGGTTTAGTAGAATGACTTTTTTCGCATTAAAGTCTTAATTGTTATTTTCTCATTAAAGGAATTGAAGACAAAATAGATTCACCCAAGTGTTTGGATAAAGGTTAAAGGCTTAAGTAATCGTAGGGTATTGGAAAAGAAGTTGAACATTTTTCTTTTAAGTCTGGAAGAGTAGGAAAGTTATGAAATAAGGTGAATACCTGGAATTAGGGGAAGCGCTTTTTTGTCAATTTGTTAACAAAGGCAAACATTTGCTCATCTTTCTGAATAGTTTTGCCAGAAAAATATTTAGCCTTTCGCCGATATATCTTCACTAAATTACTTTCTTTTCCTTTTTCCTAATCATGTTTCAAGCCATCTTTTATGTCGGTATTTAAACATTGAATAACTTTTACATTTGTCAACCGATTGACTTGAGTAGATATGTTTTTGAAACGTCAATTCAGAACAATTATAACCATGAATAGCTTCACACCGAAGCAAAGTGCCGAAATAGTCTTTCAGTTGTGTTAACTCAACGAGCATATCCTTGAAAATATCGTGGCCAGCAAGCACCGTCTGACAACACTATTCATCGTTTGGTGTCGAATTTTGTTGAGCGCTTGACAGTGGGTGATCGTCGTCATGCCGTTCATCACGCCCAAGACGTCCAATGAACTGGTTGAAGCGGTAAGAGAGAGTGTTAGTGAGAACCCACATGTGTCGTATCGTCACCGCACTCAGCATTTTGGCGTCAGTGGAACCACCTTGCGGCGCATTTCGCAGGATGATTTGCATTTGTTTCCGTATAAAGTGCAATTGACTCAAAGAATATTGCCGACAGACCGTCGCTTGGAATATGGCCAAACAGTTGCTCGAATGGTTGACACTAAACCTGATTTTTGGAAGCAAATTTTGATGACCAACGAGGCCCATTTCGCACTCTCTGGCGCTATTAACAAGCAAAAATGCCTCATTTGGGGAACGGAGAATCCATACGAGATCCATGAAATACCATTGCATGACCAAAAAGTGACTGTATTGGGCCATTTTTCTTCAGAGATGGCGAAACAGTCGATGGGAATCGATATCGGTGGATGTTGGCTCATTATGTCTGCCAACAAATGTGTGAAAAGGTCTGGATGGTTACTGGTTTCAACAAAACAGTGCGCCATGTTACATTGCAAATCAAACAATGAAGTTTCTGCAATGAAAATTTCCTGGACGTGTGCTGTCAAAAAATGTAGACATTGACTGGCCACCCAGATCTCCAGATTTGACTTCTGATTGGACTTCTTTTTGTGGGATTACTTGAAAAGCAAAGTGTATGCCAGCAAGCCTCAGACCATTGTCGAGCTCAAGGCAAACATTCGTGCCGAAATCATAGCTATACCGCTAGAGATGCTCGAAAAAGTTATGAAAAACGCAGCAAAAAGGACACATTTTGCTTTGATCAATAGAGGCGACCTCTTGATTGGTGTTGTATTCAAAATCTAGTCCAAATAAATTGTAAAGGTCCAAATTAAATAAAAATACCACATATATGGAAATCAGTTTTTTTTTTTTTTTAATATTCACAGTTTATCAATATTCACATACCGAAGTAAAAGATGGCGCACCCTGTATATGCATGCTCCCATTAAAAATTCTACTGACTTTCGAAAGATCATATAGAAGTTCTTCCTGCTCTCTATAATTTCATAGGCCAGGCGGCAGAGACTAAAAATATCCCCGAATCGGAAATAATTCTCATAGAACTGGAAATGAACTCAATCGCGAACAACAATCAATTTGTCCCCTTTTGATTCGTGTGTGAAATATTAAGCCCTTTTTAGGAGAGGGAGGTATCTACCCCCAGAGGTATCTATTATACCTCCTGAGGTGCCACTCAGCCGTCCAGTTATCACGCACATCACCAATTGCTGCGCTTTAAAATTTTATGGAGCTGCTAGAAGCAATCTTTAGTGATGTCGTCTTAATCATTTGTTTAGATGTCATAGATGTCTGAGACTGAAAACTTCTTGCCTATGTTTGACGTTGATGATACGAGTACATCAGCGTCCGTATAGAAGGTGGTTCACCTCTCTGACTTTTATGGTTAGGTTAGGTTAAGGTGGCTGCACCAAAGAATATTGTGATACCGCGAGATCTATCACTATTCTAATTAACTAAGGAGACTAATTGAACCAGCCAGAGTATTTTATGAAGCAGAGGATGCTTCTGACGCCAATATTCGCCAGGTCGCCGCGGTCGTCGAAAAGAACAGCCCCAAATGGTGCAGTCTTCCTTCGGACAGGACTCGACAGATATAAAGAGAATGGAGGGATCCTTTTCTCTTCCTCCTCTTTCATGTAGCTCCTGCAGAGATCAAGAGGCCCAACCTTTTAGGGTGTGGATCTATCGAACACCGATGGCGGAGCTGATCTGCCATAGTTGTAGCAATCACCAATCTATTACAGCGTTTTCATCTGGTTTAGGTCAGGTCTGTCTAGAGACTTGACACGTTATGAGAGTTTCTTATCTGTGGTTTACTTTATGTCTCCAATTATTATCTGTTACCATATATGTATGTGTATATATTGTAAGTCTATACATTCGTGCCTCATTTGACAACATGATCTATGAAATAGCCCCCCACTGTGTTCATCCCCAAATGGCACAAGCAACAGCAACAGCAATGAAACTGTTGCAGGCACTTTCACTGAATGGCACTTCAAGTGCAAGGAGAGAGAGATCTGTGGCAAAAACAACCAAGTAGTGCCACTTATAGCTTTTGGCTATTGCCTTTGTTAATTCGTTCAGCAATTGTTTCAACGGTTTGCCCCCTTCTAACTCGTGAGACCACATTATGCACTTATGTGCCAGCATAATAGTCCAATCCCAGCCACCCTCCTCTCCCTTCTGTATGATGTTTATTTTACTGTTGGAATGCAAACTATTTCTATGAAGTTAATTTTGTGTGTAAAAAAAAAATTCTCCCCTGCCGCAATATACGTAGGTACCACTTGAGCTAAGCGCAATGGGGTGCGAAGCGGTTAACATTTTTTTTTACACTCTTTGTATACCTATGTATCTGAAGAATACGTGAACAGAGGGTACGAAATTCCATCCTGGAAATGTATTTACATTCAGAAAGCGCTCATAACTTTTTGTTAATAGGAAGCCCCAGTGGGGATTTGTATGCTAGTGGGTGTATCTGTTGCACGCTGTAGAGCAAACGTTAGCGGTGTTAAGCACCTACCTGACAGTCTGGCTTTATAGCACGTTCTTAGGGATGTTATTTATGAGAAAGTCAGCTGGCACTTGTACCCTTGGCGCTAAGCCGCGACGATGTGAATGCTTGAAAATACGAACCCGATTTGAATAATTTTCTAATTTAGAATGTCCCAAGTGGTATCAAGGGAGAGAGAGCCACAGTTGAGGTAGGTGGTGGCGGAGGTGATGATGATAGCAGGCACTTGCCTGAGTGTGTCTAGAAGTCTACGAAATTCTAATAATGAACTTTTTCTTCTCTTTCTCTTTCAGAACGGATACAGCGGATTCGTGGAGATTTGCAAACGTTGATGTTATACCGGCCACAGGAATTATGGCTTTCGGTAAGATTAAAGTCTCTAAAGTGGGTAGTTTTGGGATTCTTGTATGGTGGTAATGGTTATGTTTAGAGAATGTTTAGAGGTTTTCATGGAGTCGATTGAAAATGTGTGGTGTTAGGAGTGAACTTCTTGCTACTGTTGCTTATGGGAAAATCAGAGTCAAATTAGCATAGAATAATGTCTTGACAGGACCTCAAATCTTTAGATTGTTTCTATACAGCTGTTCAATGATGATGTGGAAATGTTAGACGAGACTACTGAGCATTAAGTCGATGTAGGTCGAATTGCACTGATACACGTTTAGGTTTTGCGGGGAAAAAGACGAAGTTTATTTACAATTATCGAATTGACAACAACTGCTAACAATATTTTTTACTGGACATACGAGTATCGTCACCTCAGTAATCTAAACTTCAAATGTAAACAAAACCGTGCAGGAAAGTTGCGATCCATCTGGAACCGATTGTATGATACCCTATCATCTTATAACCCATCCTTAACAAAGTGGGGGATGAAATTTCCAATTCAATTTCATATGCATATCTTTCTATTGAGACTTTACTTCGACAAGTTTTAAGAAACTTTAATAGGATAATAAATTTGATGGCTTCTTCTTATAAAAAAGTGGGCGTGGCTGTAAATATTTCTTACGAAAGTTCATGGGTTCGGAAGAGATCTTGAAAATAAGGCTTATCCCCATCACCGTAAATAGCTTTAAAAAATCAACATCAGATTTTTCGAAGAAATCACCCCCAAAAAGAAGGCGGGGTTCTTTATACAACTTAAGACGAAGAGAATATGAACGTCTATATATTTTGTTAAGACTATCGTCTTTTCAGTTTCTAATAAAAATTTTGTAAAAGTGGGCGTGTATCTCGACGGATTTTAACAATTTTTACATTTGTACTGCTTCGGGCTCTAAAAGCCCAAACAGTGATAATATGCGGAAGGAAGGACGGACATGGCTAGAATAATCGTTATTATTTGTATATAGGGTATATTCATTTTGACACATAGTTTGTTTACATAGAGAAATAATAACGGTAGAGCAGTATAAGTGAACATTTATTATCACCGTCGAAAGCTATGTCGATCTAGCCTTGCTCGTCCATCCGTCCCTCCATTTGTCTGTATGTCACCACTTGCTGGGCATTATGTTTTGAGTTAGGAAAGGAAAACTTCATATGTAAGCCCTGTACAATCCGAAGTAGTACAAATTTAATTCGTCTTTTTTTGAGCTAGGTGGATGAAATTTCATATATAAGCTTCTTAGGGACCGAAGTAGTAAAGGGTGACCAGATAGCAATGATAAGCTTTTCCAATTGTTATGTTTCAGCAGCTGTCAAAGTTATCAATGACATCCAGCTGTCAGAATATTCAGCAAGGTTTCATATTCCACCGTGCATCGCTTGACGTTTCCCGAACGTGTGGAAATTATTAAAAAATATTATCGAAATTCCGGCTCAGTTGTAAATACGCAACGTGAATTTCGTCGAGAGGTCGGTTGTCATCATGGCTTCAGTGCGCAGGCAATTCGTCGCACCGTGGAAAAGTTTGAGCGTGAGTACACTCTTTTGGACCAACCAGACAGAGAACGGTGGGAAGTGAAGAAAATATAGCCGCCGTAGCGGCCAGTATCGAAGAAATGTCGTTTCGGCGCCGATCTGCTGAATTGGTCATCGCCAGTGAGTCAACCAGGCTACATCCGTATAAGATTGTGTTGACGCAAGAATTGAAGCAGGACGACCATAGACAACGCCGAGAGTTCGCTAATTGGGCGCTGGAAATGTTGGTCGGAGATCCCGATTTTGGCCAAAAAATCATCTCAGCGGCTATGTCAACAAGCAAAAGTGCCATTATTGGAGCTACCACAGTCCACAAGTGTTCGACCAAGCATCAATGCATCCACAAAGATTGACTGTTTGGTGTGGTTTATGGCACAGCGGCATCATCGGACCTTATTTCTTTCGAAATGAGGGAGGAGACACCGTTACCGTCAATGGTCCTCGGTATAGAGCGATGTTAACCGACTTTCTGTAGCCGGAGCTCGACAACACCGATATATTCGAGCTGTGGTTCCAACAAGACGGCGCTACATGCCATACAAACGACGCAACGCTCGAGGTGGTGAAGGACAAATTTTGCGACTGGGTCATATCACGGCGACCGTTCATCAATTGGCCGCCGCGATCATGCGACTTGAGACCCTTCGTTTATTTTCTCTAAGGATTCATTTAGACCTGTAATAGGTTTATTGGGATACCACATGGGTTTGGGATGCGGCCTCTAGCCTACTCGTTGAACCATTTGGAGCTTCTGATGAAGCGTAGAAGGTCCCTAACGTCTATTTTATTCAGATCATTTAGGTTAGAGTGCTCCTAAGTGGAGTATCCTTCCTTGGAAGAGAGCTGGGTGCAAAGAAGGTGAAGAATAGTCTCTTCCTCCTCCTCGTCCGTGCAGCTTTTGCAGAAATCGTTTCAAAAGACGCCAAGCCTTGTTGCATGCTTGCCTATTAGACAGTGTCCAATAATAACACCAATAACAGCGCTGATATGCATTCTATTGAGAGAAATCAAATTCTTAAAGCATTTCAGATCCAGCTTAGTCCAAAACTGTTTCATCGTTAGACAAGTTATACCCCTTGTCCACCTAGAATTTGTCCTTTCAATAGCATCCAGCTTTAAATAAAGTTTGCATGTAACGATAGGCATACCCAGTAAACTTTTGTCTGGAAGGATGAGTACTGTTGTTCCATGTCTGGCAAGTTCGTCAGCCTTACAATTCCATGGAATATCCTTATGTCCCGACACCCAAATTAGGTGAATATTAAACTACTCCGCCATCTATATAAGAGACGATCAGCAGTCAAGACCTGTTAAAGAATTTGTTGAGGAAGATTCCAATGTTTTGATTGCTGCTTAGCTGTCTGAAAATATGCGTATATCAACGGTCGATATCACGTTTTTCTTTGGCCAAGACAAGACTTCCCTTATTGCCATTATCTCTGCCTGGAACACGCTACAGTGGTTTGGGAGACGAAAAGAGAGGTTTAAATTAAGCCTATCAGAGAAGACACCATCACCCACCCGTCTTTAGTTTTTGAATCGTCGGTATAAAATGTACCGACTTATCTTTCGTGAAACCACCTTCTTCCCAGAATGCTCTGGAGGGGATGGTAACTTGGAAGTTTTTGTCAAAATTTAACTTGGGTATGGCGCGGTCAATGTTTTCAGGGAAGATATTAAACTTGTTTAAAATGGCGGCGTGGCCATATACTTTCCTGGACCACTGTGAAGTAGCTTTAAGGCGAATCGCTGAGTTAGCTGCCATTTACCTACCAAAAATGTCGAGGGGTGTTACTCGTAGATAAAAGAGAGTGTCCATAGCTACGGAAGGTGTCGTTCGCAGTGCTCCGCTAATGTACAGACAAGCTGAACGTTGGACTTTGCTTAATGACTTCTGGTTTATCGCCTTATCCAAGGCAGTCCATCAGTTAAATACCCTGTATATAAGGATCTGTCTAATGACCTGGATATAGAGCCAGTGGGTTAATCTGGGTTGTAAGGCCCATTTGTTCCCAATAGCTTTTTTGCAAGAAAAGAATGCGACAGTGGCTTTCTTAACTCTTTTCTGTATATTAGGTTTCCAACTTAGTTTCCTATCCAAAATAGTATCCAGATATGTTGCTTCGTTGGAGAAAGTTAAGCTTTTGTTGCTTTAAGGGATGGAGGGTCAATAGGTGGGATTTCATATTTCCTTGAGAAGAGGCCTAGTCCGGTTTTGTGGGGAATCACTCCTAGACCACACCGAGCTGTGCATCTAGATAGCTTCTTCAAAGCGTTGGTAGGAGTTCTGTTAAGGTAGTGAGGTGTTTACCAGAGACTGCTATAGCAACATCGTGTATCTTCCAGGATTATCAATAGTTCATTAACCACCAAATTCTAAAGAAGTGTGGATAGGACGCCCCCTTGAGGGGTGATTTAAATATAGTATATAACTTAAAAGATTTCCTCTGTAATACATTTTCTATAGCGAAGGTGCATAATTGTACAATAAATCCGATCCTTGCCGTTAATTCAAAATGCAGATTGTTTCATCTTCATCCAGAATAGTAGGTCAAAAGAATCTTACGAATAATTCCTTTAAAATTAGACAAGTCCCAAGGAAATACAACACATACGAGGGTGGGTCAATAAGTCCCTGAAAATTAACACAAATTGTGTCGTCACCTTTTGTTGTGTTTGTTGATTCGCCTATTGTCTGAGTGCTTTCTTCCGAAAATCATCGACATCGGGTGGATAGGGTCTCAAAAATGTTCGAACATTTGTATCCACAGAACGAATTTGCTTTCCAAGTTTGTCTGGCTTGTAGAAAGTGGAATCGAGACAGGATTTTGGGATGTGACTTCTAAAGTTAGTGATTGTTCATATTTGTAAAATCTAGCACGAATAAGCGCTTTGCATTATATGGCAGAGGCTAATTTGTCTGTGCCTTAGATTATCAAAATATCCTGCTAAATGGAAGTCATAATTATATGATATGATTTTTCTAATGATAAGGTTATTATTGCATCGAAGCTTGTACGAGAGTGGGTCAATAAGTCCCTGAAAATTAACACAAATTGTGTCGTCACCTTAAATTTAATTTTTTTTTGTCAAGAATCATCTTTCAAAAGAACGCACCCAAATTTTCAGACAGATCTGTCAAATTGTTTTGTTGTGGCAGCCATTTTATATAGACGCCTACTAGCATTTTCGGTAAAATGGAAAAAAGTGAATTTCGAGTGCTCATTAAGCACTAATTTTTGCGAGAAAAAACTATCACGCAAACGAAACAAAAGCTTGACAAATATTATGGGGACACTGCACCATTGATTGAAACGATTCACCATTGATTTACTCAATTTCAATGCGGTCGTTCAAGCACAAGTGACGCCGAACGTTTTGGTCGCCCAATCCAGAAATCACCACAATACACCAGAAACCAAGGAACAGTCAAAACAATGGACTTCTCTTGGTGAGTTGAAGCCGAAGAAGGCCAAGGCGGGTTTGTCAGCAAACTAGGTCATGGCGACTGTTTCTTGGGATGCGCGCGGTGTTATTCACATCGATTTTTTTTTTTTTTTTTTATAATTTGCACGTGTGAAAGCGGTTATGAATACCCTTATACTAATTTTTAGGACACGGGCGTTTTGAGGAAAGGGGAAGAGACAAAGAGAAAGATAGATTGGTGTAGTTGGTTTGAAACTTAGCTGGTATTAAGTTTCAGTGAACTCCAGTAGATAACTGGGGAGCTTGTTTGTTTTTGCTTTTGTCGTTGCTCATGATTCACAGTATTTTTTTCAGTCCTCCTGATGTCATCATCACGATCAAGTTGCATTTTAGCCATATGACGGCCCTACTGCCAGTGTTATGCCTTCGCAGTAGAGTTGACATAAGCTTTCGCAATTGATCGACTTTTTATTTATTTCATGCGAAATAAATAGATGATTATTGACATCAGGATTCGAACCGTGAACCTGTAGCGTGACAAGCGATGATGTTACCACTACACCACAGCCACCCTCATCGATTACCTTGAAAAGGGTAAAACGATCACCGGCGCATATTACGCAGAGCTGCTGGATCGATTCCCAGCCGATTTGAAGTAAAAACGGCCACATTTGGGGAAGAAAAAAGTTATTTTTCACCAGGACATCGCACCGGCGCACAATTCCGCAGTCGCAATGTCAAAATTGAATGAGTTAGGCTACGAACTCCTCCCTCATCCAGCATATTCCCCAGATTTAACCCCCTTTCTTGTTTCCAAGAAATGGCTCGGAGGTAAGAGATTTTGGTCGAATGAAGGGGTCATCGCTGAAACAAACGCTTATTTTGAGGGGCTCGTGAAATCGTATTGTTTGGAGCGCATCAACAAATTGGAGAAACGTTGGATAAAGTGTATAGAGCTGCTCGTGGGACTTACTGTCCCACCCTCGTATTCTCGTACATTCAAGTTGCACATAATGCACAAAATTGGTAGTTCTGGGCGGTGTGGTTTAATTAATATAATATTCAGGTGTACCAACTCCCCTCTCAATTTGAATATAATACTTATTTTATCCGTTGAGTTGGATTTTAGAAAATACGTACGTCTCAATTTACTGTAGTATAACTTATGTATGCTGTGATGATTGGGCTTCATTAACGTATCTCTCGTACAAATAATTACTCGTTTTTTCTACAGTTTCAAGAGCTTAATGATGAATTCGTACCCGGACCAGATGTTCTTCGTGTCTTTTTTGTCTTATTCCTTTCGCAAGGGAATTCCGCAGTTTTGAAAGTGCCCTTTCATAATCCCGATACACAAACAAGTATCAAACAACGAAGCAATTAACTATCGTCCTATTGCTAAACTTTTTCACATACCCAAAATCTTCGAAAGTATTTTATACGAAGCCTTAAGCTTTCAGTGCAAGTCTCTTATCTTCCCTTGTCAATAAGGCTACTACAAATCTAGCTAAATTCGTCTCCTCTCTGCTTTAGAGAATGGCAACGAAGTCGATGTTATTGTTATATATTAACAACTCATCCTTTCAAACTGTTTGCCCTCGGCTTTGAACCCATATTATTAAAATGGATCTTTCTTATACTCTTCGCTTCAGGTCCGCACTCTCAGCTCCCTTCTTGGCCACCTCTGGTGTTCCACACGGCAGCCACCTAGGTCCCCTTCTCTTCATTCCAACTATAAACGATCTTGAGTGGGTTATTACTCCTCAATCTACCTCTACGCTGACGATACCAATTTTTTCAAAGTGTTTTCCCTTTTGCAGTTGTGTTTGATACTACCCTGAGCTTAAGTTAGAAATAAATGCCTTCCAAGAAATCTATGTTTCAGTTCTGACTATATTGTATAGTGTCCACAATTTTCTTGTAATAATACATGTGTGTAGCAAATACTATGCTATGTTTACCTCTGTAAAAGTCTTTGGTGACACGGAGTCCATCTCTGGTACTCCAACAGAGCTTTACTTTGAGCTGTGTTCGATGAACCTTAAGCTCTTGGCCACAACACTTCACTAGCTTCTATTTATTTTCTATAAAAGAGAGTTTGCCTTGCCTATAAATAATAGCAAAGCCGATACTGAAAGTACCTATATCTTTACCTATAGGCGATTTCAAATCGATGAAAATATGCTGAGTAACGATTTCGAATATTCGGTCGATGGTGGACTAATATTTACCCTTTGATGGTATCTAGATAATACGAATAGTAAATTTCATTAAGCCAGCCGATGCTAGTGTTGATTTTATTTCTTTCTAATATCTAACATAAAATTTGAATACGAGTATAAATAAAGATTACCTACATGCTCCATCTGATAAGTGTTCGTTATTAACCTCCTTTTCTGAGCTTGTGGCTATAAAATTCCTTCTCCCTCAAGGTTGTAATATTGAATATCTATTCCTTTCCTCAACTGATGGATGCATGTAGTATAACCTATATTTAGATCCATAACTTAAAAATGTATTTACTCCAGATACGTGATATATCATACTCGAAACGTTGAGCTATTAAACTACTTTTATGTCAAATGACATTCCCACTCATTCCGCAATGTCTGAACATGTAGTGACGTGAGATGAATCCATAATATTTGTCATCGTAGCCAACTCATAAAATTGAAATTCTGGTTCGTTTCTTTCCCTACAGCGTTATGACATCCTGTGTAACCTATCATACAGAAGTTATTTCAGAATGACTTTTTAAGGAACTTCTAAACTGAATACGCTTTTTTGTTGGGTACCGAGAGCGGTCCACTTTAGTGTTGTTTAGTAAAATGAATTGCTCTTTCTGATACAATTTATGTTTTTGCTTACAGCGTTTATGTGTCACCATAATACATTTCTTGTGTATCAGTCAATGCGAAATGCCACACTAGAGCGATGGGAGAAAGTGACGCACATATCTATTGGATTTGCCTGGACGGTGGCAGCTCTGTTCGGAATCGCTGGTTACTCAACATTTCGTGCTTTGTCGCAAGGTAAGTGTTATATCTGTGTGTTCCAGTTTCTAGAACTACTTGTAGTTTAGTTAGTTTTGAATGTCTTTTATTTTATTTTCAAAAAAAAAAAATTTACAAAAACAAGAAAAGTTATAAGTCCTTTAGTTGGTTTGGCTGATATGGCCGTCTACTACATTGACGATTATCATAATACTTATTTTTTTTGTATAAAAAAAAATATATTGACTTAAATATATAACTTAAAAGTTCTCCTCAATAATGCATTTCCTATATCGAATGGCGTTCAGTGCATAGTTGTACAATAAATGCAGATTGCTTCATCTTCATCCAGGATAGTTGATCCAAAGAATCTTAATCGTAATTCCTTTAAAATTGGACAAATGGCAAGAAAATAAAACACATCTTCACGTACATTAAGGTTGCACATATTGCACAAAATTGGAAGATCTGGACCGTGTGGTATAAAATTCAGGTGTACTAGCTCCCCTCTCAATTTGAATATAGTACTTATTTTGTTCGTTGAGTTGGAGTTTAGAAAGTACGTACTGTCTTGTAGATCATATTGTAACATAATGTAGCATAATGCAACAAATTCCGAAGTGTCTTTTCATTCGAGGTTCGTGTCTGCAATTAGTTTCCACAGTTCGGATAATATCACGGATAAGAGAGAACAAGAGATTATTATCTGCAGCTGTCATCCTGGAATTATTACATCAGAATTTTGTTGTTCCAGTGGTCGAAGAATTTGCTAGAAGTTTCTGGCTATTAGAAATGCGGCTATTTAAGGACAGATGGCGATCGAGACCAGGTAGTCGGTTTTGAACCGCACGAAGAGATTGGAAAAGTGATAACAGCCGAAGTTGTAATTTTGTGATAAATTGAAAGTTGAGAGTTAACAAGAAGAAGTAGTTAGTTTGGATTTGTGAATTAAGTAATTGAAAGGAGATAAAGTGATTTGTAGGAAAGAGACCTTGTAAGGAAGGAGTTTGCGAAAAATAGTATAGTGCGAACTTGACTTGTTCTATAGACTAGAAAATAAAGAAATAAATTTCACAGAATATCGTTTTATCTACTCGAGCCGTAGCTCGCATATTACAGTATCTTAATTTACTATAGTACAACCAAACTGGGATGATTGCGCTTCTTAAGCATATCTCTCGTACAAATTATTTCCAATTTTTTTAAGCAAAGTGTTAAGTTGGAGTCTCATTAACGAAGGCTGCACATCTGGAGAAATACTTAGGCTTACACCACACTCGGACGCAAGATTCTGCCACTCACTCACGAAATTAGCTCTTGTAATATGTGCAAGTACAATTTTCGGCAACCTTTTTTCATCTACGAGTATTGACATTACTTTGACTATACTCGTATAGTTGAAGTGTACATTCATAGTTTCTAAAAACATAGGTGACATCCCAGTTTCTAGATATAACATCATGTATAAAGTTTGGAGTACTAAACGGCAGTCGTATGGAGTACTACACGGTAATCGAAAGATTCGCTTCAGGAAGCATCGAAAAAATGTTTCCACTGCTTGGAAAGAACGGTATCCCCAAACTTGGGCTTGGGAAATAGTTTTTGTTTTGAGCTATGGGGTACGAGTACATAATTATTCATAATACAGCGTCCCCAGATAGAAGAAATTGCTCGCTGAGCCTCTGATAATTTCGCCTCCAAGTGTTTGATCATATTTAAATTGCCTGATATTACTCGTAGAACTCCAAGATATTAGTATTTGCGCACATTTTCAACAATCTCGCGTCCAATCAATACGTCCAACGTCTTGGGTTAGAGGGTTTCATTGCATTGCGTGCTTTGCTATGGAACTGACACCTTTTCGAAGGGTGTGACCGATCTACTGCCACTTACACCGTTGAATTGTGGTGCCTATACGTTCCTGACCCGTTCTCTGATGTAGCTGTTCATTAAACAGACACCGGTTCACAATCGTTTGCAGCTTTTTTGTGATAATGGCGGTCACTTTTCACGCGCTGCACCCATATAACAGCACGGACTCAACATTGGAACGAAACAATCTTAGCTTGGTGTTTAAGCTGATAGCATTGCTTCTCCATATTATGGACAACATTCGAAATGCAGACTTCGCTTTTGCGATTTGGTTCCTCCATTGGCTGAGAAAATGCGTCCAAGGTATTAGAAACTCTCTACTCCCTCAACCGGTTGTCCAGCAATGTCCATTTGAGCGAGAGAATTGCTACCATGGCTGAGCAACTTTGTTTTTGCCGACGTTAGCCTCTTTTCCCACTTTTGTTGCCATTTGATGGAGGTTCATAATCCTGTGGGAGAATAAACAGACGTCGTCAGCGTAGTCAAGGTGTTTTTTTTTTCTTGTTTTTTTATAATATGCACGCGCCGAGGGGGATATGAATACCCTTAAACTGTTACAGGGCACGGGCGTTTAATTGAGATGAAAGTATCCATCGAATTCCACCAGTTCCCGATGACAGAGCAGAGCTAAGTACATCGCTAATCACCAGTAAAAACAATATTGTCAAAAGGATGCAAACTAGGCTTTTCACCGGATGTTACGTCGAGCGGTGCTTGCCTGTTAGCTCTTTGGTGATTCTATAGACGGTACGATATTCACCCCTACTTACTGCGATTTCCGCTTCTGTGGCCAACACGTTGAAATAATTTCGATTGTCACGTCGCACGCTGCGCTGCGCATCTCACATTTTCATGCGATATTGGGATTCTAGTTCACCCCTATCTGCTGACAAGATAGCTGCAATACGAACTTTAAGCTATTTATGTTCTTCAACCCGCTTCAAGCTCTCTTCAAAAAACCAAGTTCTCTGGCTTACCTGTACTCTACCGACAATGCTTTCTGCTGCGGAGGTAAAAACATTTTTCATAACACACCAGTGATTTGAATGTTCACGGGTAAGGAGCTGCTGATTGTTTCTAACCCTTGTGCAAGGCGGTCCCTTAACTGTTGGCATACAGAAGGATCCTTTAGCCTGTCGGTGTTAAACCTGGACGTTCTTAAGTTTAAGCGTGGTCTTGGAACGGATGTAGTAAGTAATCTAATTGTAGCTACCATTAGATGGTGATCTCGTGCCATCCCATTATCGACCATTGGTTGGACGTTGCTTGCCTATCATTTGAAACCCAACTGGCTTTGTGGCAGGTCTTACGCTTAAACATGGTGCCACCTATGGGAAGGCGATTGGCATTGCAGAAATCTACAAATCGCTCACCATTATCATTTCGGTCGCCAATACTGTGTTTCTCTATTACAATACATGTTTGAGCCCTTCATTGTCGTTGCCTACCTTCGCATTCAAATCGAACGTAAACTCTCCTTTTTTGTCCAAAAACTTCAAATACGGACTCATCCGTCCAGAAAAATGTTGACCAATCAGTTGATGTCCAATTCTGGTGCTCTCTTCCCCAGTCTAGCTGCTTGATTTTGTTTTGAGGTCTTAGCAAAGATTACGTAAAGGCCTGCTATGCTAAACTACTTTTTGTCGTTGTTGGTGATATCTGCTTTGAGTGCGAATGGTTGAACTCTGCACAGATTTCTGGAGCTGTAAGCCGTCGATCTCTCTTGCTTATTAATTTTATAGTCTGCTCCTCCCATTTTGATGTTAATTTGGGCCTTCCGATTCTCTTCTGGGTCTTAAGAGTCGATGATTCATTAAAGCGACGTATGGTGTCGTGCCTGTCGACTTCAATATTTTAAGGTTATCTGCAGTAGCATGCCTTGTATGTCCTCTTTATGCAAGGTTATTATGCCAAAGCGTTCAACTTCACTTTTTTGTCTCTTTATCGGTTAACTTTAAATATTGAAGTGCCGGAAGAATACGCAACCTGAAAAACCAAATTATTTCCATTTTTTGCTGGGTTTTATGATTAGTTAATGACGTTTGCAGTTTTGTTTTATTACTCCCTACATAGGTTTATCCTTAATTCTGCTCCTTTTCCTGTTTTTAGATGTAATAATGTCTACTATCGGCCCTAATAGGATTTGAAAGTATTTAGTTCATTTGAGTACTGCACAGATTGATTTTCAGGAAACTTAAGGACGGCAGTATATACACGATATGGTGCGATACACAAACATTTTGTTCACTTTCAAATGTTTCAGCTCACGAACAATAGCTGGTTGCGAATGTCCAGCCAAAAAAATGGCAATAACACTATTACTTTTGAATTTCATTGTCGATAGAACAAAAATTAAACACGCGATAAAAAAAAAAAACCTAACATGCTTGTCAACAATGAAATGAATTAACAACTGTCAAATATTCAGCGTGCTGTCATTCGTAGTGAAGTTGGTAACATAGCGACGTGAAGTTGTTAACAGTTCATATCAGCCAACCTGTATACCCGTAGATTAGTAGAGAGGATGTTTTTCGTTTGGTTGATTCTTTCAAACAGGGACCAATTAAAGGGCATGTCCCGTCTTATTCGCGTTCTCTGCGTAACTATTAATAGTTTGTAATTAACTGCTATTCATACAGAATAATTTATAGAGTGTTTCCTTTTCGATTGCACAACTTTTATTTGCGAATAATTTCTTAGATGACGACTTTTGGAACACATACGGAGAAATCGAAACAAATACGGAGAAATCGGTTTTCGTTTTGACTTGCAATGCAGAGATCAAGTGGAAATTTATGAAATTTGTATTATACCAGTTTAAAATAGAAAATTTAAATGGTTTCAAATTATATTCATTTAACTGAAATTATTTAGGTAGCCTATAATTGCTTTCTATTATATTCCCTGACAATAGATATACATAATTCATAATCCATCAAATTAATTGTCCCTTGTCTTTATTAGATATTTACAATTCTGCAAGGCAACTCAGAATATGTATTCGTCGGAAATTACCATAGAGTAAATTACAGACTTAATGAGACCCTAAGGCGCCCGTTGTGGCAGAGAAACCAATTTAATATCTATGTTGCTGGTTCTAATTTAAATCTCAGTAGATTTTTTTTTATTTCATATTTTGCTTAGTTGATATTTAAGTTATGTATGTAGTATACCTTATGCAGGGTGAGTCTTTTATAAAATGTTCACCTCGTTATATTCGAAAACGATTAGAATATATACAGAACGAAGAAAGACCATCCAATTTTCCCCTAAATTTTCTACAAATTTGCTCATAAGTATCATACGTAGGGACTAACAAAAGTTCGCATTTCTATAGCTCATAATCTAAAAATATTTATTTCCAATTTTCAGAACAATAGGTAAAAATAGAGACGAGAATGAGAAAAATTAGTGCCGTAAGCTCGGTTGAAGTTCCACCACCATCACAGGAAGAAATTCGTTTTGCCATTCTCTTCGGATTTCGACGTCAACTCACGCCAGTCAAAATTCTGCACGAATGCTAAAATGCATACGGAATAAATGCACCATCTCTTGTTACTATTTCTAAGTGGTTTCGAAGATTCCAGACTGGCCATTTTTCTGTGGAGGACGAATCTCGTGAAGGTCGGTTCAAATACTCGACCGACGATACAAATGTGGCCCTGGTGAAGACTAAAGTTGACGAAGATGCCAGGATGATAAAGGAGATGATAGCGGATGAACTGGGCTTGAATGCCATTGTATCACTAATTTTAAATTTATCACCTGAAATATTCGAAGAAGTCAGCTCGATGGGTTCCAAAAATTTTTAATGTAGAGCAAAAAGAGGCTCGTGTTCGTTGTGCTCAATATTCCCTGGATAAGTTTGAAAATGGAGAGTCAAGCTTCTTCCATAAGATCGTTACAGGTGATGAATCTTGGTTTTACAAGTACGACCCGGAAACTAAACAGCAGTCCATGGTATGGAGCCCAGAAGGTGCAAATCCTCCAGTCACAAAAGTCAGCGACAAAAGTTATGATGGCGATGTACTGCACCAGGGCGAAAATGGTCTCCGTCATCCCCCTTAAAACTGGTCAGACAGTCAGTGCTAATTGGTATACTGAAACTTGCTTACCTCAAGTTTTCGAAAATTTACTAGAACACCGACAAAAAGAGGAGCTGCGCCGCTATTTTTTGCACCACGACAATGCGCTTGCGCACACTGCTGAAAAAACCAACAACTTTCTTGCGCTCTCGGGCATCAATGAAATTCGCCCAGCACCTTATTCTCCGGATCTAGCGCCGTGTGACATTTGGCTGTTTCCGAAAATAAAAAAAACATCTAATGAGGAGATTATTAATGCAGTCAATGTCGAAATCCAAAATCTCCAAAAAGAGGATTTTGAAAGCTGTTTTGAAAGATGGATCTATCGGCTGAAGAAATGTATTGAAATAAGTGTAGAATGTTTCAGTCAGAAGTCATGGCAATCTGAGAAGCAGTAACTTGGCTTTCAATAGAAGGCCTTGCTACCGTTTTATAAAGGGTTGTTCAATAAGGACATAACAATTTTGTATTTAAATAAAGCACAGAATAATTAAGATGTTATATTTAAGTATGGAGCACGTGTCCAGCAATCGATTCTTTGGAGTCAATTTTCAACCACTCTTCCACACATATCGGTCGGAACATTGGCAATTTCGCGTTCGATATTGTTCCTGATCTCCTCTAACGTTGTTGGCTTGTTGGTATAAACCAACGACTTAACGCAAGATGGTGCAACGTGGCATGTGGCACCATCTTGTTGGTAGCGCATACCACTGATATCAAGTCCATCCAATTCTGGCCAAGAATAGTCTTCTCAAATGGCACGATAGCGAACTCCATTGACCGTAACATGGCGACCATTTTCATCAACGAAAAAATACGGTCCAATTACACTTCTGGCATAAAATCCACACCACACGGTCACTTTTTGTGGATGCAATGGAGTCTCTTGAAGCACATGTGGGTTTGTTGCACATGTGTTGATGAAATTCAGGGGTCGAACTACGACATCAGTTAACGAGTGAGTGAAATCCATACGCTATCGATTGAGCGAGTAACTACATTGGGATGATCACATAAGAATGATCACGTATCGACTGCACTTTGAAAATTGTACTAGTACAATTCTACTACATTGAATTGAGATGGCTGACAAATGTCAAAAGTATTGATTTTTGTGTGAAGAAAAGTTTTGTATTTATCGTCTCCAATTATAATAAAAATTTAATATTTACTTTATTTTTCATCTTCTGATTCAGGGGATGATCGCTATGAGTGTATTGAACGAAGACGTTTAAGAGATAAAAACGATACTTTCCCTTAACAAGACTCTGCGTACGTATACAAAACTATAATTTTCCGAAAATATCTTTCACAACATATAGTCTTGATTGCAGTTTTAACAAAAGATTCAGTGTAAATAAGGCTACATTCTTATTTATAATGGAAAAGATCAATTTTAGAGGATGCACCTAAACCGCTGTCCCAGTTAATAAAATTTGCCAAAATCATCGTTTGCAGAGGGTTAATTTTATTCAGACTCGAATGAAATAAATTTTAAACGATAAATTAGAAAAAAAAACCAAAAATAACAATAAAAAAAGATATTCTTACATATTTTCTTCCAAATGCACCTCAGCTCATCATATCGAATAAATAAATACACGATCACTGATGGTAGAATGCCAAATTTCGATACTCGATACTCGATCTCTTAAGCAGTCATGCCAAATCACCATTTATCAGTCACGTGTTGCTCGATAACTGATGCGGTAATTCTTTTACAGAGCTCAATCGGAGAAGTTTCGGCACTTCAAATAAGGCTTCAGTTCTTGAATTAATTTGATCTTGTAAGGGTGTAGACCAAGTTGTTTACTCAAAATTCGCCGCAATGTGGACTGAGAGATTCCCAATTCCTGTGAACGGCGTGTAATCGACTGATTTGGCTCATTTCGAACTGAAGCACTTATGGCTGCGATACTTCGACTGATGCCTTGTCTCTCACAGCCTCTCTGGTGGGACGATTATTACGACCGAAAATTAGAGTGAGCTCTCTTAAAGTTGCGACCACCGACTCAGAATTGCGGTAGTAATTTTTAATACGTTGCTCGTTCGTGAACTTCACTGTGATGAAAACGTAAAACTTGACTGATGTTTTGACATTGACAGATAATAAAAAAAGTTTAAGGGTGCGTTTATATTAAAATACAAAATTGTTATATCCCTATTGAAAAACCCTTTATATATGTAGACAGTGAGACAGCAATAAAGGCCAATGATAACATCTAAGTTGGTTAAGCAATGTCGTAGATGCCCATTATAAATCCTTCTTAAACATCTTAAATTATCGATTTAAAAAATACGAGTATGGCAACAGTGAGTGATGTATCCGTACTATTAAATTTTCCAAAATTCTTATTTTATTTAATTATTTTCCATCTGCTGCTATTTCTCCTGCATAAATTTAGTAAAGTTAATTCGAAAATTGTCAAGAAAGATACACATAAGGAGAAGAGCATAAATATTTTCCTAAGAATAGTTTCGAAAGTGGAACACATTTTGTATCTATACATACTTGTTTGCTTAGGTTGTTCATTTTGTTTTTGTATGCTTTTTTTTTGTAGGAGATCTCCTGGAGAACTATTGCTGGAACGATGATTTAATGAATTTCTCGAGGATATTGTTCTCCATATCTATTTTGTTAACATTTCCCATTGAATGCTTCGTCTCGAGAGAGGTAAGTAAAAGTTTCTTTTTCGTGTTTACCTTCAATTAGTTATTTTTGATGGGAGTAGTTAAATTTTATAACTTTATAACAAACTTTCATGAATGAAAATTTTTGGTGTGAATGTGTAAAAAGTTTCAAAATTCTACTTTTCGTATGGAAAAGGTTTAAAGTTTCCCTGTCTCTTATAGGGGTATGATGGGAAAAATTGTATTCTTTTCTTTTCCATTTACTTGTACAAGTTAAATCGCTGTGTGGGACGTGATAGGAGGATGAGCGGAAAACGCTACAAGAAGGGGAGAAGAAGAAGTTGGCTGCGTCGTTTTTATGGCATGTAACGCCGTCTTATTGGAACCACAGCTCGGATATATCGATGTTGTAGAGCTCTGGCCACAGAAAGCCGGTTAACATCGTTCTATACTCTTCCATACTGGCCGCTACGGCGGCTATGTTTTCTTCACTTCGCACCGATTTCTGTCTGGTTGGTGGCTTAAGGTCCAAAAGAGTGAACTCACGCTCAAACTTTTCCACGGTGCGACGAATTGCCTGCGCACTGAAGCCATGATGACGACCGACCTCTCGACGAAATTCACGTTGCGTATTTACAACTGAGCCGGAATTTCGATAATATTCTTTAAGAATTTCCACACGTTCGGGAAGTGTCGCCTTACTGAATATTTTGACAGCTGGATGTCACTGGTAAATTTGACAGCTGCTGAAACATAACAATTGGAAAAACTATCATTGCTATCTGGTCAACCTTTATTAAAGATTTCAATGAAATTTGTTTACTGTTTTAAATTGTGGACTAACGCCATTATGTATAGAACACAAAACATCGGTTAAGTGACCGCTAGGGGAGCTTTAGCAAACTTCGATTTTTGTGAGGGAATTTTCGATGACTTTTCGGTATATTTCTGGTTGTATTACGGCCATATCTTCACGGGTGTTAGTTTTCAAGTACTTCAAAGTTTGGGGACTATCAGCATAGACACAATCTTTAACAAAGCACCACATAAAGGGATCCAAATGGGTCAGATCACAAGATCTTGGTAGCCAATTGAAGTCGCCAAATATCGAAATTAAACGGCCGGGGAACTTTTCGTGCAATAGAGCCAAATTCGCCTGTGTTGCGTGGCACATAGTGCTATTCTGTTGGAACTACATGTCGCTCTCATCAATATCTTCAATCTCAGGCCTAAAAAGTTGGTTATCATTTTATCACAGCGCATAGAATTCACTGTAACAGTGGCGCTTTCATCGTTTTCAAATAAATACGACCCGATCACCAAACTGTCACCCGTGCAATGGCCTCTTAGCGATCACATTTGGATTTTCAGAACCCCAAATTCAGCAATTTTGTTTATTACGTAGCCACCTAGCGATAAATGGGCCACATCGCTAAAGAAGATTTTGCTTGACAAATCGGCGTCAACTTGTTGATTTTCCAGCACCCAATCGGTCAGAGTATGTTCTGCGCATTCTATAGTTCGCAGGCTTTAGTTGTTATGTAAGCTGACCTTGTAGGTATGAAGATGCAAATCTAACGCCAAATGGAGCTGTAGGAAATGCTTTGAATTAATTTACCGATTGTGTTTCGAATTATTTGCTCAGTTGTGCGATTATAATCACCATAATCTATCCTTAAATCGCGATGCACATGATGTTAATTTTGTAGGAAGATGCAACAATTTGAATGCATTGATTGGTGGTTAAACAGTCCATATTGTAAAATGGCAAGGTAAGAACTAACTACCTGACACTATGGATGACAGTTGGATTTGACAGATGCCATATGGCAGGGATGCGAAATCAATAAACTTTGACATTTGAATTTCATCTTACAACATTTTCTGTCAACGTCAGCGAGAAAACTGAATTTGTAGCAAAATTTTAAAAAAAAAACCCTCTTGATATACGAATTGGTGTAATAGAAACTTGCTTGAATCTTTTTCGAAATCTTCCGTGCATGACATTAATACATCATTTCTTTCTTTCATAATCCTTCCAATAGATTGTCAAAACCATCGTACATAAGTTTATACTTAAGGAACCAACAGAAGTACCTCACGATAAGGATCCAAGCCTGGAGAAGGGTACCGAAACCGATGAATACTCAACGGTAATAACTCTAGCGATTGTATTCGCAGCTTTTGTTATATCGCCATTAACAGATTGCCTGGGCTCAGTACTGGAATTGAATGTAAGTTTGACAGTCGTTCTTTCGCACATCCACATAGAGGTATGTCTTGGTCTTGTATTATAATTTCAGGGTCTATTAGCAGCCATACCATTAGCTTATATCTTACCCGGTTTGGCGTACATTCAAATGGAACCACATTCGCTGTTTAGTCGAGAGAAACTTCCAGCAGTTGGTCTTGTCGTTTTCGGAGCCATTGTCACCGTAGTTGGTGCGGCAGTCTTGGTGCCTGGCATTCTGGGAGATTGTCGAGCGGATATTGTGCTCGACTATTGCAAACAAGATTATGACTCCGAGAATACAACTTCCATGTCAACAACGACCAAACGTCCAATCTAAAGCCAAAGATGATATTACTTATACTACTGTAGGTGAATGACATGAGATATAAAAATAAATATTATTTATTTTTAATATTTACTAGTAAATGAGAGAGTATACAATTATATTATACAAAACATACATATTGCATCCCATGTAGGTGTGTATAAGTATGTAGAGAGTTAGAGAAATCAAAACCAAGGCACCAAGTTCAGAGATTCACTGTACCTAGTAGAAGCACATTTTTATCAAATAGTTTGCTAGATTAACTTTAAGAAAGAAGTAGAGTAATAAATATTATTGAGTGTGAGATGGTAAGAAATACGAATATATTTGGTAAGTATACGTCGTGTGTAATATTTAATAAAAGAAAAAGTTTAAAAATCTGTTGCCCTACTTTCTTATAACAAATAATAATTAATTGTGTTTGTCTAACCTTTATCCTTGCTCATTCGATGGACTTACATATGTCTGAGCTATACAGCGTTTTATAGTTTTATAGCTGGTTGACAACCAGATCGATTTATACCTTTTGGTAGGTTTTTGGTTTTTAGGTGTACTAACGAAGTTACTTAGAATTGGCAGAAGAGTTCTCAATTACTTTACTTTTTGTAGCGTTGCAGTTCGGTGTAAATGTCTTTCTTAACCAACAAGGTGGCAAGCACCATCCTTAGACAGCTACCTCCACCATGTTTGCATCTGTGTAATGCACGCAGCATCAACAAAGGGAATAGTTTACTCTCTCCAGAGTGTTGTTGTGTATTATTATCCACAGTTCGTGGTTCAATCTCATTTTTCACATCATCATCATCATCATATTCCCTTTAATCCCAGGTAGGGCATAGGGCGGCAATATATCTTTTCCATCTTTCTCGGTCTGGGTTGCAGCTTCTGCCAAAACTGTTGATCTCCACATTGTTTTGGTCTTCCATCCCGCCATGCACCCAGAGGATTCTATGCGAAGGACTGCTTCGCGATATTGTCATTTGACTTCTTCAGTATGTTACCAATCAATCCAACACCGATTTCGCTGCCTTACATCGACAACAGATTCTGACGGCCAAGATATATCGCAAAAAGCTATTAAAGAAAGCCTATGACTTTCTCGTGATGTTTGCCGTGACTAGATTCCCCAGGCAAACAAGAGCACAGATTTAACGTTAGATTCGAAGACTCTCAACTTAGTGCGTAAGAATATTTGACTGGATGTCCAAACTGGAAACGTCTAGGTCCGTTCCACCAGCAGATGATACAAAATTTCCCAGGTAGTTATACTGTTCGATCTCCGCAATCGACGTCTGCTTCAGAGTAATACGCTGATGTGTAGAGCGGCCTATGGGCATTATTTTTGTCTTTTTGCCGATGATCCTTAGACCGATCGAATCCCCATTCACTTGCAATGATTGACTCGTCTAGCCCTCTGATGGTACTTGCCAGGAAACAGATATCATCGGCATAGTCCAAATGACTTAGCCTTTCAAACGGTCTCAATTGGATGTTATGTCTCTTAGATATACCTACGGTGATATCCAGTGCATCAAATACTGGCTGAATATTGTTCTAAGAGTGTATTCGGAGGAGAGGTAAGGTCCTTTGATGGAGTTGAACAGCTGAAATAACAAAAGACTGCCAAAAACCTTTTCCAATCGAGTTTCCGTTAAGGTGTTCTGTCAGTACAATGGCCCACTATAATGATACCGCAGCTACTTATACTATAGAGTGGCGGCACACATGCAACCGGCGCTACAGAGAAGAATGACAGCTTATAGTGAGCTTAACAAGAAAATTAGAAGTAGCGACATGGGATTCGCCTAAAGAAATAGAAAGAACAGAAATACGATGAAAGTGATAGATGGTTTTTATTGCAGAAATTATTTTTGGAAGCATAACACGGCTGTAAAGCCTAAAGAAAGACCAATATGATTGCTCTGGGGCCAGCCACATCTGATACTGTCCCGTGCTGAGCCTGTCTCCTCGAGGAGAGCGGCAAAATGCCGCAGTGTTTAACCCCGTTGATGCCACATGACGAAATGCACGTTGAGCCAAAACCACCGACCTATTATTTCGTTCTTGAAACCATGGTTGCCTACGTGCATTATGCTTCTGTTTACTTCACAAATGTCAAAGTCGCAATGACATAAGACGCCATTTGCAAAAATGAGAACATCTTCTGATAGAATGATGACTTTTGCGCCACCTTATACTGCTAATTTATAATAATGTATCTGTAATTAGAAAAAAAAATCCTGTCAGTCGCGAATAGTAGTTAAACCTGGGCAATGACAACCAATATATTCTTTCATGCAATAAAAATAAATTGAGAATGACTACTCATATATATGCAAATAACAAGGCTTCTTGACCGCACTGCTTAAATGTCAAACTGTTACCTTTCTTCTCTGCTAACGTATTGTAAATTCATTTGCATTTGCATTTCAATTACGAACATGATACCATCAGGCACCATACGGAATGCGCTACACACCCGAAGCACACTGAGTCGGTACACAAAGCTCATTTTTCTCTCAGATGCTTTTACTTTTAGGGAATTGGCCCAGGTTGGCGCTGTATATAGCATTATTGACTGGGCGACTCTTGCCAGTAATA
Source organism: Pocota personata (assembly GCA_963082735.1). NCBI lineage: Eukaryota > Metazoa > Arthropoda > Insecta > Diptera > Syrphidae > Pocota > Pocota personata. Next base: position 189,038,256 of record OY720430.1, read on the forward strand.
GTCTTCTACTCTGCCATGGCCCCCCTATGTTTGGCATTATTGTTAAGGCAATATCCACTCGAGCTGCCTTATCGCACGCGTTTTGTATATGCTCCTTGTATGGCAGCCCCCTATCTGTCATCATTCCCAGGTTCTTGATGACCAGTTGTGTCATTATTTCTTTTATTTTTCTGTTACTAATCAACATTGCTTCCGTTTTGTGCTTGTCGAGGTCCAGAAAAACTACATTCATTCACTGATGGCAGTACGGACTCTCAGTTTTCCATATTCCTTTTCAGATTAATTTCTCGGCTTTTAAACTGTGGACATGGAACGGCAACATATTGTACGTCCATTAGAACCCGATCTTGGCATCATAACAAAATGAGTCACCTAAACCGAAAAAAAATTTAAATTTTCGGTCAAGAACGATCAATAGATTCACTCGAACACCCACTGCCTCTTTCTATCTCATCAGTGAAATAACTTTAAGCATTGCATTCGTCTATCGACACTGGAGTATCCAGCGATCACGAGCGCACTTACGGATTAGATATGGCCATTGAAAATGGTACTGATTTTGGAAAATTTCTCATTCATGTCGGATTTGATCCATGGATAGTTATGAGTACTAGCTCAGTAGATACACAAGCATTGGGCCACGCCAACAACTAACTTAGTCGTTAAAAGGCATCTGCAATACCGCCACGTCCACATTTCACAACAAACCGCACATACATCCACACAAACCCATCCACTGCTGTACCATCGGTAGCAGCGGCAGATACTTGTTGATTAGAAATTAATATGATAATTTTGATTTGATGAAGAAATCTGTTTATTCAGCAACCTTAGCATAGAGAAGATATCGATAGCTTAAATTGTTGTTAATGAATACCTTAATCAACAAAGCCAAAGTCGAAGTGGGTTTAGCCGTTCTTGAATTGTAGCATTCCCAAGCACATACCACTTAGGTTTATTAATTCTATCTGACAAGATCTACCAATTTCGGATCGTATAATACTGCTTTGAGTACGAATATTGAATAACTTAAAAAAAACAACCGATTTCCATATATGAGGTATTTTTTATTTAATTTGGTCCTTTATAATTTATTTGGACTAGTTTTTGAATACAACATCAATCAAGTGGCCGCCTCTATTGACTAAAGCAAAATGTGCCCTTTTTGCTGCGTTTTCCATTACTTTTTCGAGCATCTCGGGCGCTATAGCAATTATTTCGGCACGAATGTTTGCCTTGACCTCGACAAAGGTCTGAGGCTTGCTGGCGTACACTTTGCTTTTCAAATAACCCCACAAAAATAAGTCCGGAGGGGTCAAATCTGGAGATCTGAGTGGCCAGCCAATGTCTCCATTTTTTGACAGCACACGTCTCAATGATGGTTTTTGGGGCAAACGCCGGCCCAAACTTGGATCTCGTGTAGATTCTCCGTTCCCCAAATGAGGCAATTTTGCTTGTTAATAGCGCCAGAGAGTGCGAAATGGGCCTCGTCGGTCATCAAAATTTGCTTCCAAAAATCAGGTTCAGTGTCAACCATTCGAGCGACTGTTTGGCCGTATTCCAAGCGACGTGGACGTCTTGGTCGTTGATGAATGGTATGTCGACGATCTCCCACTGCCCCGTGCTCAACAAAATTCGACACCAAACGACGAATAGTGTTGTCAGACGGTGCTTGTTGACCGCGATATTTTCAACGATATGCACGTTGAGTTAACACAACTGAACGACTATTTTCAATGTACAGCGTCACTATTTCGGCACTTTGTTTCAGTATGAAGCTATTCATAGTTAAAATTGTACTGAATTGACGTTTCAAAAACATATCTACTCAAGTCAATCGGTTGACAAATGTCAAAGTTATTCAATGTTTAAATACCGACATAAAAGATGGCGCACCCTGTGCTTTCGAATGGAGAAGGAGGTTTTCAAGTCTCAGCCTACAGGTTCAAGACGATAAGAAAGACCGAGCATTCATTTTGATGATCAAGCAATCGCGGCTTCCAGGAAGATAATAGCCCGATGGCTGCGGTATCTCTCAAGACAAGCCCGATAATTAAATCACTAACTGCATTTCTTGAATGGCTGAGTAGTACTGATTTTTTTTTTTAGATTTTCCAAGCGTATTTCAAGTACTGAGATCGGCCTGTCTGTCATTGCGTTGCTTGATGATCCGTCGCAAAGTGTGTCCGTGTGGCGATGTTTGTACGACTCATATCCATTTAAATGGACCGTTGAAATCGTGTGCGAGTTTTTTTTTCTCAGTAATAATCACTTTGAATCCTTCATGAAGCCTGAAACTCTTTCTCAAATGGCGCAACATCACCTGTGAGTTGATACGAAGAGTTTCAATACTCTTTAGTTATGCGTACAACTGATTTCACTTGGCAGCTAGTAGATCTTCATCTTTCCATCCACGTGTCTTGAATGTATACCTTGAAACTTGATATTTTGCAACGTTGGCTAAGAATCCAGAGGAGCCAACGTACTAAGAAAGCGTTTTCGAACTAAGATACGAATTTGTGCAAGCAAATTCCGCACGGCATTATGTTTCCAAAATGATCAGCTATAAGCGCCATACCTTTTTCGTTTTTTCAACCCTTTCAGTCTGAATTATACAAATCTGTGCGAGTTTGTTTAAGATTAAACATAATATGTACATATTTACCACTTTGCTTCATTCAAGTACTTATCGACCGTCTTAGAATCTTGCAGAAGCAAAACAACATCATCAAAAGGGTTAATTACACGATTTTGAACTTAGTGCGTATAAGATCGATTGTTGGAGGGCTTGTATGGCACGTAGCGCCATTTTGCTGAAACCAGAGATCATCCAATTTCCTTCCTTAATTCCTTCCTCTTTCCACCGAAGCTTGATATCTAGAGTCATACCTAGAGTGCAGGATAGTCCGAGACATACTTATTTGTGAAGTCAATATGTGTAGATTTGTCCGAATTTGGATTTATTCACCATCTTTGTATCCATCTGATTATTTGATCTGTAGAAGCTTGTAATTTTGACATCGAGTCTGACGTTAACTCTCCCACCACTAGAATTGCTGTGTCATTGGTAAAGGTTTCAGTTTTAGTGTAAGGTGTTGTTGATAGGTCGCTGGTAGAGAGGAGGTATAAGAGGGGCCCAAAGACACTCTCTTGAGGAACTCCGGCTTTTTCTGTACTAGCTGTGGGCAACAATTTTACATCGCTATGCTAAATAACGTCCTGTCCCGAAAGATATACTTTTAATTTATTAAGAAAGCCTTCATGCCATACCCTGTCGAAAGCCTGATGGGAGAGCACACTTTTTTTTTCTTTCTCATGCACTTTCAATTTCGGCTGTTATTCTGTGTACTTTTTTTTTACAGTTGCGAAGAAGAGAGAGAGAAAGAGAGGAAGAAAGATTTTAGTGTAGTGGTTTAAAACTCAGATGGTATTAAGTTTCTGTAAACTCCAAGGGTAGCGTCCAGATAACTGGGGAGCATTTTTGTTTTGCTGTTATTGTCGTTGCTTACGATTCACAGTATTTTTTTTCCAATCTTCTGATATCATCACGATCAAGTTACATTGTGGAGTGCTTAGTTCGAAATCTAAACTGGCGATGTGGGATTAGGTTTCTCGATTCTACTACTGGTTTAAGACGGTTAAAAATCAATCTTTCAAACAGCTTTGAAGATAAGGGAAGTAGAGGTATTGGCCTATATGAGGCCACATCGTGATGGCCTTCACCTGGTTTAGGGACAATAAGCACTTCTTCTACTTCTTTTCAAACACTTGGTACATATGCAAGACTAATTGATTTATTCATCAAACTTAACAGTTTAATCAACTCTTATTTTGGATGCATCACATCTTGTGCAGTAATCAGGTCAAAACCTGGAGCTTTTTTTTTTCTTTTAAGCACTTTATCTCGTACTTCAGATCGCATTAATCGGAGGAATTATAGTACTCGAAATTTAATAACTCATCACAGGCGGGTTCATTCGGCTTAAAAGTATTTTCTAGGTGCTCCGCTCTCTCATCGTTACTTTTAGCCTAATGTCCGTTGCCGCATCTAATTGGTGGTGGATGGTCGCTAAAGATATTTTGTACTTTTCCAAAATGAGATACGACTAGTTCTGAGAGATATTTTTTTATTGAGTTATTCCTGATTAGCTTTATTTCGAGTTTAAGATCTTGAGTTGCTTTGTGTAGTCTTGCTTTATCAGAAAGAATTATTGCCACCTTTATTAGGGTACTATGGGAATAGGATAATCTCACGAAAGTTTTTATTTTTTATTCAGTTTGTGCTTTAGGAATACAAGTAAGAAAAGCAGAAGCAAGTTCAAAGAAGAACATATGTGATAACTTAAGATCCGCTCGTATCAAAAAACAAATAGACATGCATGGTATGAGTGATAATTTAGATAATCTGTCGCTTATTTCTGTATTTAACCATCCAACCTTAAATGGATACTACAGCTCTTTTCACACTATTCGGTTTTGACCGAACGGCAAAAAATTGAACGGCGACATTCTTTTAGTGGTGTGAAGAAGAGCATGGCCCCTTTCACATTACACGGTGATGACATTTTGCCGTTTAGCAGCCGTCCACTGTCACTGCAACCCACGGCGCCCGGACGGCGACCGATAACTCAGTGGTGTACGTGACTTTCACATTAGACGGTTTTAAATCGTACGATCAGTTGTCCTCGAGCCTAGAGCCAAACAGCACACCACTCAACCAGAAACTGAGCTTGTGACGGAAAAAGGCCGTGACTTAACCGTATAGTGTGAACGTGTTATCAATTCGGATTTTCGCCGTTCGGTCAAAACTGAATAGTGTGGCAAGAGCCTACTTCACTGTGTCTCAAAAGCGAATCATTATTATTTTATGTAGAAAAAAAAAACTTTATAGATAAACTATCTACAGGAATTTAAATTTTATACACGCAACATTCAAACTGCACAATCCTATATTACTATATACTTTTTGAATATTCTATTTATTAAAATAACCAATCACAATAAACAAGTTGTAATTTATACAAAGAAAAATATATAAACTACAATTTAACTATATTAGGGAAATACTTATATGTAACATTATATTTAAATCAAGAAAAAGAAATAAAAAAACAAAATATTTAGGGAAACAATAAACAACAAATATCAAACTTATGTAAATGTTAACTATAATATATTTTCATCAAATGCTATACAAAATTTGTGCTAAAAGCTATCTATACCAACGCAAACTAAAAAATAAATAAATTAAAATTAAAATAAGACTACAAACGAAACAATGAACCAATCAAACTATTGATATTAAAAAAACGTGTAAAAACGTGGCATTTTAAGTTTTTTTACAAAAATAAAATAAAACCGCATTGAAAAACAAACATTACATGAAAGCATTGAAATATTTTAAAATATAACTATTTACAATATTCATTCAGACAGAAATGTATGTAGGTGTTAAATAGTTGGATATTATTTATGAAAATATTGTTAAGTTTGTCTCATGCAGAATCAACGCTAGAAAAAATAAAAAAATGTATATTTAATGCAATAGATGAATCGTGTACTTATACTCGTAGATACTAGATATAGATTGTTGAATATGAAATTACTTACTAACCTGTTCGACTAATTTAAATGTTCGTGTTACATGTAAATATAAAAGTTATGTTACTATTTCTTACAGAAATTCCGAACGGGAACAGATTTATTTACAGAGACGGCCATAATTATTCACACATACGAGTAGGTATACCTTTTGATCAAGAAGTACCCGAAAAACGGTTCATCGATATTCATTTGATTGCCTTCAAAGTAATCTCCATTGCAAGCAATATACCTACTCGTATTTCAATGCTTCCTCCAATCTTCAAAATACTTTTCATTGGCCATAGGGAAGGACAACAGTTGGATGTTAAGTTGCACGTCTTTTTTTTTAATACCATCAATAATTTTTATTTGAAACAACTTTATTGTTATTAAGTGCTGAAGTTGAACCGAAACTGCAAACTGAAAAAACTGAAGGGTAAAAACATCGTGTACCCCGCGTACATGAACAGACATCTACTCGTAAAGTACGTGCTTACGTAGCACATTCTGAACTGCTCCAGATACCGGCGCGTCGTGTGCTGATCTTGTTACTGCGTTTGTTGTTGCTGATGTCTTTGACGATCTTTGAACTGTACGAAGCTTGGGGGGTATTATATGCCACTCAATTCATACACGCCATATGAGTCATCACGACGCCACTGATATTAAGGTGATAAAAATTGAAGAAAGGGCAGTATCAGCAGCTATGTACGTCGCAAGCTCGTTGGGCTAATACAACAAAAGGCAGATGGACATACAAACTTATACCGACAATCCAAGATTGGATAAGTCGAAAGCATGGAGACTGCAACTACCATCTAACGCAGTTCCTGTCTGGCCACGGTGGCTACCGCAAATACCTACACCGATTTGGACACGACAACTCACCATCCTGCCCGGAATGCCCAGGTGAAGATGAGGATACGGAGCATGCAGTGTTTTACTGCACACATTTCACGGCATGGAGAATTACTCTGCCAAGTCCGTCATTACTCTTTGACCATATGTTAAGGTCGGAAGAGAATTGGATGGCAATATGTTCTTTCGTAACAACTCCACAAAAAGAGCTGCGGAGAATAGAAAAGCTAAGAAGAGCGACTGAAGCAGCGGAAGAAGCTGACACAAGAAGCATAGCATAAACTGCTAACCAGCCCCGCGATGTAATACCTAACGGCAGTCCCGCGGGGAGGGGGGTTGAAGTGTGTAGGGTGTATGTTTAGCACGCAGGCGTATTCCTAGCATCGATTACTCAGGTTTGCGAATCGTGCATGCTAGTAGCACTCGGGCTATTAGTATCTATGAAGATTACACATCCCTGGCGCAATCCAAAAAAAAACCTACCATATGACGAAGGTATTGACGTTCCCTTCGTTAAAGTTAAGGCATTGATAGCAATGTCTCAACAAGGTAAGAGGAACTTAATCTTACGAGTAGGCTGTGATGCTAACGACCATTATACTACTTGGGGTAGTTCAGATACTAACAGTAGAGGCGAGACTTTGTTCAATTATATCTTAAGTACTAACCTAACTACTCATATATGTAATCGTTGCAACTCCTTCCGCAAGTCCTGGAGCTCGCTTGTTTCATTGGGACTGCCGCTCTCAGTCTTTGAAGCAGGTTCTGGTTTATACCGCCCTTGCCCCTTAACTTCCCAGCGGATTCCTCTCCACCACCCATTGATCAAGTAGCTTCCTTTTTTTTCCGCACTGCAATTCACTACAATATCGGGCGTTAGGGTTTCTCTATCCCACTTCTGATATGAAAAGTCCAAACAAAAGATCAAAGAAGAAAAAGACACCGTTCCACTTTATGCAACTGTTTATTAATATGTTTTTATTCTACTATCGTGGGAGAGATGCGATCGCTTCGGCAGTTAGGCAGCCAATGTCTCGTCGTCAGCTTGTCCATATCCCTTTACCTTACAATTGTAACTGTGAAATTATATTATACAAATTGTAAATAATGAAAACCAACTGAATAAAAATGTTTTAGATCAAGTAACCGCCTTTTTCGTTTTATCATCAACTTTAAATGCATTTATGTAGTCGCATTTAGCAACGGCACATGTCCGTACATGAGAAAATTCTAAACCCAATCGAAACAAAAAGATAAAAAATAAAAATTCAAACTTGAAATAGAGATTAATCCACACGGCCCCATATTCAACGCGCCCTTATCGACGTTAAGCTACCTCATATTTTGCACGCTTAACATGAAAAGTGATATAACTTAAATAAAACAATAAAAGAATTCACAGAATTTATTAAATTAATACGATATTAAATCCAATTTATTTTTCCGCCAATCAGGAGCATTTCACGCTTTACACATAACTTTACGAACACATCCCTACGGAACCGAACAATTTCGCAGTGGTACCAACGTCTACAAATATATGTACATCAAAACAACTGCCTTTGACTGCCTGCGAACTGTCTAAATGAATAACTGGCTAGCTAGGTTTCAAAAAAACACGGCTAATGCCCCGTCGTCATCTTGTGCATCTCTCTTTACCTTACAATTGTACCTGTGAAATTATATTACACAAATTGTAAATAATAAAAACAAGTAACCACATTTTTTGTTTTAACATCAACTTTAAATATATTTTTGTAGTCGCACTTAGCCACGGCACATGTCCGTACATTTTGCGATTAGAAACCGCATCTTGAAAACGATCATGAGAAAATTCTTAATTCAAACAAAACCAAAAGATAAAAAATAAAAATCCAAACTTGAAGTAGAGATTAATCCACACGGCCCCATATTCAACGCGCCCTTATCGACGTCAAGCTACACCGCAAAACTACTTTGTAAACATGCTGTCAGTGTTTTTCGTTTATCTAAACCGCATTTTTGATAGTTTTGCAGACATTTTTGTTTAAAAGGGCCATGAAGCCGGCTGGGTAGTCACAGTTCATTGCGGGTCTTTGACTAGAATACTAATTTGAATTTGCTTTCAAACTTTCTTTGAGTTACGACGAAAATACGTGTAGGATGGCCGACAAGAAGAATCTCCTTTTGCTCTTCGATCGTCCTCAGGAGCCCGTCTTTATGGAGAAGGGCAAACGAGGAACCGTCTTCGATGTACCCGATAAATTCCTTACCGATCGCTACCGTCCCATTGGTAATGAAGTTCAGTCGCGCTTTGGTGAGAAAGCAGACCAGAGGATTCCGGTGAAGGACATTGCTGTTCCTGACTTAAGAATCGTTATTGCTTTGGGTCGCCGAGAGCAGTTCTCGTTGTTCATTCCGCGTCATCGTCGTATCGCTGGACGCTTGATTGACATATTCATAGGAGTCCGATCCGTAGAAGATTTGCAAAGTGTTGCCGTATACGCTAGGGATCGTGTGAATCCGTATCTGTTTAACTATGCCCTCTCAGTGGCATTGCTGCATCGTCCCGATACCAAGGGTTTGAACTTGCCATCGTTCGCCGAGTCATTCCCAGATAAGTACGTCGATTCGAAGGTTTTCACGCAGTTGCGTGAAGAAGCCACCGTTGTGCCTGATGGATCTCGTATGCCGATCATTATCCCAAGAGACTATACTGCTTCTGATCTTGATGAGGAGCATCGCCTGTGGTATTTCCGTGAGGACATGGGTGTCAACCTTCACCATTGGCATTGGCATTTGGTGTACCCATTTGAGGCATCCGATCGTTCCATCGTAGCAAAGGATCGTCGTGGTGAGCTGTTCTACTACATGCATCAGCAGATCATCGCTCGTTATAATTTGGATCGATTCAGCAATAACATGTCGCGTGTGAAGCGCTTCAACAACTTGCGGGAGTCGATCCCTGAGGGTTACTTCCCGAAGATGGATTCGCTGGTTGCCAGCCGTGCTTGGCCACCTCGTTTTGAAAACACTCCTCTTAGGGATCTCGATCGTGAACTGGATCAGATTAAGTTGGATGTATCGGATTTGGAACGCTGGAGGGATCGGTTCTATGAAGCTATCCACCAGGGATTCGTAGTTGATGTAAGTAATACGAAAATATTATACTCTTCATTGATCAGTTGGTAATGTTTCTTTTCAGGAATCCGGTAATCGTGTTCCACTCGATGAGAACCGTGGCATTGATATCCTTGGTAACATGATGGAATCATCGATCCTTTCACCAAATCGTCAACTCTACGGTGATTTTCACAATATGGGCCACGTTTTTATCTCTTACTCACACGATCCCGATCATCGTCACTTGGAGTCTTTCGGTGTTATGGGCGACTCTGCAACTGCCATGCGTGATCCAGTCTTCTATCGGTGGCACGCGTATATAGATGACATTTTCCAGGAGTACAAGGAGAGCCTGGTACCATATACTATACCTCAATTGAGTTATCGCGGCATCACCGTAACCGGTGTGCAGGTTGCTAGCCAGGGAGGACGCCCAAATATTCTCAACACCTATTGGCAACAATCTGACATTGATCTATCTCGTGGTATGGATTTCGTGCCAAGAGGAAATGTATTTGCAAGATTCACTCACTTGCAACACGATAACTTCACGTACACCATCAATGTGAACAATGAAAGTGGTGCTCAACGTTTTGGAACCGTGCGTATATTCTTGGGACCCAAGAACGATGAACGTGGTCAACCGATGTTATTCAGAGATCAGCGCCTATTGATGGTCGAGTTGGACAAATTTGTTGTCGCACGTAAGTTGCATTTTGACAGAAATAAAGATTTCGTCTAACCTTCCTTCCAAATAGTTCGTCCTGGTCAGAACACCGTACGTCGTGAATCGACCGCATCTAGTGTCACTATTCCATTCGAGAGGACCTTCCGTAATGTTGATCTTAATCGACCAGCTGCTGGTAGTCCCGATGAACTGGAATTCAACTTCTGCGGATGTGGTTGGCCACATCATATGTTGCTTCCCAAGGGTCGTCCAGAGGGCTTGCGCTGCGAACTGTTCGTCATGGTTTCCAACTACGATGATGATCGGGTAGGTGTTATTTGTAATAGATCGCTTGTAAGACTATAGCTTCATATGTATTATTCTTAGGTTGACCAAGATTTAGTGGGCGCTTGTACTGATGCCTCATCCTACTGCGGTGTCCGTGATCGTCTTTATCCCGATCGACGTCCAATGGGCTTCCCATTCGATCGTTTGAATCGCAGCGGTTCCGATCGATTGGCTAACTTTGTGACCCCAAATATGCGAGCCGTTGACGTTACCGTTCAACATACCGACAGGACTACTACTCGTCAATAATGCGTGGCTGCAAATCGACTTCTTTCCCGAAAATTTATATTTTTTTTTTCCATTTTGATTATACGAGTACTCGTAATCCACATTTAATTGAAGTACATAATACACTACCCAATCGAATACATGTTGAACTTTTATTTTTTTTTTTGAAAATTTAATAGTTCCAAGCACAGCTCAGTTGGTTCTTTCATTTATTGAGAATACGCCTTAATTCCGGTCTTTTCGACTTTCAAATACTCTTCGGTTTCTATGCACACCTTGGCAGGGATGCCCTTTTGCGGGCCTATTTCAGGTATTAGATATCTTCAGCCCTCAATCTGGTCTTCACCGACGAAGTTGTAACTTCCATTAAATGGTTCCCACATGATCAATATATGCACAATATTATTGATCGTCTGTAGTGTGCTGCAAATGCAGCTTTGCGAACCACAACAAATATAAATGTTTTTTAGGATTGGACATTCTGACGTTATTTTCTTTGCGGAAATTGTAAAGGGTAACCAGATAGCAATTTCCAATTGTTCTGATTCAGCAGCTGTCAAAGTTACCAATGACATCTAGTAGTCAAAATATTCAGTAAGGTTTCCCATTATTTTTAAATGTATCTCGCTTTTTTTGAAGCTCCTTTGTCACTTCTCAGCCTCTATAGTTTGCTGGGTGCTTGCCCTTTGCAGTTTATGGAGGTCACCGGGGCCTCCTTATTTAGGTCATACTTTTCTGGTAAGTGGTTACTGGCACATTTTACACATTTCGGTTCTTTTTGGCAATACGACTATGTGTGATTGAAACTTTGATATCGTTTGCACCGAGGTACAAATCTTGTATTCGTACGCATAGGCTCGATTTTAATTACACGTATATTCAATATAGTTTTAACATTGTAAATGTCGTTATATTTTCTCTCCTATCGAAAGTGAGCATAAAGAGCGGAAGTCCATGCTTGACTAAGATTTCCTGGCCTTGTTCCGTTTTCTGCTTTATCTTATTTAAGATATTAACTGCGTCAATAAATGTCAAGCCTTTTGCTTTAAGGTCATTTATAATGTCGTCTTTAGTGCACGAGGAGTGGAGACCTTTTGCTGTAACACGCATTGGGTTTCTGGCTTATTTTCATAAGTATACCACTGGATCTTTTCCGTGTTTAGTTTTTCGGATATTGCTCGATAGCGGTCAGAGTTAACTACGTTAATTTTCCAAGCATTATTTCGCAATGACGTTACTTTAAACTCCGATGACATAGTAATTGTAATTATCGTAATTTATCTTGAACTTGTTTCTGTTTCGACTCATTTCCTTTATCTTGTTTTCGTGGCTCAATTTCAGGTGAAGAGCCGGTTCCCCGTTTTTTGTTGGGTCTTTTCTTTGAGACCCAATTTATTTAACGTGCTAGCTCTTCTTCGTTCGTGTGATATTTGGGACTAGCTGCACGGGGTGGGAAATTTCGCGTTCCTTTTGCGAAAGTGAGTTCTTTAGAGCCTTGTTTACTTCTTTTAGTGAATCTACCTCTCTCTTAATCTCTTGGTAGAGTAGATCCATTCTATTTAGCTTAACACGTAGTTCATTGTTTTCCTCCTCAAAGCTTTTACATTTCACTGAGTCCTGTTTCTCTTGCACTTGCGCTTCCGGCGGACTTCTTTTTCCGGAAACATTCGGTCTGGATGGTGGAGACCGAGTTAGCCTTGATTTTTTTATAAAGGGGTTTATTTAATGCAACAATTGGCTCTCGCCAGAATCCATAGAGCCTGCCTCCGAAGACGGTGGATTTTCCAGTGAACCTGGACTGCCACCTGGGGTATTGTATCTATTTGTTTTACTCATTGCATATTTTGTATACATCTTATCCCCGGTATTCGAAGGGTGGATTTTAGATAACAGGCATGCCTACCTGTTTTTTTTTTTTATAATTTTGCACGTGTGAAAGGGGTTATGAATACCCTTATACTAATATTAGGACACGGGCGTTTTGAGGAAAGGGGAAGAGACCGAGAGAAAGACAGATTGGTGTAGTTGAACTCCAAGGGTGGCTGTCCAGATAACTGGGGAGTATTTTTTTTTGTTTCGCTGTTATTGTCGTTGCTTATGATTCACAGTATTTTTTTCCGTCCTCCTGATGTCATCACGATCAAGTTGCATTTTAGCCATATGACCACCCTACTGCCAGTGTTATGCCTTCGCAGTAGAGTTGACTAAGCTTTCGCAATTGATCGACTTTTTTATTTATTTCATGCGAAATAAATAGATGATTATTGACATCAGGATTCGAAACGTGAACCTGTAGCGTGACAAGCGATGATGTTACCACTACACCACGGCCACCTCTGGTATATTCTAACCCCTACCCGAAGGGAGTGTTCAAAGGTGATTCTAAAATATGGAATTTGGTTAAAGAAATTCAGAACAAATCAACTCGAATCGAACAAATTCAAAGCTTAAAAAATAATGATGTTGTCGTAACGATCCCAAGAATTTAACTGATAAATTCAATGATTATGCTACGTCTGTTGGTACTAAAGCATTGTCAGATAATTGTGCGAATAATGTGTCGTCTGAAACAACTAAATGATTTTCAAATAACTTCGCTGCTAAGAAAGTAACTTTGAACATCTGTGACATTTTATATCATATTTATAACCAAAGCATTTTCAATTATGTTTTCCAGAACTTAAAACAAGCCGAAGTGAGACCTTTATTTAAGAAAGGGGATAAAACATCAATAAAGAAGCCATAATAAATGCACTTAACGAGATTCCGAGAACAATAAGATTCTAAATTTATGTACATTTGACCTGTGGCGGCCATAAGATACTTATAAATGCATTTAAGGAGATTCCGAGAACAATAAGATTCTAAATGTATGTACATTTGCCCTGTGGCAGCCATAAGATACTTCTAAGTAAATACTACTCGTCGTTTATTTTTGGATTTATAAAGAATTCTTGCTCTGCACAAAGTTCCTTGTTGCTTAATAATTTTATAAATTTTGACAAATTCTGCAAAACTTTGTATATCTCCTGTCCTCGCATATGTGAAACATTATTCGGATTCGATTTTCGTCCAAATTGTCAATGCCTGGGTGTCCCGTAATTTGTTATAATAAAAGCAGCAAACACTGCATATAAGCTGTATACTTATGCCTGCCATAAACTCTGTTTAAATTAAAGTAAAAATATCCTTTGAGACTCCTCACTACAAGAATGTATTATAATATCTCAATGCACTAACTGCCAAGGATATGGACACACTAAAACCTTCTGCACAATGGAACCAGTTTGCGTTAAATGTGCAGGGAAACACGAGACAATCGATTGCCAACTAACAAAACAAGACAATAACCCTAAATGTGCACTTTGTGGAGGCAATCACAACTATAAAGGATGCGAGCTTTACAAAATCCTCAAAATTCACGCCAAAGAGAAAATACAAATGCAGACATTTAAGTCGAAGCTTCATCAAGCGGAAACGAAAGACGCACGATACTGGAAACTATCACAAGTTATGCTAACGCTGTTGCACAAAATTTGTCGCCAAAACAAAACTCGCAGTCACAACTACCGTCAATAACCAAACAAAACAAACAGACTCCCCCACAAAAACTCATAGAACCCTCTGCTATCACCACAAACACAAAATATAGATACCGAACAAATATCTGACATAAAAGAATTAAAAGAAATGATGAAACAATTAATCTTGCAAATGACCAACATGTTAAATATTCTTACCTTACTAATTAACAAACATGATTACTTTAGATCATAACCACTTAACAATAACTGTATGGCTTGCAAACGGACTCCACAAAAACTACCTGGAACTAAAGCAGTACTTAACAGACAACCAATTGATATCATGCTAATTTCTGAAACCCAACCTAACTGCAAAAACGCACATCAATTTCCCTGGCCATGAAATTTACAATACAAATCACCCAGATGGAACTGAGCACATAATATAAAATGTACTGAACTCAGCGGCTTCCAAACTGACCATATACAATCAACATCCGTACAACTAAAGGAAACATATGAATCCTTGATAATATCCTCAATTTACTGCTTTGGCTATAAAATTTACAACACAAATCACCCAGATGGAAATGGGCATGGGGTATCAGCCATTATAATTAACAAACACATAAAATGTACTCAACTCAGCGGCTTCCAAACTGACCATATACAATCAACATCCGTACAACTAAAGGAAATATATGGATCCTTGATAATATCCTCAATTTACTGCTTTCCAAGACACAAAATCACTACCTCCCAATACGACTACTACCTCAAATCCCTAGGAAAACGCTTCTTAGTGGCAGGCGACTTCAACGCTAAGCACACAGACTAGGGCTCAAGACTAATAACCAAAATAGGTAATAACCTACTGGATGCAATCAATGCAAACAACTGTAAACACATTAGTACCGGGGAACCCACTTACTGGCTCACAGATAGGACCAAAAAGCCTTACCTCATTGAAAAATACCAACACGAACAGCATACAAATTAAATCCTCCTTCGATCTTTCATCAGACCATTCTCCAATAATAATAGAATACTCTACTCACCTTGAGAGGATAACAAAAACTGTACAACTCTAAAACTGACTGGGACACTTTTCGTCAATATATACACACTAACTTATCCACTAGCATCCCCCTTAGCACACAAAACGACATTGAAAGGGCCATAATATACTTTAATGATACAATAAACGAGGAGGCATACAGAGCAACGCCCACAATAAAACAAATGACTAGCAACTCATGTCATTAAAAAAACAAATACTTACCAAGAGGAAACTAAGGTAAAGATGGCAGATGACTCGAGCACCAAATGACTAAACCCAGTTAAACAAGATAAAATTTAGGATACTAACCTGGCGAGCTATTTAAAAAATCTTACCCCAACATCTGAGACAAATTATTCACTATGGAAGGCTACAAGACACACAGCAAACAAGAAAAAATATCTCCCGCCACTCAAAAAACCGGACAACACGTGGGCTACTAA
The DNA here is from genome assembly GCA_963082735.1 of Pocota personata. Taxonomy (NCBI): domain Eukaryota; kingdom Metazoa; phylum Arthropoda; class Insecta; order Diptera; family Syrphidae; genus Pocota; species Pocota personata. Next base: position 189,054,069 of record OY720430.1, read on the forward strand.
TTTTGACAAAGCATCAATCCTCGCCAAGTACTTCGAGGCTACATTCACCAACACGGACGGCAATAAAGACTTAGCAATACTCCATTACAATGTTACATTGCATTAGAGGATGGCAAAGAAGTTGATGTAATTGCCACAGATTTTAGTAAGGCCGATAAAATCTCGCACAGAATCATTCATTTTAAACTCAAATCCCACCTTGAGGAACCCCAATACAAAATACTATTTAGATCGGCTGTATCCAACCCCATTAAAGCCACTTCGGGGGTCCCTCAAGGTAGCCATCTTGGTCCCCTGATTTTCATTTTGCCAAATAACGACGTTGACTTCATCATCAAAGACTCTTATCTATCCATCTACGCTGATGACATGAAAATCTTCAGGCGCATATTAAACCCCGCCGACTCTTGCCCACTTCAAGCTGACTTGAACAACTTTTCAACCTGGTGTCAAAAAATTTTTCTTGAGCTCAACGTCAACAAATGTCAAGCTATTACATATTCCCGAAAGCGTCTTCTAGCCCCTAGATCCTATTTCATCTCTGACGAGCCCGTCCCTTCTGTAACTTTATTACGCGATTTGGGTGTTATCTGCGACAGAGAACTAAATTTCCGCTGCCATATTGACAACATTATTAGCAGAGCCAACTCTGCGTTCGGTTTCGTAAAACGCTGGTCTAAAGAATTCTCGAACGCCTACGTCACGAAATCTCTCTACTTCACATTTGTTCGGTCAATCCTCCAACGCAGGTTCATCCGATTTGCTCTTCGCGGTCTTCCTTGGTCTAACAGGCATAACTTACCCCCCTATGAGAATCGTTTGAAATTAATTAACGTACAGCCACTTGAAATACGTCGAGAAATTGCTGACATACTCTTTGTATATCAGCTGTTAGCACGAAACATCGACTTCCCTAATCTGCTCCAAATGATCTCCCTTAACACTAACCCACGCCTCCTGAGGTCTGTACCCATCTTTCGCCTTAACTTTCATCGCTCCAATTACGGCTGTAACGAGCCAATGTCTAGAATGCTACGTTTGGCCAACGGCGCGCACAGCTCTTTTGATTTTCATTGCAGCAGATTTGCACTTAGAAACGCCCTCCAGAATTCCACTTCCACTTCTCCGCCCTAATAACTTTAGTTTTAGTATTAAGTTTAGTTTTTAAGTACTTAGCCTTAGTCTTAAGTTGTGTTTAGTAATAGTCTAGTTTTAGTGAAGCTTTTAAGTTCTGTAAAGCATCTTAGAGACGAAACACACTAACAGGATGACAGCAAAAGAAATTGAGGCCTGCGTTAAAAACGAAATAAAAAGTAAAAAAGCACCGGAATACGACCTCTTAACTGGAAAAATATTAAGGGAACTACCACAACTAGCCTTCATATTTCTACGCAACCTCTTCAACAGTATAGCAAGACTCAAACACTTTCCAAACCTTTGGAAAGTCGCAGAGGTAATAGCTATTCCAAAGTCAGGGAAGGACGCCAGAACATTACATCATATAGACCTATCAGTCTACTCCCCCTAATTTCCAAAATATTTGAAAAACTTCTACAAAAAAGGCTCCGACCAATATTGACACAAACTAATGCTATTCTCAGTCATCAATTCGGTTTTAGAAGACATCACTCAACTATTGAACAAACACATAGAGTGGCGAACAAAATATCAACATCCATCCGACGAAAAGCAATTTTGTGTAGCGGTTTACCTGGACGTTGCGAAAGCATTTGACTCGGTCATAAAGGACTTTTATACAAACTTAGCAAAATCATTCCAAAAGATTACTTTTTGCTACTAAAAAGTTATCTAGAATATCGACGTTTTTATGTAAGGTATGAGACAAATACTCCCAAATTCACGCAATTAATGCAGGAGTACCTCAAGGAAGTATTCTGGGGCCCCTCCTTTATCTTCTCTTTACAGAAGACATTCCGTCTCCCAATAGAGAAACGACGATGGTTACAATATTTGCCGACGACACAGTACTCCTGAACTCCGGAAGTCATCTCCAAACTACTACATCCCAATTACAAAAAAACAGGACAAAATGACATAGTGGTAATTTTAAGGACAAAGGTTCAACGATCCCAATTCTATAAAACAATTTACTAGATGTCATATTATAGACAGTTATATATATTCAAGGGAAATAAAAAAAAAAAAAAATAGTAAGCATTTTTAGAAAAATGCGATTTATTCACAGAGACTGCCTTTCGCTTTAACGAAAGCCCTCAGACGGTGTGGCCGCTGGGTTATAGCGGCACGCACAGTGTCCAGGGGTATGGACAACGCTGCTGTGGTTAAAGCACTTTTGAGACTCTCCAAATTCCGGTGGGGTCTCTTGCAGGCCATACCCTTCAACACTGCCCACAAACAGTTATCAAAATAATTCAAATCTGGGTTTCCTGAAGGCCAATTTTCGGATGCAATGAAAGCAGAAATATCGATTCAAAGCCACTACTGAGTTGTTTTGGGCTTTATGTGCTGGAGCAGAATTTTGTTGGAGAACCTCTTGCTCCATTAAAAAGGAAATTCGTCAAGCCTTTAACGACGCCTTCTATAACATCTTCTTGGTACACCTTTCCGATCGTTGTGACTCCTTTTTGACAAAAATGAAGAGCAGTAACTCCTTAATGGGATACCCCCCCACTAAACCATTACCGAAGCACGATTATGGCCGCACTGAACCTTAGGAATTGTATTTTTTACTTCATTAGAAGTCCTTGCATAAATTTGTATCGTTCCACTTATTCCGCTGATCAAATGTGATATCAAAAACCGAATCTTAATCATCAAAAACTGCTCTAAAGATTTAGTCACATGTAGCTTTTTGTTCCTTGTCAAGTCATAAATATTGGTACACGTATCTTTCGTGTTAAAATAAAAACGATGTTTTTTTTTTTTTTGGCTATAAAACGTTAATTGATTTTTCAGGAAACAATATCTAAGCAATTTATTCGAAATGACTGCCATTTGCATTTATGCAGGCCTTGAGTCACTCTGGTTACTCATCAATTGCAGCACTCACCTCTTCCATTGAAAAATTGTCCACTGAACGAATAAATGCGAGCTTCAATGACTCTATATACTCGTATGTGTGTCGAGTAAAACAAGCCATAGCCTCTAAAATAGACCACTCTTAATCCAAAGTATTGAGGTCTGGAATGCCTGACGGTCAATCGTCTGATACTATGAAGTCTGGCACATTATTTTGTAGCCACCCTTGTATTGTTTGCCTTACGAGCTGGCACGGAGTCTTCTTGGAAAGTCCACTGGTTGTTTGATTCACAAAGCCTTCCAGAACATCCTCTTGGTACATTTTTGTCAATATTTTTACTCCCTTCCCGCAAAAATGAAAGTCAGTAATGCCTTCGTTGCTGACTTGCCACCATACTGATGCTTCTTTCGATGACCGGGCATAGACTCTGTCATTTTGCTTATTGAACTCCGGTTCATCAATCTAATTAGACTGGAGGAGGTGCTCTAAGTCGAGTATATCATCGATTTGAGCTCCAAGTCGCGGGAGCACAATATATGTATCTATAAATGTCGCAGTGCACTTATACCCCTATAACCAATCTACAATCTAAAACCCATTTGTGAAATTTTACTTTACCGAAATAAAACACTTCCTTGGCCCAGTTCCCAAGTTGTTGCTTCCACTCTGTCATGAATTATAGACCAGAGAATTACAAAACTTTGGCGGTTGCAAAATGTCATGTAATAGTATTTTTTGTCCATACCTGGTATCTTTCTGCATCTATAAACTGCTGTTCCTAGCTCTGGTGAACTATATAAACATAAGATAGTTTTTCCGGCTTTGTTTTTTAAAATTTGTCTTCAAAATGTATTGAAATGTAAAAGTTTGACTTGTTCTAAAGAGTATTTTTTTAAATGTTTGTTTTTCGAATTGGCAATACTTTTTCCAGCGACATCCAATTTGACAGCTGACAGCTGGTTTGCGCTCAGTTTTGGTTTGCCATTTCATCATGAATAGACTTATGCCAGAACAACCCTTGTAAATTGTGATTATTTATTTCGAAAATCATGGTTCAGTTCGCGAAACTATTTTACAGTCGACATAATCGTCCATCCGAGCAAGTAATCCGAATAACCATGGATCGTTTTCGCACCATGCATACTCGTACTCTAATTGATAATACGCATCCGCAGAGACGACTTACAGTGCACATCGAAGAAGCTATTGCTGCTGTGGTTCATAGTATTTTGGAAAACCCTAACTAGTCGATTCGCCATCGTGCACAGCAATTGGAGCTCTGCACGATCCACTTTATGGAAGACTTTGCTCCAGCAGTAGCAAGAACTGCAGCCGCTTGACCATCGTGTGCATCGTACTTTCGGTGAATGGGCCGGAAACGATATTGCTCCTGATCCTCATTTTCATCACAAAATTTTGGTCAGCGATGAAGCTCATTTTTGGTTGAATGGCTACGTCAACAAGCAAAATTGCTGCATTTGGAGTGAAGAAAATCCAGAAGCCATTATTGAGATGCCGTTACATCTACAAAACGCCACTGTTTAGTGTGCTTTATGGGCTGGTGCATCATCATTGGTACATATTTCTTCAAAAGTGATGCCGGCCAGTACGTTACAGTCAATGGAGGGCGCTATAGATCCATGACTACTGACTTTTTCGTTCCCTAGTTAAATGGCATTAATGTGGAAGAGCTATGGAAGATTTCGACAAGACGTCCACACAGCGCGCTATAATCAATTTATTGAAGGAAACATTCGATAAGCGCATAATTTCGCGTGATGGACCTATGAATTGGCCTCAAAGATGACGTGTTTTAACACCTTTGAATTATTTTCTGTGAGGATATGTGAAGTCGCTAGTCTATGCCGATAAACCAGACACCAAGGATGATTTGGTAGCCAATATTCAGTCCCAGCTGTTCGAAAAAGTGATCGAAAATTGGACTTTCAAATTGCGCTTTATTTTAGCCAGCCGCGGCTACTGATTGTTGTTTTACGATTTCGATATGTTTTGTTCTAAAAAAAACACCTCTTACAACACGATCCACTAAACGGAAAACAAAGTTTCACACTTTTTATACTTCCGCGGTTCCGTGGTATGTTGATTCGTATCTAGAAACAACTGTTTTAGCATTATCGAACCATTTGTTTTGCAAGAGACATGATCTTATTTAAAGTTTTCTTGTCTTAAGCAAAAAAGTGCAAAAGTGGTCGGTTGCTAGAGGGTGGCCGGATGCCATTACCATAAGTAGCCGTATATATGCATATATGGAATAAGGATCCCCAAGGGCGGTTTTATAGAATAACAGAAAATATATGTATATTTATTATATTTTATACATAGACCATCCTTTATCTATAAAAAACTAGAGTTAGAGTTCACTAGTAGGTGCCACTCAACATCATCACCCACGATTCCAATAGAAACATCTTATTCACAGTTTCTCATCACTAACATCAGCCGAATATTTGAATCGCAATTTTGTACGTCGCTGCAATTCCATTGCCGGGCCTCGGTGAATTTTGGCAACTTTTCCTACCTAATCGCCCATTGTGGTAGCTTATCATGCTGCCCAAACTGACCTCAAGTATAAACAAAATCTCGACCGAAATACAACAAAAAAATAATTAAATTATTACCTCATTTGTTGGGTCCCACCTTATCACCGTTGAGTGAAAAACACTATTATCGCAACCAGTAGACCGTAGTGGGATGCTATAAATATGGCCGGTGTGAGATGTCTGCCGATCATAGTGTATCTGAAAAAGTATCGATCATCATGGACTGGAGGTTCTTTTTAATACTTGTGGTGGTATCTGTAATTGGAGTTAGTTTTTGGGAAAGCGGACCTTCTACCACTGTACAAGAGTACTCAATGTCTCTTTTTTAGGTGACCACTGGAGTGTACACCTCAGAGAAGGATGCAGAAATGTTCCTGTATAATGCCAGTACTAGCCTTTATCAGCTGTACAACGAAATCTCTGATGAAACGTATAACATCGATGATAAGCTTTTCTATGCCGCCCTGGAGGATCATGCAATGGCACAGAAGATTGCCAGTTTGATGTTGGAAATTTCCAAAGAGGCTAAAAAGTACAACACGGATCGGTTCAAGCAGCCTGAAGTGATTAAGGGAATAAGAAAACTTCGATCGGCCGATTTGTTTGTTTTGGAAGATGATTTCTTTAGCAGTTTGGCTACTTCGCTGACGAGTCTTAAGGATACTGCCGTCGACGAGGATATCTGCAATTATATTAACACGAATAATTGCGACATGGCGTATTTGCCCGACATTCGTAAGGTGTTCTCGAATAGTTTGGATCCCAAGGAATTGGAATACTATTGGAAGGAATGGCGTGAGAAGCAGTTAAGCTATGGACTTTTTCACTTTGTTAATGTTGTGGAACTTTTCAGAAGATCTGCAGAGAAAAATGGTTAGTCTACTTCTGAATCATGTAACAATCAAGCCTTGAATGTAACTCTAGGTGTTCCTGTGGGAGAATTCTGGTTCCGAAACTATGACGATCCGGATTTCCTAAACGACATGGAGGCGGTTATGCAACAGCTTAAGCCGTTCTACCAGGACTTTCACGCTTATATTCGACGAGAGCTAGCTGTGAAGTATGGAAATGCTGTTCTTAACCAAGAGGGACCGATTCCAGATCATCTAATCGAGCAGGTTCTCCTTCAAGCCTGGAAGAAACAAAGTGTGCTCAGTCATTCCTATCCCAGGGAGAGATTACCCAACTTGAAAGAAGGTCTTGATTCACAAGGCTTTGACATTGCAAAGATCCTAAATCATGCTGAGGACTTCTATCAATCACTGGGCTTCGATCCCGTGCCACCGTAAGTCTTATTTTCTATCCACATTGCTATAACACCTTTCCCAAGCACAGATCGATAAGACGCCGTCGATTTAAAGAAATCTCCCAAGAAGTAGCAGGCAAGGACTGCAAAGCCGATATCTTTGATAAGACTCCGAGGGTGTACATGAAGTATTGCAGAACATCATCATTTAAAAGATTCCTACAAACTCATGGATACCTTGGCCGTATACATTATGCTTTGGAGAAGAAGGATCTACCGTTCTTTTTCTTTCCTTCGTTCGACTTGGAGTATCCTCTGGGTGAGGCTGTAATTCTTTCAGCTTCGACACCAAATCACATGGATCGAGCTGAGATTTTAAATCATTTCAATTACACCAATGAAATTGCAATGAATCGATTATTCCGAATGGTAACATATGTTTGAGAGTGTATTTTTGTGAATAACAGTAAATTTACAGGGTGTACATACGATGTTCAATATTCCGTTGCATTTTGTGAACACGAAAGTCATGGTTGATGTTTTGGAGGGACAGGTTCCATTAGAGCGTGCTAATCAGCATTATTGGAAGTTAATGGATGAGTATGTTGGTATCGAGCCACCAGTAGATAGAAAGCAAAAATACCTCGATTTTTCGTATAAATTCTTCGAAGATCTTGCTCAAAACCACCAAACGAGGTAAGTGAAAACTTTAATTCCTAAATAGCTCTTAAAGTGTTGTATTTGATCTACTTGGTGCTACAGTTTTTATTGGTATGAATGAGAAGCTTCGTAGTAACAGACATTCGCGAGAGGTAATAAAATGTTAAACAACTTTTTGATGTTTTCTGGGATTCAAAACCTTTACCTCCCACTTTGTACACACCTGAAGAAAGCGGAATTATTGTTACTAGTTATTCGACCAATCTCCGGTCTGTTGTTTTAACGCAGTGTGAATTTCGTCGTCGTTTTCCTCGTCATCCTGCACCACGTGCGTGAACAATTAAACGTTTGGCTGAGCATCTCGTGAAAATTGGATCGACTAGAGATATCGCAAGAAGTGGCCGGCCCCGTATTGCTCGTTCGACCTAGAATATCACTGCTGTGGCTGAGAACATCCGAGAGAGTAAGACAATGCACACAATTTGGCATCAGCAGACGTTCGTTGCTTCCAATTTTGGTGAAAGACCTGAAGATGTTCACTTATAAAGTGCAAACCGTTCACCAATTGCTACCTGCTGACCGTCAAGTCACTTACTCTCATGCTCTGTTAAACTTGGTGCAAGAAGAGGTCGATTTCGTATCGAAAATCATAATGAGCGACGAAGTCCATTTCCACTTAAGTGGTTATGTGAATATACAAAATTTGCGTTTCTCGGGTACGGAGAATCCAGATGAAATGCACGAAGAGCCATTGCAACCCCTTAAAGTCACTGTTTGGTGCGACTTTTCCAGTGAAAAAGTGATTGGCTCTTATTTTTTTGAGGACGCCGAACGGCACCACCGGAACCATAACTGGTGAGCGCTACAGACAGGTATTAAACGAGTTTTTCTTTTTTTGCCACAAGTTGCTGAATTGGATCTCGAGCATTGTTGGTTCCAGCAGGACGGAGCAACCGGTCACACAACTCGGGCAACGATAGAGATTTTGAATCACCAATTTCCAGGCCGTGTGAACTCCCGTTTTGGCGATTTGAACTGGCTGGCCAGATCGCCAGATCTGACAGCGACAGACTTTTTCCTTTGGAGCTTTTTGAAATCTCGCGTTTAGCACAACAAACCACAAACCTTGCAAGTCTTGAAAGCTAACATTGAGAAAGATATCGCCAACTTCGAGCCAAATGTTTTGCGAGCAACAATTCAAAATGCGATCATTTGACCGATATCATATTTTCAACTTACGGCAAACCCCACAGGCGAACCAATAGGGATGCAGTAAAGAGGGTGGATTGTGATCCTTCTACTCCGGATCATAACCTCGCCAAAGGGTCCATTAAGAGCTTTCATTTTAAATTAGTAAAAAAAAAGATTTTCTTTATATTTCATTTTAAAATACAGACTCTACCATTGCATGTCGAACGCGTTATCTGATAAATGTCCTCATCGGCTTCTCTTGCAAATGTTTATCCTTTTGAGGAAATTTTGCATGACGTTTTCGCACAATTGCGGTTCGATTTTCCGAATAACAGCTCTGGTTTTATCTTTGAGTGCTTGTATTGTTTGTGGATCATTGGCGTAGTCCTTATCCTTAACGCATCTCCAAAAAATAAGTCTAGGCGGCGTTAGATCGCATGATCTAGGCGGCCATTTGAAGTGTCCGAATTCTACAATTTCAGGGTAAAACAAATTGGTTAGCATTGTTCTGTAACGCAATCCATTGACTGTGACGGTGGCACCGTCACTCGTTGTGGATGGAGACGTTGCTCGACAATCACTCCAGGTGCCTCAGATGCGACAGTTCTGCTTATTAATGAAGCCTTGTAGATGGAAATGGACCTCGTCGTTTATGATGATTCTATAGAAAAAATTCAGCGTCGCCTGCCTACATTTCTAATACCCAATCAGCGAACGCATGGCGTTGTCCATGGTCCGCCAGTTTCAATTCTCAAGTCACCTGAACTTTGCAGCCATGTATTCCAAGATCTTTATTCAAAATGTATGTAGGCTGGTTCGGGATTCCTAATTGCTGTGAACATCTTTTAATGGACAAACATGGGTTTCCAGCGACATTTTCAGTCACAAATAGTAATATTTTTAATTAACATGGCTTTACAAACACGAATTGGAGTCTTCAAACCTGGCCGGTTAACTCAAATTGATTGATCAGCTTCACAATAGCTGCGCGAGAAGGTCTATGTCATGAGAAGCTTCTCTCAAGCGAAAAAAAAAAAATCCCTTCGGAAAAGGCATAGACTGTATGTCTCTACCATTCGTGTGTCCCACAACACGAATGCCTGCGAGAAGGTGGACCAGGCTCTGTAAGGTCTATTAGTGCCAAAATATTTACTTATTTATTTAGATAGTCTGTTTGATCATATCCATTGTATGTAATAGGGTTGCATCCCTTTCCCTGGAAGAACTTTAAACACTGTCCTCATGTTCCACAATATGGCATAGGATGGTAAATTCTAAAATATATTATTAGTCCTCATATCATCTCTAAAATTGATGTATTTATTCTTTTCTCTTGCACTTAGAAAATTCATATCCGAGATTCTCGGCTACCAAATGTACGAATCATTTTGTTTGATGAGTGGAGGTTTCGTCCCGGGCGATCCTAATAAACCCTTACATGGATGTGACTTCTATGGAAGTAAAGATGTCGGAACTGCCATGAAGTAAATAATCTTCTCCAATTAAAAATCAAAAAAAAAAAGAATTAACAACAACCGTTTTGACATTTAAGAAAAATGATGAAAATGGGTTCAGTGATGACATGGCGAGAAGCTATCAGTCGAGCAGTGCCAGGAACTCCGGCAATGTCTGCAAGTTCTCTTCTGGAGTACTACAAGCCACTGCATGAATGGATAAAAGAAAAGAATCGCATATCAGGAACAAAGATTGGATGGACTCCTTCTACAAGAGGTAAGCTTAGTCAATTATAAACAAAAATAAAAAAAAAAATGCTAAATGCTTTCTTATTCCAGTGGTGCTGTAACAATACTCGTATAGTGATCCGTACCTACATACGAGTATGTACTCGTATATGAAAATATTTGCAATAAATTGTTTCCTAAAATTATGTTTCTATTTTCTACTGAAGTTAATGAATTATTATAAGCCCTGATTGATCATGATTGAAATATTTTCATACTCCTGAAAAATAGTAGAATACTATTTAGGCAATGCTTATCGGAAGAATTCACCTAGACAGCACTGTGTAACCAAATTAAAATGGGCCTTACCTAATTTTACAATCTACCTAGAGGCTTTTTTATACCTAGGTAGACCCGTTCCCTTATCATTAATTTGCTTTAAATTTTGACAAGGTAGATAGTCCCAAATATGGGAGACTACCATAGAAGCACTGACAGAGGGTAAAGAAGGGTGGCCGTGGTGTAGTGGTAACATCATCGCTTGTCACGCTGCAGGTTCACGGTTCGAATCCTGATGTCAATAATCATCTATTTATTTTGCATGAAATAAATAAAAAAAGTCTATCAATTGCGAAAGCTTAATCAACTCTACTGTGAAGGCATAACACTGGCAGTAGGGTGGTCATATGGCTAAAATACAACTTGATCGTGATGATGACATCAGGAGGACGGAAAAAAATACTGTGAATCATAAGCAACGACAATAACAGCGTAACAAAAAAAATACTCCCCAGTTATCTGGACAGCCACCCTTGGAGTTCACTGAAACTTAATACCAGCTGAGTTTCAAACCAACTACACCAATCTGTCTTTCTCTCTGTCACTTCTCCTTTCCTCAAAAACGCCCGTGTCCTAAAATTAGTATAAGGGTATTCATAACTCCTTTCACAGGTGCAAATCATAAAAAAAAAAAAAAAAAATTGAGGCAAAAAATCCTACAATATTCCAAAGGTAGTAAACATTTTTGGTCATTCGCCAAAAATATTAAAAATTCTGCCTCGTCTGCCACCCCCACGCTCATTTACAATGACATTCCAGCTACTCTTCAGGGCTCTTTCCGAGCAGATGAAAAACAGCATTTGTCCAGTCAGTCCCTAAAAGGCGATGAGTCTCTTCTTCAATGGATTAGAAATTACCTTTCGGGGCTTTCAATACAAGTTGTTTTGACGGCTTCAAGTCTGCAATTCACCAAATAAATGCTGGTGTTCCCCAAGCTTCCGTTTTGTCTCCAACTCTCTTTCTTATTTTTATAAATGATCTCGTGTCTGCAACTACTAATCCAATCCATTCCTTCGCTGATTACAGTACCCTCAGTTTTTCACATTCGTTCTCTAACTCACGGCCTTGCTTTTCAGTCGTAGAAGAGGAACGGTAACGTATGTTAAACACATTAAATTCCGACCTGGACAGCATAATCAATTGGGGTTCAACCAACAGAGTGGAATTTAATGTTTCCAAAACACAATGCTGTCTTCTGTCTCTTAAGCGAAACCAAAACCCTTAACCATTATCCATGAATGGTACTTGCATCATTGAAACCGAAAGACTTGCCATTCTCGGTGTATTAATAACCATCTTCTATGGAATGATCACATACGAGTATTCGAGGTCGCCAAAAATGCTGCAAAATGTCTAGGATTCCTTAAACGGTGCAAGAAATATTTTACCCCGTCTGATCTTTCCTCAATTTATAAGGCATTCATCCGCCCTAAGCTGGAATATAACGCCCATATCTGGTCTGATGCATCTAAAACCGTTCTGCACATTCTTGATAGGGTACAGAAAAGCGCGTTAAAACTTATAGGTGATAGAGACATTGCGAACTCCATAAATTCACTTGAAACATTCAAAGCCAACGTGTACAGGCTCCTCCTCTGTTCCTCTTCCCCCTTTTCCAAAACTCCCATGCCCCGCAACAGTTTAAGGGTATTCATATCCCCTTCGGCGCATGCATATTATTAAAAAAAAAAAAAACTTTCTTTATTGTCAGTGCTACGTTAAGTGGATGCTTGAGGCTATTAAGTTTAATATTTTTTAACACCGAATAATTTATCCATGGCTTTAGCCTCTCTTCAGATTTCTTACGAACAATAGTGTAAGTAGAATTGCTAATATAATTTCGAAGAAAAGTTAAAAACAAATCATAAGCCTTAGATGCAAGTCTCAGATAGTAGCTCAATAACCCTTACCTCAGGCAGGCGACAAAATATATTTTGCGGGCTTCCTACCTTTGAAAACAAAACCATGCCCAGCCATTAATGCAAGATAAGATAAGATAGTGTTCGAAGTTCGAAATTTTCTTGCGAGGCCTCACGAGCTCAAAAGCTCACTGATCACAATATTTTTGAAAGATAAACAATCGTCAATTTAAGTGATATTTTATTTCAGTTTTGTATATTAAAAGTGTAAAAAATAAAACATTAACCTTTCCATGTAACAGAAATTATCTTAAGCAACCTCTGCAAAGAAAATAAGAAAAATTATTTTTTTTTACATTAAAATTCACAATTAAAGTGTCTAGTAAAACATACTTCTCCTTGAGGGATTCCATCCAATCTTCACCTTCGCCTCATTGTTCTGATTCTCCAGCCAAGTTTTAATTGGTTGATAGTATTCTAATAAGCCATCACCATTCAACTTTGCATCTCCAGGAAGAAGCCTGCCCAAGACTTCACGCCATGGTTTTGACGAACCGAGTTCCATCATTTTTCTAGAAAAATAAACACAAACATAATTAATCGCGCAAGTTTGGAAAATCCTAGCTATACTCACTTCAGTGAATTTCCTGATGCCGTACTACCATAGAAGTCGCAATTATGCAACGGTGTTCCTGGATATTGTCCACTAACTTGGCAGAGTTTGCGATAAAATTGATAGCCCAAAATTTCCGAAACGAATTTTCTGTGAATAAATAAAACATAGGTACACATTATTTTACGTGAAGATTTCGAAATGCAAATATACAGGGTTCCACTAAAATGTGTGCCGCAAAAAAGAAAGAAAAAGTTCCTTATTTGATTTGATTTATTTATCTACGACTTTAACAATCCACAGGCTTCGAAAAATTCATAACAAATTCAGTAATTAATTTACATTCATGACAGTTCTTTGACAGGGTACTGTAAATGTTTGTACCCTCTTAGTTGGTACACTACGAGTAAGTTGGAGTCAGGTAATATGAATCTTGGGTAGCATGTCGAACTTAAGGTTCAAAAAGTTTTTTTCATGGTCACACCTCTCGCGAAAATCTGACAAACATCCGAGAGTAAAATTATCATGAAAAGCTTCTCTCGATCGAAAAGATTGCCCTTCAGAAACTGCATGAAGGTTCTCTCCAATTCATTTGGCGCATATCAATAATGGCAGCGCGAAGCTAGACCTGGCCCTGTATGGACTGTAAGCACCAAAATATTTACGTGTTTTGTAAGCAATTTCAGTAAACGTTTCCTCCTGGATATACACATTCATATAAGCGCCATCTGTGCTTTGGCATAGTTATAAGTAATTTCTGTAAACGTGGCCTCCTGGACGTACTCATCCATGTAAGCGCCATCTGTGCTTTGGCATTCTAATTAATATACTGCACCCGACTTCGGGGCAACCAAGTAGAGTAGTAGAACAAGATATATCGAAGAGGGAAGTCCAGGAGAAATAAAAAGGAGCAAATTTAATATACTTTAATCAGCGTTTTTAAATTCATGATTTAAATTAAAGGGTGACCAGATAGCAATGATAGTTTTTCCAATTGTTATGTTTCAGCAGCTGTTAAATTTACTAATGACATCCACATGCCAAAATATTCAGTAAGGCTTGCCATTTCATCGTGCATAGTTTGACGTGTGGAAATTATTAAAGAAAATATTATCGAAATTCAAGCTCAGTTGTAAATACGCATCGTGAATTTCTTCGTGAGATCGGTCGTCATCATGGTTTCAGTGCGCAGGCAATTCGTCGCACTGTGGAAAAGTTTGAGCGTGTGTTATTCTTTTGGAACTTAAGCCCCACTAACCAGACAGAGATCGGTGCGAAGTGAAGAAAACACAGCCGTGTGCCGTAGCGCCCAGTATCGAAGAAGACTCAGAAATGTCGATTCGGCGCCGATCAGCTGAATTGACATAGACAATGCCGTAAGTTCGCTAATTGTTGTTGGCCGGAGATCCGGATTTTGGCCAAAAAAACATCTTCTCGGACGAGGCCCATTTTTGGCTCAGCAGCTATGTCAACAAGCAACAGTGTTCGACCAAGCATCAATGCATCCACAAAGATTGACTGTTTGGTGCGGTTTATGGCACGGCGGGATCATCGGACCTTATTTCTTTCGAAATGATAAAGGAGACACCGTTATTGCCAATGGTCCTCGGTATAGAGCGCTGTTAACCGACTTTCTGTGGCCAGAGCTCGACAACATCGATATATCCGAGTTGTGGTTCCAACAAGACGGCGATACATGCCATACAAGCGACGCAACGCTCGAAGTGGTGAAAGAGAAATTTGGCGACTGGGTCATCTCACGGCGAGCGTTCATCAATTGACCGCCGCGATCATGCGACTTTACACCCCTCGATTATTTTCTCTGGGGCTACGTCAAGTCCTTAGTCTACGCTAACAAACCAACGCTAACTTTGGATGAACTCGAGGCCAACATTCGAGACGCTATTGCTGGAATAACGCAGCACATATTCGACCGAATCATCAATAATTAGACCAACCGCTTGAAGCACTGCCAGCGAAGCCAAGGCGGCCATTTAAATGATGTACTATTCCATACATAATGGCATGACTGTAGCTTCAAAATAAAGCCAGAATTAATTTGATATCTCACACCGTTGTTGTTTTATTTAAATTTATTTTCCTATTATTATTATCTGGTCACCCTATATTTATATAATATGAATCTTTGAGACAAAACTCAGGGCCAGGCCTACATTTTGGGGACGAATTCTTCAAAAAAAACCGTATTTTAAGTATTATTGTGAATATCTCATCAAAATCTTAGAACTTGGGATACAAATGGTGACAGCCACGCCCACTTTCTTCTAAGAATATGAAGTAACACAAGTAGATCTGAATCAAAAAGCTTGCTACGTAACTCCCACTTTATTATGGATGGGGAGAAGACAAGATTATAATTTCAGACGGATTGTAACTTTTCTGTGTGATTCTTGTTAGCAATCCTCGAGCACCAACTGAGATAGTGGTGCCTCTGTTGTTACCAAATTCAAAATGATTAAGATTTCGTGATCGATAAATTGTTATGAAAACCATAGAAAGGTTAAAAAAAAATTCCAATCATTAAAGAGGAAGCTGTGGATACTAGTCATCACAAAGAGTATAATAATTATAGGGCTGCCGACCACTTGACGCATGTAAGCAATTAATTAGTAACTCTCAATGAAGTCCAATTAAAAGAATTGCATTAATAAGTAAGAATGCATTTTTGGAAGAAAATGAAGTGCTATACTCGAGTCAACGTGAATTTTGTCAATTTTGCGAACATCTACTAATTTTCCTTAGGATCGAGCAAGCCACTTCTAACTTGCGACGGCATTCTCAGTACAGTTTTACGAACTTACCTTGCTTGCGTGTTCTCATCTAGATCGACATAGAATTTGAATGGAAAATCAAAGAAACTGTCTGGCCGGTCTGCAGGTGGTTCCACTCCAGCAAATTCCTCCATCAGCTTCCAATAGTGCTTGTTTAGCCCCTCGATATCAACGGTCTCGGCAAGTAGGTCATACATCACCTTGGTGTGGACAAAGAATGTCGGAATATTCAACAGAGTGTGGATACCCTGAAAAGATGATAAAACTAATTTTTATTTGTTCTTGTTAATTCTGCCATCACTTACCATCCTCAAGAGTCGATTCATTAGGACCTCATCAGTGAATTTAAAGTCGGTAACCAGCCCAACAGCCTTTAAATGCTTTGGTGTCGAGGCGGACAATATTACAGCCTCTCCCACGGGATACTCTAAATCGAA
Organism: Pocota personata; assembly: GCA_963082735.1. Taxonomy (NCBI): domain Eukaryota; kingdom Metazoa; phylum Arthropoda; class Insecta; order Diptera; family Syrphidae; genus Pocota; species Pocota personata. The sequence continues at coordinate 189,070,450 of OY720430.1, forward strand.
CGAACTGAAATAGTAAAATGGAAGATTTGTTTTCTCCAGAGCATAGTAAACCCGTCCCATATAGCCATGCGCTTGTAGGAACTTTCTAAAGTCCACCTTGTGGCAATACTTCATGCGCACATTTGGCGTTATATCGTAAATGTTTGCCTTACAATCGCCAGTGTCCGCCTCAGAGTCCAACTTCAAACGATCAACCCAATACTCCTCGGGAACTGGATTGAAACCCAACGAGTAGTAGAAATCACTGGCAGATCTGAACATTTTATTCGCATCGTAGTTGTTATCCGTTAAAATTCCATCGTAGGGAGGCAGATTCCTGTGTGGATACATCTCATCTATTACACTGCCATTGGTCCAGGCTTGTGCGAGAACTTGTTGGAATAAATGGTCGGGAATAGGTCCATTTTCTTTGATCACCAACTCTCCGTATTTTTGGAAAAGTTGATTACGAATAAATGAGTGCAGTTGGAGATACAGCGGGCGAATTTGGGTCATGACTGCTTCCATTTCTTCAATATCATAGAACTCTGACCAGAGTTCCAACACTGGAACGCCTATCAGATTGGATGATTTTAGATCAGACAAAAATATGTTTGCTTTTCTTTAATCGTACTAACCTGTCAGTCCAGCTGCAGATTTTAAGGACTCGACTAAAGTGTAGAAATGAATTGCTGACCATTGACTGTTCTTCTCCCGCCAGTTCTCCCAGTAGTACTTCAACTCGGCTGGATCGTTACTCTTGGCGATTATGTTCTGAACATCGGGAAAGTAGGACAATGTTTCTTCATCCCTCCGGTATGGCTCAATATCCTTATCGCTAGCCAGTTCTTTAAGTGAATTCAAAGTACTTGCAACAGTGGTAAAGTAATCCTCCTCCAGGATCAGCAAACCAGCAGACTTCGATAATGTTTTGAATACATTTCTAAGATCAGGATCCTTGAAGTTTTTGTAGTCAAATTCTCGTGCATCCTTTACAACTTCCACCAGAGCCTTCGATGTTAACCGAATCGTTTCAACGCTCGAGAATAAAGATTCGAAATCCTCCTCATCTGTGGTGAAGGCCTTATCAGCGATGGTGTCATAGAAGTTGTACAGCTTTCCGCTGACCTGATCGGCAAATTTTTTCGCTTCGATTTCATTCGAATACGCCGCTTGGGTGAGCTACAAATAATCCCTTACTATATCCCTTTTCTCGTTTGCACTCCTGCTTAATACTTACCCCAGTGAATGCGACCACCACTAGAGACACTATAACAACAGCAGACCTCATTGCGGATCAAATTCCGAAGTAGAACTAAAATTAATTGGAAACGGACGGATGAGTTTTAATTACGCTGGACCGAGATTATGAAATCTGCCCGTGTATACTAATCTCAGTCCGCGAGATACTTTTTTTTTTTTTTTTTGCAATTCCACAGCAATGCCATGCGATAAGTGATGTTCATGATCGCAATGTAACTGTGTGCGCAGTGATCTGAGGTTAATTTTGTCATCCTGGCCAACAGATAATGGAAATGAAAATGTGTGTATTGAGATAGATGCTGGGGCAAAATAATAGTTTGTTGGAATGAACTAAAACCGAAAGGGAATTCCCTGGGTTCAGCTGGGTAAACTCTTTATTTACGAAGCTGTTTACAAACAATTTTTGTTTTTATGTTTTCAGCAACAGGAAAGTGAAAATATGGTTTACCTAATGTTCAAAAAAGGGGAACCTCCAAGCATCTTAAAAATTGGTAAACTACACACGGATCAGGTGACATTCAAAGCAGGCAGACACAAAGGTCAATAATCCTAGCCAAAACTTATAATTAGCTAGTAGAGGCGTTGGTTCTAGATTAGTTTTTAACTAGAACTAGATTTACGTCACTCACATTATCGCTTTAAATTCGTCATACGCATTTACAGACACATCAAATCGGATAGGTGGCTGTTAATTTGTGTAGATACACTTAGGTTTCATTGCCAACGCTTAACACGTGAATTAATAGCGTCTGTAATAGAAAATTTTAAGCTCTTTTGGTTTATTGTTAGGCTTATCAAATTGAATCATTACATAACTTCTTAAAAAAAACATATGGTACATTTTGTGGTGACTTTGGCATTAAATTTGATAGCATTTGTCCGAACAGATTCGTGCACTTTCTTATTTGGATGAGGGGATAGAGAAACTTGCTACGTAAGATTTATTTTTGTGAATTTGTGTTTAAATAGACACAGAATTATCGCAACTGTCAGCGATCTCGTTAAGAGACCGGCATTGCTTTATCAACTTGGATCGTATCATCGGCTAAGGTTTTTCTCGCTGCCTGACTATCTATACGTGTATAGTACAATAGCGCTACCCTTTACAGGCTTAATTGAAAGCCAAGCCGCAGCTTCAAGGATTGCTGTAATTTGTGCTTGAAATACACTACAGTGATACGGTAGTCCTCTGGTTACATCAATTGCATTGGAGAAGACTCCTGCACCCGTACTTATCGCTGAATAGTTCAAGATTTCTCCAGATTTTCAAGCGCTCCTGCTACGAATTCTGGTCTTGTATCTGACATCAAAATCAATGTGAGGGACAATATACATATGTAGTTCGTCTTACTAGGAATAATATTCTTGGCGATCGGGCCCAAGGCCCTTCCACAGGAATAAGGTCAACCGAGGCCTTCCTGACACTGTCTTGTATTTATACTCAGTTTCCAACTCAGTTTCTTGTCGAGAATAATCCCCAAGTATCTGGCATAATCTGCGAAAGGGAGCATCGTGCCATTTAGCTTTAGAGATACGACACATAGTACGAGTACGTTCCTGTGAACAGAACAAGTTCTGTCTTTCCGGCATTAACTGAGAAACAAGGCTTTTCCATTCATTTTACAAATTTATTAAGAGCTGATTGGGAGATCATTAATAAACACAGAAAAAAGTAATGGGCCAAGTATAGACCCTTGAGGGACACCATTATTAACAGGATGAAAAAAAGATGAGAGTTTGGAATTATGAGAAGCAGTTTGGACACGGTCTTAACATGTTCGTAGGACTAGAGAAACTAAATTGTGTGAAGAGTTTATCACAAAGAATAAACGAATTTACACAATCAATTGCTTTGAAAAGTCAAACAAAGTTGTATCTTTGTCATTAGCCTGTGGAATGTCATCAGATATTTTCAGTACTGCTGTTATGCAGCTGTGTCCTGATCGGAAACCCGATGGCATAATTTTGGTGGGGCCGAAAGCCCTCATTTAATGGGATTATTACAAGCTACAACTAACTTAAGGCTAAAACTTTAAACTAAAACTTAAAACTAAGACTTAAAGCTAAGGAGAATGGTGAAGGAGTTCGGTTGTGAGGCAGAGAGTGCTGAGGTTAAAATCAAACTGAGTGAGGTTTGAGTTCACTATTCGCAGCATATGGGAAATTGGTTCATTAGATCCATATCCATAAGTGCGGTGGGACGGTAGATAGAAACGACGAGGGCATCGTAAATTTCGTGGGTTGGTATTGAAGAAAATTGAATTATAAAGAGATGCGCAATAGACAGAGCCTGAAAGAAGTCGATGAATGAAAAAAATGTCTGCAACATCTCTGCGTTTCTCTAGAGTACTCAGGTTGATGAGGTTGAGGCGGTCTTGATAGGGAGGCAAGATAAATGGATCGTTCCAAGGAAGACCTCGAAGGGCAAATCGAAGAAATCGATGTTGAACATTCTCGATTCTGGTCACATGAACTTGCTGAAAGGGTGACCACGCTTGACTGGCGTATTCAAGGAGGGGGCACACAAAGGTAATGTAGAGGGATCGGGTCACGTAAGGGTCAGAGAATTATTTGGACCATCGTTTGACAAAGCCAAGTGATGAGTTAGCTTTACGAATTATCTCATCAATATGTGAACGGAAATTTAGTTCCCTATCGTACAATATTCCAAGATCGCGGAGACATTGAACGATGGATATAGGTTGACCATGGAGAAGGTAAAGGCGGGCGGAGGACAAGTGGTGCTTACGTGCTAAGGTGGTGAATTGGCATTTGGCGATATTGAGCTCTAAGCAATTTTGTAGGCACCAGTTCGAAAAACTATCAAAGTCCAGTTTAAGTAGACAGTAGTCATGTGGTGAAGAGATGGCTTTGAAAAATTTGGTATCATCAGCGTACAGAGAGAGGGAAGAGTGTTTAGTAACCCTCTCGACATTGTTCATGGTTAGAATGAAGAGAAGGGGACCTAGATGACTGCCTTGCGGAACACCAGAGGTAGCCAAGTAGGGAGTCGATAAGATGGATCTGAAGCGAACTCTGTAAGAATAGTTTTCCAGGTAAGATATCCATTTTAACAATATGGGTTCAAAACCGAGGACAGACAATTTGAAGAGGATTAAGTTATTAGATATCTGAAGTTGAAGTTTTATGACGAGAAAAGCGGACATAGAGAGAAATAGAATTAAACATTTCTATGTGAAAAATTGTGAACATCTACAGATCTTGATATAGACTTGAATCAGTTAGCCGATCTATGAAGAGACATTCCTTAGTGGAGTTGGAATTTGAAGCGATGAAAAAGGATTTATCATCGGAAGGACTCCACTGCAGCAGAGGTAGATTAAAGTCGCAAAAAATAAGGATGTCATCGAGGCAATCAGATAGGTCAATTATTTGATCAATCGCGTCTATAGCAAGTTGGAAAGATTCGATAGATTGATTTGGTAGAATGTAACAACACATAACGTACAGGGATCGGTGTGGAAAAGTTATTTTTATTATAACAAAGTCGAAGAGGAAGAAATGGCAATAGGTGCTGATGACAAAATATTGACACATCGAGTGATCGTGTGTTTTTTTTTTTTGGTTAAATACCATCGGCAATAGAAAGGTGTGTGCATAGGGTGCAGCTAATGTCATCCATCTGTCATTGGGTTTAATGACATAAAGTGACAGTTCTTCAAGAGTAGTGCGTAACTGGTAATATCATTTTTGAATGGATGTGGAGTACCCCACATAATCATTTAACTAGATTGTTGATCAATTAATTAAATTATAACGCTATATAGATACAGGTCATTAGATAGGTAGAAGAGACAATTTTAAATAAAACCGCCGAGTCCACAACGCAGTGAGGGTGAAATGGACTAGATGTGCGTTTTTCATTCCCTATGTACATACATAGGTCACCACTGTAGTACGTGACAATTGACAAGAGCTGTAGTCTAGATTTATTTGAATTGGTCGCAATGTGGACTAGTGTTGTTTTGTTATTTGTTGATTGTTGTCTAGTGGATGGGGATGGATAGGAGCTGTCGAAATAGTTTTAAATTTTATATGTTTGCTTTGTGCATTTGACTGCATGCGTTTAGGCATTTAACAGTGTTCACTGCTTGATTCGACTTGACGTGAAAGTTGTTAAGGAGTCTACTGTATAACTATTTTTCGTATTGTGAACCAATTTTATGTATAAAAAAATATTTTAGATTTGAGTTTGGAAAGACACTGAGAGTGAGAATAAATTTACTTTGAGATGGTACAAAAGTCCTCACTCGATTTTCTAAGGCAGTATTGTTTGGAAATAAAAAGAATTGGTTCTGTTTGTTAATTATGTTTATTTAGACATTTAAATTTGTGTCCACTAAGTCGCGAAGATAATATTGGACAAGTGGCCGCCGCCAAAATTAATGCACGTTCGGGCTCGTTCGCAGCATTCTCCACGACTTTTCTCAATATCTCTGGCGATAAATTCTCTACTTCTTGTCGGATATTCTCCTTTCGGGCTGCCAAGGTCTGTGACCAAAGAAGCGGTCAAATAGGCGATCTTGTGGGGTAGTGAAAATCGCCAGAATTAAGCGACCGGGAAACGTTTACTACAGAATGTGCACTATTGCTAGTGCTGTCCATGTGGTCGCACCGTCCTGCTGGAAGCACATGTTCTCCAAAACCAATTCGTTAATTTGCGGTATACAAGAAATCGTTGATTATGATTCGGTAGCACCCAATTGCGTGGCCCGTTGCTAATTGATGTTTCTGGCTGCTTCGGGACTGGCTAAGTTTAGCACTGTCACGTGGTGTGCCACATGATCAGGTAATCGGCGACGAAATTCACGTTGAGCCAAAACCACCGACCGATTATTTGTCAAAACCATTGCAATTATTCCGTGTTCTTGAAGAGTATAGCAATCCATGGTTTATCTACGTGTATTTTGCTTCTGTTTACTTCACAAATGTCAAAGTCGCGATGACATAAGATGATACAGGGTCTTCCAATAGGGACTTTCGATCTTTGACAGTTGATAGAGGCCATATTGTTAAAGCTACATCTGTCAAATTGGCAATTTATTCAGTCTGCTTTGCCAAATCACCATGGAGGGACATAGCGTTCAACAGCGAGTGCAAATAATAAAATTGTTTTATCAAAATGAGTGTTCTGTTCCGGCAACGTTCCGCGCTCTTCACCCATTTTACTTTCGCCATAATCATCCTTCCGAGAGGACTATTCGCAGTGTGGTGGATAAATTTGAGTCCACTGGTTCAGTAAACGATCAGCCAACACCCGTACGTCGACGAAACGCAAGATCTGCCGAAAACATCGTTGCTGTCCGTGAGAGTGTGCAGGAGAATCCGAGACATTCGATTTTGCGTGGCTCACAAGAACTCGGCCTTTCACAGACCACAACTTGACGAATTTTGCGTCATGACTTGGGCCTGCACCCGTACAAAATTTAACTGACCCAGGAGCTGAAGGTAAACGACCATAGACAACGACATGTGTTCGCTGAATGGGCTCTGGAGCAGTTGGAAACTAAGCCTAATTTTCATCGAAAAATCATCTTCAGCGATGATGCCCATTTCTGGATGAATGGGTACGTTAACAAACAAAATTGTCGAATTTGGGACTATGCCAATCCACATGAGATCCAAGAGCGTCCTACACATCCCGAAAAAGTCACTGTTTGGTGTGGATTTTGGGCTGGCGGCGTCATCGGTTCATATTTCTTTAAGAACGACGTTGGCCAGGCCATCACCGTCAATGGCGAGCGCTATACGAGTAGGTCGATGATTACCAACTTCTTTTGGCTTGAATTGGATCATATGGATACCAACGACATATGGTTTCAACAGGACGGCGCTACGTGCCACACAGGAAATTCTGCCCGAGCGATTGGAGGGCATGGTCATCTCACGTGGAGGTGGTGTGAACTGGCCACCGAGATCGTGCGATTTGACCCCGCTAGACTTTTCCTTGTGGAGTTTTCTGAAGTCGCAGGTCTATGCAAATAAGCCACAAACTACAGCGGCCCTCAAAGCCAACATAACCCATGTCATCGGTCAAATTCAGCCTGATTTATGCGCCAGAGTCATGGAAAATTGGACATTTCGGATGCGCGCCACCCAGAGAAGCCGCGGCGGACATTTGATCGATGTTATATTCTCTACATAATGACATCGATAGGCCTTTCAAACAAATAAAAAATGTTGATGATATCTTACACACTCTTTGTTTTATTTAAATTTAAAGATAGGAAGCGCTTAATGAAAGATCCTTTATTAGCAAAAATGATAGCATCTTCCGATAGGGTGATGAAATATATATTTCAGTGGCGTGGCGTCCATACAAGCCGATTCCTTCCGGCTTCCCTCTTCAAATATCAATAGTTTTTATTTTGCCACTTGCCAACCATCACTTTCAATTATTTGTTCATCAAACCATTTTTCATAACTTTATACACGCTCGAAGATGAAATGCTGCGACCACTTCGGTTGTTTATTCATTTTTACTCATACATAAACTCGCACACATAGGCGAGACTAGTATGAACTCCTCTAGCGAGAGAGGGTGCAATGAATTTTTTTGAGAAGCCGTTCATTTTCCGGATTATGCATTCATTTCTTCACAGTACGAACTTTCAACTCTATTCCTTTCTGGCATATAGTAGAAGTTTATTTGCGATTTCTTTGTCTAACATACATTCGCTTATGAGGAAAATAACCCGGGATTTCTCGGCTTTTGTGGGTGAACATTGATGGAGGAGAAAGGTTTTACTTCGAGGGAGTTTTTTTTTATTTTAGGCAACAAAATAAGCCGACGAAAATCGAGTTATTGGGTGATGTAGTGGTTCGAATGGCGTTTGAGGTTTTTCTTACTTGTTGGGTATTTTTTTTTTGCAAATTTGAAATGACAGTTGCAAATCAGTTGTGTAATTGTGCGTGATTTATTGAAAATTCGGAAGCAAATCTTTGTGATTTTTATGACTGCTAATTATTAGAAAATTTTAAAAATTTAGCAATTACATATTGGTAGTTAAGTTAGTGTTTTAAATTATTATAAAATAGTGAGTGAGCTAAGTGAATAGTTATTAGCTATATACCAAGTAAGTAATTATAAATCTACTCAAGAGGTGCCCCATTGAACATTCTTATTATTCTTAGACAAGATGTCTCTACTTAAGTTTGAGTGTTGTTTAACTGATTTTCTTCTGAAAAAAACCCACGAGTTCAGAAAGCTTTCTTTTTTGTAAAAAAAAAAAAAAGTTATAGAACTACATAGGTCGCTCGACACCATCAATGAAAATTGATTATACGCGAAAGGATGTCACACAGATTTCTTTGATATAAACAATTTTATTAATTCTTCCAAAAAACATATTCAAACGGAAAAGCATATACGCAGCTGCTTGCATTTGCATGAATTTGGCGAATATCGCATAGAGACTTCTTTAGGGAATTCTTACGAGGCTCATAATAGAAAAGTTGATCGCAATCCTGATTTAATGAAGCGTTTCATAGACACTATAGTTCTTCTAGGAAAACAAGAGCTGGCATTCCGGTGTATCAGAGACTCGATGGCAATATCATTCGCGTATAGTGAATGTCTCATTCAATTGCAGAGAAGACATAGAGCTTGCGAAGCAAGAGATCGAGGGTTTTGAGTCATCGATTCAATCTGAATTTTTAAACTCATTTGACTCAATCTATGAGAGCGTAAGTAACTGCTCAGAACCTCCACGCAAACGCCGACTACTTAATATTGATTCAAATACAAATTATAGCCGCATTTTTGTAGCAATTATAGATAATGTTACAAGTCAGATTAAGAATAGGTATAGTTCATTTAGTTTATATATTTTCTTTGATTTATTAAGCAAATCAAAATATGAATATTTTTCTAATTCAGTGCCGGATGACAAAATATCTTCTTTAATTACCCTATTTTCTGGCATTTTTAATTTTACTACTTTAAAAAATTAACTCAAAGTTTTATACACTACCCCTTCACTTAAAAAGCTTGATGTTTTTCGACCTTATTAACATTTTAATAAGAAAGTGCTTAGAGATACTTTTTCTCAAACTCTAACATTGTGTGAAATGTGTTTAACCCTGCCTTTGACTGTGGCCTCTGTCGAAAGATCTTTTTCGACTTTAAAAATAGACCATACTTAAGAAATTCCCAAAAAGAAGAAAGACTCTCAGACCAGGCACTTTCTTTTAGAAATTAAAAATAACTATAAATTTTTATGAAAGAGTTTTAGCAGAATTCGTAAAAAAGAGTCGTAGGATAGCTTTAGAATACAAATAGGTAGTACATAATTGTAATTGCTAAATTTTTTGTAGTTAACAACGCTCCGAGTTATCAATAACTTATATAGATTATTCTGCCCAGAACGGCTTCTTTCGAAGATGAGCTCATTGTCTACGTAAATTCCAATGACTTAAAGTATAACAAAGGCGGCTTAGATTGCATATCTTAAGTCTGTGTTTCGAAAAATGTTAAGTCTTGCATAAAACATTTTTTCGACTTCCCTCTCTTGAAATTTCACGCCACGCCACTGATATAATTTACGTTATATCTGAAACATCCGATAGGTATATGTGTATAAATAAGAAAACAATTAGTATGTGGAAGAACATTTATTTATTTTTTTTTATAATTTAATATTTAGTTGGCCCTCCATTGGCCTTTATCACTACAACAACCCTACGAGGCAACGAAATTGAAACACTCTTCCGAGCTGACTATTTCCCATTTTCATCATATAGCGCTCTTCAGGCCTACTAAGGATGTCAGATTATTGTTAGTTATTTAGTTAGTTGAGAATTTATTTAGCATTAAGTTTGCTATTTCAATTTACAATAATACATATCAATGATTATTTTTAACAAAATATACAATATAATTGAATGCTTAAATGTTATTAAATTAGTTTCTATTTTAACATTACTAGGAAGACTTGTAAATCTGTATACCCTTATAAAATAACATATTTTGTGTTCTAGTATTTCTAATCTCCTTTTTTTAGAAGTGCCCACAGGTGTTCAGGTCTGGCGATTGAGCTGGCCACTCCAAGACCTGAATATTTTGAATTTGGTGAGACCTAGTCCCAAATATTTTACGATAGAATGCCTTTAAGGAGGTCTCTAAAACATCAATACAGCTGTCGCTATTCATTCTTCCCTCGCTCGTGAATAGCTCTCCTATGCCTCTAGACTTGACTGTGGGTACTACACAATCAGGATGGTACTCTTCTTCGTTCCTCCTGCGTACGTAGACTGTGCCAGGAGTCCCGAAAATCTTTAAAGACACATTCGGATTTAGTGTTCAGTTCGCATCCACTTTAATTAAAAAAATGTCTAATCCGTAAATCAGCTTTTGATTTTGTTTTTAGAACTAAAAATTTGCCTCATCTAACCACACGACAAATTAGCCCACTCAAGACGTCGTAAGGGCAATTTTCAAGAAAGAAGAAATTATCGATGCAACAAATGCCCATTTTGCAGAGTTTGAGAAATCATATTTTTTGGAAGTGGTAAAAAGTTGGAATATCGTTGGGAAACATTGAAAAATAAATTCAATTTTGAGAAAAAAAAAAACAAGTATTTCATTTCAAAGTCACTGACTTGTCGAACAGCCAACACAGAAGTCGAACAGTTGCCTTCCGACGAATTTCTTGTCGACGAAATTGGCGTCCACCGAAATTTTAAATCAGCAACGCGTTTTCTTTTTGCCTAAACCGGTGGATACGAGGGTGGGTCAATAAGTCCTTGAAAAATGAAAAAAGGAGCACTCTTTTCGGTATAAAAACATTTTATTATTCAACATAGTCTCCTTTCAGCTCTATACACTTCATCCAACGTTTCTCCAATTTTTTGATGCCCTCCAAATTATACGATTTCTCGAGCCCCTCAAAATAAGTGTTTATTTCAGCGATGACCTCTTCATTCGACCCAAATCTCTTACCTCCGAGCCATTTCTTCATGTTTGGAAACAAGAAATAGTCGCAGGGGGCTAAATCTGGGGAATATTCTGGATGAGGGAGGAGTTCGTAGCCTAACTCATGCAATTTTGCCATTGCGACTGCGGACTTGTGCGCCGGTGCTTTGTCCTGGAGGAAAAGAACTTTTTTTTTCGCCAAACGGGGCCATTTTTGCTTCAGATCGGCTTGGAATCGATCCAGCAGCTCTGCGTAATATGCGCCGGTGATCGTTTTATTCTTTTCAAGGTAATCGATGTAAATAACACCGCGTGCATCCCAAAAAACTGTCGCCATGACCTTGTTTGCTGATAAACCCACCTTGGCCTTCTTCGGCTTCGATTCACCAGGAGAAATCCATTGTTTTGACTGTTCCTTGGTTTTCGGTGTGTTGTGGTTGGCGCAAAAACTCAGCCGAATTTTTCTGGAACATCGCCAAACACGCCTTTGAAGTTGTCAAACGAATGCGTTTGTTGTCGATTGTGAGAAAACGCGGCACCCATCTTGCGGAAAGCTTTTCATGTCCAAATATTTATGTAAAATCGAAATCACTGATCCATGTGATAAGCCTGTGGCCTCTTCAAGCTCGCGCACTTTCACTCGCCGATCGTCCATTATCAAACCATGGATTTTGTCGACCATTTCTGGTGTGGTGACCTCAATTGGGCGACCAGAACGTTCGGCGTCACTTGCGCTTGAACGACCGCACCGAAATTGAGTAAATCAGTGGTGAATGGTTCCAATCGATGGTGAAGAGTCCCCATAATATTTGTCAAGCTTTTGTTTGGTTTGCGTTATAGTTTTTTCTCGCAAAAAATAGTGTTTAATGAGCACTCGAAATTCACTTTTTTATATTCTGCGCGCGCCAGAGGGAGTATTAATACCCTTTAATTGTTTCAGGGCACGGGCGTCAGGGAAAAGGGGGAAGAGGAACAGAGGAGGTACCTATGCACGTTGGTTTTGAATGTTTGAAGGTTGTAGTGATGGGGAAATACAGAGCCTGGTAGATCGTTCTACATTCGTGTTGTTCGGCTTATAAATGAATCCCTATATTTGACAGTACGACCGAAGTTTGGCTTTAGGGTAAACTGATGTGCATTCGAAACATGTCGCGTATTGCGGGTGAAATTGTGAAGGGGGGGAATGCAACTGGCTATTTCGTTGGAGCATTTTTTGTGGAAAAAACGATAAAACAGGGAGAGACAGGAGACATTTCTCCGATGTTCTAGTGAATGAATGGAATTCACAATGTCTCTATCACCTATAAGCTTTAACGCGCGATTTTGTACCTTATCAGGAATGTGCAAAACGGTCTTGGGTGCACCAGACCAGATATGGGCGTTATATTCCAGCTTAGGGCCGCTGAATGCCTTATAAATTGAGGCCAGATCAGACGGGGTAAAATATTTCTTGCACCGTTTAAGGAATCCTAGACATTTTGCAGCATTTTTGGCGACCTCGAATACACGTATGTAATCGTTCCATAGAAGGTTATTAATACACCGAAAATGGCAAGTCCTTCGGTTTCAATGATGCAAGTACCATTCATGGATAATGGTTAAGAATTTTGGTTTCGCTTAAGAGACAGAAGACGGCATTGTGTTTTGGAAGCATTAAATTCCACTCTGTTGGTTGAACCCCATTTAATTATGCTGTCCATTTTATCCAATTTAACGAAAATGCTAGTAGGCGTCTATATAAAATGGCTGCCACAACAAAACTATTTGACAGATCTGTCTGAAAATTTGGGTGCATTCTTTTGAAAGATGATTCTTGACAAAAAAAAATTAAATTTAAGGTGACGACACAATTTGAGATAATTTTCAGGGACTTATTGAACAAACCCTCGTATCTATGAATAAATGGATAAATATACGGTTGGAGCACTTTATTATTCTTTTCTCAGTTTTACAGATTTAAATTCAAATAAATGAAACATTTCCGTTTCAGTGAATGAGAAATGCTGCCACCTAGGGGAAAACTGGTACATCACGGGGATAAAACGTATTCTGGTTGGTGTCTTTACTTTATCAGGCAAAACATAGAATTATCCGTTGTACACAACCTGGGATAACTTTGTATTTCCCCTGTTTCATAGTCCACTGGATGAATACAATCAATTCCCAATTGCTATTGATTACTACCTTCTGTCACAGTGATACAGGTCTACAGGTTTGGCTGCTATATACACATCTTCATCACATAGTTTACGAAATATCTTCGAGATTATAGAAATGCATCCATGATATGCCCATAGGTGGTCATTGGCGGGTACTTTTGCTCGTTACCATGATTGGCAGGTAGGCACTCAAGTAATTTTCTGATTGGCAATAATTTTTTACATGAACGTAATAATACGATGGTTTATATCCTGAGCTCGTTATGGTCGCCGACGCGACGTCGTAATTTCGTGCGTACGCAAAATATTTGTTTAACGCTCTTGTTACCGGAAGGATAATAATGTTAAATGAGTTCAAACAGTTTAGGTAAGCATTTTCAAATTATACGTTTTGTGTACCAAAGCAAAGAGTGCCTATGCCTACTCGTATCTCCCTTGTGGTTTGCTTAATTGAATCCAGTCGTTTGAGTTAAAACGTTTATAACTCCAAGATTGATGGCCCGACTCGACATGGTTGTACGAGTATGATATTATTTCTGAACTTCAGTACTGTAATTACAGTAGCTACTCGTATATGGTAGGTATGTACTTAGATTGAAGCAGAACGCTGAGAGAGCGTTTGAACAGATCTCGAACGTATTGTGCTGTGCCAATCCAACTGCACAGGTTGGTAGCTAGTCCGTCGTTGAAGTACTCCAGCTGATGATGGAGGACATATCCCTCTACGGACCTGCGGTCGATAAAGCGAAGCAACTTTCGAGAGGAGGGACAAGAGCTTTTGACGCTTCCATGTAGAAGAAAACAGCAAACTTGCGTCGGCCCCCAGTATATTGGTGAAATGATAAGATCGCCAGACTGATCGGATCCCGAGGTCCTCAAAAATAATTGGCATAGCGATCGTTGTAGTGACCAAATTGCTTGAGGAGTTGGAGCATGACTGTAATGAAGCTTTCGGGATGGTACATGACTGGTTAGTAAGCATGGACCTAAAAGTAGCAGAGGAAAAAATCGTACAGAAGGAAGCCGGAGGCGGTCTACAGAACCAATGTCTTGATAGTATGCAACGTCTTTCGAATAACCTTCTACGACGCGGCATGAGTAGTGGCTGGAATGGTACCGATAGACCTCCTCGTTAAAGAAGCCGAACGGAAATACCGTGCCAACAGGGCAATGGTGTCAACCGCCAGGAACAAGCCTCGCAGAATGGCAAGAGAGATGGAATTTTTCTGACAAAGGCAGATGGACGCAGAGATTGATCCCCAATATAGATTCTTGGATCAATAGGAAGCATGGAGAACTGAACTTCTATCTGACGCAAATGCTTACTGATCATTGATGTTTCAAAGCCTACCTCCACAGATTTGGACACGAAGAGGACCCTTATTGCAGGCAAGGATGCAGAACACATCATGTTCCATTGTGCACGAAGAACGTAACTTGCTGGCGAATAGACTGGATGTGGATTTAACACCAGAGAACACCACTAGATAGATGACGAGTCATAAAGAAAATAATGTGACGGTTCGCTAACGTTTTCGAGCTAGTTTCGAGGCGACTTGTAAGTGTCTAGAACTTACTACTGTTTTTTTGTTTTAATATTCCCCACCACTTAAGACTGTGCTCTGATAAGTTTATAAAACCCAGTGATGGTGTGAAAGTGTGGGGTAACGATGCACGTTGATTTTAAATCTTTCCATGTTGTAGGTTTTTGAAAATACTGAGGAAGGCAAATTATTCCATATTCGTGTTGAATGGCTAAAAAATACTATCTTCTATGGTGATCGGTGCGGGCGAGACTAAGCTCTAAAGTACATGCATGTGTACAATGGGCTACCAGTGTATTTCAATTAAAAGGACGGGTAGACAGGACACAACTATATACATATTTCGTGCAGACATTTGTGGCCAAAATAACGATACAAGTATCCATCTAGCGAAGGGATTTGGCTGCATATAGACTGATTGTCGATTGATCAATAAACTTCTCCTTGAACAAGATCAAGTAAACTCAAGCCTGTGATGGGAGCTTTCGCATAAACATGTGAGTTATATTTAACTTTCAGACGACCATAAGCTTTATAAATTGTGGCCATGTCAGCAGGAAAAACCGTTTGCACTTTTTAAGAAATCTTAGGCATCTAGCACCGTCTATACCGAATCAGTAATCTGCTAGTTCCATCGAAGCTCTGGACTGGGCTAGCATACATTCCAAGCGTTAATAAGCCATTAGATTCCTCAAGATCAACACCATCCAATCTGAGTTTTTTTTTTGTCGGGGTAGAATAAACTCCACTGGAACCCTTATTAATGAAATTTCTACGTCTTTCGTAGAAAGGTGAGTAAGAGCGTCAGTGATGAAGAGCTTAAGACACCATATCGGCAATAAAGATTTGCCATCTGACACGAGCAAACTATAGCAGAGTATGTGTTTCGCAGTAATGTCGTCCTCTCAATAGGTGTCGCAGTTGGTGGTGTCACTTAAGTCTAGTCCATTGAGGTGCTAGGCAAAAGTGAATTGGCACGTAAGAATGCCAATAAGTTGTCTGCAGTCTTTTGTACTGAGGGGCGCCAGCATTCGTTTAGTCTGTTTACATCACGGAGAGTCATGCCACCCACGGTGATGTTCATAGGAAATCCTACCGTCAATGAGAATCCGGACCTATTCTTCCGGAGGAAGACCTAACTCAGGTTGAGGCCCTGAGAAATCCTCCTCCGGAGCTTGTCTAATAAGTTCTTCAGAGATCTCATTTAAAGAAGGAACTGAAGGGTCAAATTGGGACTTTAGTCGCACAATGGTAGCCCTGATTGTGACCCAACAAATCTTAGATACGAATTTAGGACTACATGAGGAATGTTCGGAACCTTAACAAGCCACATACAGCCGAGCAATTAGCGGAGGCTGCAGACTACTATAAAGCAGATTTTCCAGCCATACAAGAAGCGCGGTAGGATGGGCCGACCAAAAAGCGGAGGCAAAATTGTGACTGCTGCAGAGAGTTGAAGCAGTATTTATTTGGATGCGGTTTTGTCGTCAGGAGCAGCTTATGCAAGAAATCTTGAGCTTAAGACATGTGAGCGAGCGCCTTATGTCAATCCGCTTTAAGATAAATTTCAAAAACATTTGTCTAATATGCATTCATGGCCTCACAGATGATAAGGACGACGTGACCAAGGATAGTATTATGAGCTCCTCAACAGGACTATGACTAATGTCCACGTTATGAAAAAATTGGAAATCGACTTTGCGGCGGAGCGAAACATCACTGTAGCTAGCACACGATTCCCGCACCTCAATATTCATAATGGGACCTGGCGCTCTCCAGATCAGCTAACTGTCATCCAAATTGATCACGTCGCTATTGATGTAAGGCACTCCTCCAGTATTTTCGATGTTCGCACCTTACGAGCAACTAACACCGACTCTGATCACTACCGTGTTGCTGTCAAGGTACGTATGAGAATATCCCAAACACCACAATACCAAAGAACAACTGTCAGATAATTTAACATCCAACGGCTACAATCACAAGAGACTGCCAGACCCTTCGCCGATCGAGTGTCCCTGAACCTCTCACCAACGTTAATCGCAGATGAGCAATGGCATCATTGTCAGTAAGCCATCAATAACACCGCCTCTGTTGTGCTAGGTTTCTCGCATACACCACAAAGAAATCCGTGGTTTGATGAACAGTGCTGTCAAGTGCACAAACAAAGCTAGAGGTTTCTAAAGCGATGCTGCAAATCACAAATATAAATCAGAAAAAGGGCCGGAGAGAGGACATAATCTTAGAGAACACCAGCTTAATTTACCAAAGCGATTTTTTTTTTCAAACAAACAGGCTACATACCCTGGATTTGAACACTTAAATAAAACTAAGAAGAGTGACAAATCATATAGAAAAAAATCCATTCTAAATCAAGTTCTAACGTAAGTGGTTCAGATTAATAAATTATTTTATTTACTTATGTTGAGTTTTCCTATAATTTTGTAGTACTGTCAAATCCATCTGTCATCCATGACAGGTAGTTAGTTCTTGCCTTGCTATTTTGCAATAACTCATACCCACCACTTAACGCATTCAAATTGTTGCATCTTACTACACAAATAACAGTTCTGTAATATTTGTGTATCGTGATTAAAAAAGCGGTAATGTTTGTGATTTCATAAGGCCTGTACATCATCGTAATGTTTGATCAACTGAAAACAAAGCCGCTGTGAATGCCTCAGCAGCCGAAAACGCTGACTGCCCGAATACAATGGAGAAGCGCTGCAGCAGATGAAGTCGCTGTAGTACAAACTGTCAAATAAGTCGCTCACTGAAGTAGCAATGCACGTACACAACGGTCGATTGCTGAAGCTGTCAAAACGAAAAGCTAATCGCGCTGTGTTTCGTGAAAATGTTTTTTGTGGTGGATTTTATAATTATAATTTTTATAATAATGACTGAGGAAGAAGAAATCGCATGCTATGAATTTATCCATAGGCTCTGCCATTTTTTTTTTGTTTTTAACTGTTAAAAATTAGTGCAGTTCGTTCGGAAGTTAAAGTTGACTCAACTTGTGCTGCAGCTACTTTTCGTTCTTCAGCTGCAGCTTCGCATTGAGTGTGTGCTATAGGGAATACGTGTATTTCAACTTTGATAGCGCTGAAGTGAATTGTCAATTCTATGCCGCGTTCAGCAATTGAGCATTTCCTACAGGCCCATAAGCTTGCATCTTCATCCCTATAAGATTGAGCTTACACACATACGCAGAACGTAAACCCATTGGGTGTTGAAAAATCAGCAAGTTGTCGCCGATTTTTTTTAAATAAAATGTTCTTCAGCGATGAGGCCAATTTTTCGCTCGGCAACAACATAAATAAACAATTGCATAACTTGGTGTTTTGAGACTCGAAATGTGATACGGCGTGATCGGGCCGTATTTTTTTGAAAAAAACGAAGGCAACCAACTTTTTTTGGCCTGAGATTGAAGAGAGATTGATGTCAGCGCCATGTTTTTTTTTTTTTGTTTGGTTGCTCCAATGGATGTGGTAATATTCTAAACATACTATTGTAGTAACGCCTATGTACTAATCCACATCCAGCACTCTTGTACCACTCTCTCCTCGGGACTGCTGTTAGGTATTACTTCGCGGGGCTGGTTAGTAAACCATGCTATGCATCTTGTGTCAGTTGCTTCTGACGCTTCTTTTGCTTCTGCTGCTCTTCTTAGCTTTCCTATTTTCCGCAGCTCATTTTGAAGAGTTGTTAAGAAACTACATATTGCCATCCAATTCTTCTCCGACCTCAATATATGGTCGAGGAGTAACGACTGACTGGAACGAGTGCAATAAAAGACTGCGTGCTCTGTATCTTCATCCTCATCCGCGCATTCCGGGTAGGATGGTGAACTGTCGTGTCCAAATCGGTGGAGGTATTTGCAGTAACCACGGTGATCAAACAGGAATTGTGTAAGATGGTAGTTGCATTCTCTATGTTTTCGACTTATCCAGTATTGGATTGTCGGTATCAGTTTATATGTCCATCTGCCTTTTGTTGTATTGACACAACGAGTTTGCCACATAGCTGCTGACGCTGCCTTTTCTTCTATTTTGATCATCTTGATGACATTGGCATAGTGTTGGTTCTGCTGTTCTTCTATTGTATATTCTGAACATCTCGTCTGCGAGGATGTCGATGGGGACCATTCCAGCTATAACAAAGGCGGCCCCGTATGAGATGGTTCGAAAACCGCTCATTGTCTGTAGAGCGCAGAGTCGATATGTTCGTTCTTAGTGCCTATACTCAGACTGAGGCGCCATATAACAGAACTGAGGTGACAACTCTGGAAAGCAGTATCCTTTTAGCGTATCCAGGTCAACCGATGTTAGCCAGTACTAGTATACGCGAGAGAGCTTCCTGTATTTTGAACTGCAGTTTGTTTTTGCAGCTATCGCAATAGAAAGACGTTTGATGCAACTCGAAAATTATGTTTCAATCCGCATCTGCCTTCTGTATACCAATGCCCAATTTTAATCTCAGCTGATGTGCTAACCATATCCCAAATATTAACACAATTATTTGCAACCGTGGCAATTCACCAACTTTTATTACACTTCTACGAGTAATAGGAGGAAGGTTCTAGATATAACACTCTTTTCTGAAAAATAAATTCGTAAAAATAACGAATTGGAGAGTGTCGGACAAGGCATCACTTTCTGATCATTACTGGATACTGTTTGATCTAAATTTCAATAATCCTGATACCAAAGCCTTTTGAAACCCGCGGAGAGCACAATGGAAAACTTTCAATGAAGAGTTGGAGAAATCTTTGGGACACTGTCTTAGTGAAGACCCCAACTTCACCACAAACATCGATAAGATGGTGAACGATTTAACCAGTAAACTCAACCACGCCTTTGGAAAGGCCTGCGCTGTCAGACGTACAAGCGGAAGATATCATTCGCATGGCGGAAAGCGATTCCGTACCTCGAGGTATAGTTGGAACCTTGCTAAAGAAAAGGCCACACACCGAAAGAACCTTAATCTGAACTCCTGGAGAAATTTTTGTGGCTCCATAGAATCTACCACAGAAGCGGTTCGCCTGAGAAAGGTCGTTGCCAAGGTTCCTCAACAGATGTCTTCTATCAAGAGCTGTGATGCTAGCTGGGCAGACTCTTATGAGAATACGCTAGAAACTCTCCTAAAATGTCACTTCCCTAGCGTATGTGGAAGTAAGTACATGGCTTCTGGTATTCGACGCGATTGTAAAACTTATAGAAATTTCAATTATTATTAGTGAATAGCTGGGTCAAAGAACGATGTGTGAAGTGAAACCATGGATGCAGTGCATTCCATTGGGAGAAGATTAATTCTCGCATACAAATATCCTGGTATGAATGGAGCGGATGCCCAAGAAATCCGATAACTCAGCTGGAAAGAAGACACTGACGGACGAATCAAAAAAAGCATATATACATGGGGATTTAAACCAGTATACTGGGTATACACTGCGGTGGTAATGTGGAAAACGCTCGAGAAAAAATGCTACTTTGTGAGCGTTACTAAGATTCGAAGAGCAAGCTGCCTAGGGGTGATCGGTAAGGGATCGGTAAGATCAACACCAACGGCAGCTTTGGTAATATCTTCCTCCATTAGACTTTTATTGCGAAAGCTCGTCAGCAAAAACTGCATTAAGGCTCAGGGAAGCCGGACTCTGGACGTCAAAACCCTATGACCACGCCTCAATTCTAGCTCGATGGTGTTTATCGAGGCTTCAGACGGAAACGGATCACATCATCCCACTCTTAGGCTAAGGCCACGTTCTGAGCGGCAAGCGGCAGAGCGGTAGAGCGGCAAAAATCTGAGCGGCAATCTTAAGCGGCAAGTGGCCATTTATTAAGTGGCAATTCTAGAGCGATTAGTTGTGAAAATGTCGTCGTCGAGTGCTGCTCGCCAAAGTCTTTTACAAGAAAGTCGGTCAACATATACAAAATTATTTTAAGTTTAAAAAAAAGAAGATTTGGTATTCATCCAATAAACCGAAAAAGATCAGGTTATGGCGAATTCCACCATCTGTATAACAGTCTTCGACAACATGAAGACCGATTCAGGCAATATCTACGTATGTCAATACAATCATTTGATTTGCTGCTAGAAAAAGTTCGTACCAAAATTACAAAACGAAAGAAAACAATTTCTGCAGAACAGAGGCTTGTTTTAACATTAAGGTAAATTTAAAAAAAAAACACGTTTATTTTTGATTATTTATTGCTCCTTTGCTTTTAATTTGTTTAAAATCAATTTTTGAAACTCTCCTCTGAGCTCGAGTTTTTCGATTTCATTAAATTTGTCCATAAATGGTAACAAATTTTGGAAAAATTTCATGTCTGCATTGTCTTCCGTCTTTTTAATGTCTTCTTTTAATATTTGAAGACGTTCTCTCTCTATACCAAGCAATTGTTCGCCCATGTGTGCTATTTTTGGCCGTTTTCGGTTCCGATTTGGGAAGCAGCTAGCTGAATTGGTGGTTGAGCAAGGAGTGCTAGTGCTGGCCGGCTATCGGTAAAATAAGTTTCCTCGCTTAATAAGTCGTCAACAATGTTTGAAAAGTTGACCTTTCAGCAAATTCGTAATCCTCCGGTTGCCGTAAATTTCCTTGAGTGAGATCCGAAGCAATCGTGTCTTTTATAAATGACATCATTTCAAAAAATTGCCATTTAATATTAACACAAACTGCTTCGGCATCCGATTTGGTTGGTGGTAATCTTTGAAGGTTCTTTCTGTAGGAGTCCTTCAAATTCTTCCATTTAGCTTTCGATGTTGATCCTGAAATTACAAATATACAAATTAAACTTTTGTTCTATTATTTACATTTCTTTTTTCAATATTTGTAGGTTTCTTGCTACAGGACATTCATTTCGTGATCTAGCTTTCGCTCTTCGTATGGGCAGAAGCACAGTTAGCAATATTGTCTCAGAGACATGTGTCATTATATGGGAAGAACTTGTCGAAGAATATATGCCAAAACCAACTACCGAATACCTTAAAAAAGTTATAGACGGCTATTATAGGTGCTGGAAATTGCCCAACTGTTTTGGCAGCATTGATGGAAAACACTGCCAAATAAAATGTCCCCCAAACTCCGGCTCTCATTATTTTAATTACTTGCATTACTTTTCAATCGTACTGCAAGCGGTGGCCGATGCTGACAAAAAATTTATTACTATCGAGGTGGGCGGAAGGGGAAATCAAAGTGATGGCGGAACTTTTGCTGGCTCAACATTATTTAGACTACTGGAAGCTGATAAATTTAATGTCCCTCCTTCACGAGCATTGCCTGGATCAGATATTATTGTTCCAAATTTTTTAATTGGTGACGAAGCTTGCCCACTAAAAACTTATCTGTTAAGACCATATTCACGCAGAAGTTTAAATGCGCAGACAGAAAACTTTAATACCCGACTTTCAACGGCAAGGAAGTGCATTGAATGCGCATTTGGAATTTTATCCCAAAAATGGCGATTTCTGCAAAAAAAATATCGAGACAAAACCAAACACTGCAATTAATTTAATTAAATGTGCCTGCATATTACACAACTTTGTACGAGAGCGAGATGGCGATAGTGATTTTGACTACATTCAGGTCACAATGCAACTGAACAATGACGAAACTGTAGAAACTCCAGTTAGCCATGAACCAAGTACACGTTTCAATAGAAGCTGCCAAACAGCATTAAATATCAGAGCAGAACTCACAAAATATTTATGGGATTTTGGACATTAAACCAAAATTAAATTTGTAAATTGAAAATTGTTAAAATAAATGAAATGAAACTCACCTGAACAATTGCATTTATCTCCCACTTCACTCCACAGTTTGTCAGTAATATTTTTGTTTTTAAAATCTTTCAGCCTATCCTGCCATAATGCAGGACGGCTTTGAACTTCTAAAATTAAAGTTTCAACGTTAATCTTTCCCATGATTATTTCTTGCCGCTCAGCGCTACATTAAAATAATAGAACAGAATTGAAAGCTGAACGACGCCGCTCTGCCGCTCAGAAACGTCGCTTGCCGCTCAGCGCATACGTGGCCGCAATCATAGAATGTCATATGTTTTAAATTTTTTTTGCCGCTCTGCCGCTTGCCGCCATCGAGTCTCGATATATAAATTGCTCTTTTAGACTAAACTACGGTTGCAGCGTTTTTCAAGCCTAAGTGGTCACAATAAAGCATGCTGCAGAAATAATTATTAAGGAAAATACTTCAGGAAAACAATCAAAATCTATGTTGATAATCAAGGCGTTGCAATCAACTTTGATAAATTCCTAAGAACTGAATGAGATATCAATTGTCATTATGGTGACCTTTTGCTGAGTAGAGCAGATGAACTGGCTAGAAGCGGGTCTGGAATGTATTCATCACAGGCCCTAGTCGAGGCTAATACACCGCTTAGTATACTTAACAGGAAAATAGACATAGAATTCATCGAGAAGGCTAATAGGCGCTGCTGTCAATTAGATATTAGATAGACATGCGTGTGGGATTCACGATTGTTTTAGAAAAATAAAGAAACTTTAGTGTCTTCCTTCTAGTTACGACTCTTTTTTACTTCTTCAATCTTCTCTAGTCACTAGGGAGGAACGCTCTGTCCCGTTTTTACAATTTTTCTTTCTTTCTCAACGAAAAGCCCTCCATCCAAAATGATGGCGGACTCTTTAACGAAAGTTATTAGTATCAGTGATGCCAATACTAAATTTGTGCGTTGGTGATGCCAACACATTGAATGTTTAGACTGGTTGGGAAAACGTACACCACAATGTGCAACAGCTAGATCGTTATGAACAATCTTCGATAAGAAGAAAACTATTAGTCTAATAAAGCTTAGTCGTGAGGATTTTCGAAAAGCCATCGGTGACTGCACACTGCTCGATAAGCAACCATGCAGCGTGGCTAGAACTTCTACACAACGACTACTAGAAACTGTAGAGACGAAGAAGAAATAGAATCTATTCGCCATCTACTGTATGTCTGTCCTGCATTAGCCGTTAATAGAAGAACAGCTCCGGCAGCAACTTCTTCTCGGGACTGGAGGACCTGTGAAATATAGAGCTTATAAAACTCCTGAGATTTATTCATTTATCTGAGTGGTTTAACTAGAGGTTGATAAGCCTTTAGGTGCCCAGGGTTTTAAACAATGGACTCCAAGTGGTCTAAAAGAGCCATCGACAACCTAACCTAACTACTTCAAATTACGAGTAATAGTCTGCATATACTTATTGAATTTTCAAGACCAAGACCAAGAAAACGATGCAACCCCCCCGGCCAAGACCGAATGTTCAAGATCAAAACCACAATCACGACCAAGATCATAGTTTGAATATCAACATATTAGTGGGTGGCCATGGTGTAGTGGTAACATCATCGCTTGTCACGCTGTAGGTTCACGGTTCGAATCCTGATGTCAAGAATCATTTATTTTGCATGAAACAAATAAAAAAGTCGATCAATTGAGAAAGCTTAGTCAACTCTACTGCGAAGGCATAACACTGGTAGTAGGGTGGCCATATGGTTAAAATGCAACTTGATTGTGATGGTGACATCAGGAGGACGGAAAAAAATACTGTGAATCATAAGCAACGACAATACAAAAATACTTCCCAGTTATCTGGATGCCACCCTTGGAGTTCACTGAAACTTAATAATACCTGAGTTTCAAACCAAGTACACCAATCTGTCTTCTCTCTGTCTCTTTCCCTTTCCACATATCCCCTTTTACATGAAAAAGAAAAATAAATATCAACAGCTAAGCCTGCCATCTGACCCTAGGCAATTCATCCTCTTTTTAGTCGCCTTCACTTTGCCTTGAATTAGCACGTTAAATATAACTCAAACTCTCTCCAACCACCATGCCTT
Source organism: Pocota personata (assembly GCA_963082735.1). Lineage (NCBI taxonomy): Eukaryota > Metazoa > Arthropoda > Insecta > Diptera > Syrphidae > Pocota > Pocota personata. Next base: position 189,095,182 of record OY720430.1, read on the forward strand.
GCAGCATTAAAACGATTAAAATCAGGTTTGCAATTGAAAAAAAGATACAAATGTATCTACAATTTAAGATAATCTTTACGAACACCCTCAGCATCAAACAACATGTTTTGAAGAAAAATCGAAAGTGAATTATCAACTCGAAGTTGACCGGTCCCGCAGGGAAATACTCTCCCACTCTGTCCATTTGATCATTAATTCGAAGTAATGCACTTTCATAGCTGTCGATAGTTATGGTAATGAGATAGAAACCCCACCGTCCTGTCGATACATTGTGCTCAAAATGGTGTGTTAAATACCCAACCCATCCGGAATCCATCCATGTCACCGTAAAAAAATTAAATTATCACCACCGGTCCAACTGTCGATAACGGAATGGCAAATCGCTGTCTGCGCATTAGATAAATGCATTTTAGGCTCGTGCCCCAATCGGTGGTAAACCAACCGGTTACTATTCAAATCGATTGGTTAATTAAATTTCCCATTGCCCTCGACACATCTGTCATTGACTGCTGACTTTAGGAATGTCCCTAAGGGGATTACCTACTTAAATAATCCAGTCCAGTGGGCTTTCATGTACTGATCCGCACTGAATTTCCGCCACAAAGGAATGAAATGCACTTGAGATACGACCAGAATCGATGAAAAAGCAAAGTGCCTAACTAATCTTAAACCGGATTTCGTACAAGGATATACCTACAAGATGACGGCGACAGCAGGATATGCAGATAATTGTTTAAGGCCTTATCTATGCAGAGGTAATCATTGTATCATGTTTCAAGTTGGTTGCGATGAGACTACTGTGCACGTTGGTAGTGCTGCAATAAATAAAATTAATGACCCTTAATAGGATGCGTTCATCGAATCCACGGCAACGAGAGACGTCTATAAATTGATGCCAGTAATTCTGCCTTTCGGCTCTTATATTGTGTGGCTCGGAATAATTTGTCTTTTATGGTAATAACTTCAAGCTGAGGGGCTTTTAAAAAATTGACGGAGCGTTAAATTTTAGGTGTCAAAAACGATGTAGAAACATTGGCCCGCTGGCGTACAAGGAAACTTTGTGTTCAGTGATGGCTAATTTGTCGTTTATCTTGCAAATCGATGAGATCGAAGTGGATGTGAAGCAAATTGGCCAATTAACTGAGTCTTTTTTTGAAAACGGTGGCAGACTTTAAGACGGGGTTGACATTATAGCCTATTTTAATGATTTGGAAATTACTCTCTGTGCCACTAGGATAAGTAGAGGCGGACCAATAAAATTAGCCTGCAGTGGTGGTCGAAGAGACTACGAATGAGATTGGGAAGAAAAACCGCTTCAAAAAGTAGATGCTTGTATCCAATGAAAGACGCCGACAGGCTGAAATCAATGTTGACGATGTCCCTTGTAACTTTTGCCATACCTCAGACATCGCACCCAGATAGAGACTGGATTCTCAAATTTAAGGAACCTCTTAGAGTCTGGTTGAGATTTCCTTAACTTGAGAAAAAGTTGCAGCGGTCTTACCGATCGTCTATTCTCTTCTGGAGATCTTTTACCGATCGAATATTATTGGCTTCTAGGTTATCGTCCAGTGTTTCACATTGACTTATGACTAACTAAATGCCGTCCACAATCTATCATGTGACAAGATTTCCCCACCTACCAACCAATTGCGTCTTACCAGCTCGCCGTGCGTCGATGCGGTCGACAATTTGAGTGATACCATGGGCCCATGCGATGACCTCATCATTTTGGGTGACTTTAATCTTTCGCACCTGCAATGGTCGCAATCTGATGATGAATCCCACTATATTCCCAGTGCCATCTCCGACAAGGAAATTGTACTAACAGATGGCCTTTTCCAAGTAAGCGGTATCCGTAACAACTTGAATAGACAACTTCACCTCATCTTCTCGTCTCTGAGAGCAATTATCTTTTTTCGATTTCGGACCGTTTTCACCCTCCGCTTTATTCAACGATAATTCAAACCCAGTTTCAGAGCACACTTATTACTTCAATTTTCTTAAAGCTAATGTCGGTAAACCCAATACCTTACTTCTTAACTTAAAACCCGTCACTACACATTTACCCATTGTCCATGCCCTCGCGATTTTCTAAGCTGGTATCTTTGCTTGTTTTGTCCAATTAGTGCCATACCTACCTAAAAAAAACTTTTTGTTCCTCCCTTCGCAAACTATAGCAATCCTACCTTAAATCTAAATCCGACTCTCACTTCCACAAGTACACTTGTGTACACACCCAATTCTCTGAGGTCTGCGAAAGGCTCTAACTAGAAAGAAATTTCTCAGTTCATAAATGTCAAAAGAAAATCTGCTATCCATCAACTCTCACCTTCCTCAACAGATCCTAAAATAATTGCCAATCTATTCGCTAACTTGTTCGGCCAGTCATTCGCTACCCAAGTATATGAACCTGGCCTTGACTATTTCTGTTATTTGAATAACTCTGCACAAACCTCCCTTGTCCTGTGGACATAATCCCCTGCTCTTGACGGTATCCCTGCCATAGTATTAAAAAAATGCGCGACTAATCTGACACAGCCGCTCACTACCCTTTTTTCAACTTTCAATATTCAAGGAAATTTTCCTCAATTATGGAAGGACGCTTACATTACCCCCATCCACAAAAAAGGATGCAAGAGCGAAGTTTCTAATTAACCCCCTATTGCAAAGCTGTCATGGATACCTAAACTCTTCGAGATCATCATGTACGATGTAATGTCTTTCCACTGCAAGGCAATCTACTCTACAAAGCAACACGGATTCATTAAAGGGAGGTCAAGAACCACTAACTTAACCATATTCGCGTCTAGTACACTGAACGCTTTGGAAGATGGCAATGAAGTAGTTGTCGTAGCCACAGATTTTAGTAAGGCTTTTGACAAAATTTCACACCAAATTATTCTTTTCAAGCTAAAAGTCCTTGGATTTCAACCGCTCATGAATCAAATCGTACCTAGTGGGGACCCTAATATAGCAACATCGGGCGTTCCTCAAGGCAGCCATCTTGGACAACTAATCTTCATCCTTACAATAAATGATGCTGAGCGTATCATCCGGCACTCTGATTTTCTGGTCTACGCTGGTGATATGAAAATCTTTAAACTCATATTATCTGCCAATGATTCTCGCCTTCTGCAGGATGATCTAGATAGTTTCTCCATCTAGTGTAAAAAAAATGGTTTAGAACCTACTCCCGCAAGCGTCTCCCACCACCACCTAGCATCTACTTCATTCGTGATGAGTCTGTACCCTCAGTCACGTCAGCACGCGATTTTGGCGTCATCTGCGTTAGTGAATTCAACTTTCGGTCACATATTGACAATGTTATAAGTAGAACCAACTCAGCACTTGGATTTGTAAAACGCTAGTCAAAAGAGTACTCTGACCACTACGTAAAAAATCCCTCTATCTTACTTTCGTTAGACCCCTCCTCGAGTATGTCAGCCAAGTATGGTCTCCGCATTAAGCTGCCATGTTACGTGACTTTTTGATATTGGACTGCTGTATTGTATTACTTACTATAGCAACTTATGGTATATTATCTGCATCAGTCTTTCGACACTACTCAGCTCATTCTGTACGCTCGTTATGAACATATCTCCAGCTAGTGGTCCCCTCACCTCGTCATATAACTTATTAAAAGCTGTGGGCTTGACAGGTTCATTTTTCCGTCTGGGAAATGCCTGCAGTGGAAGATTGCGTGCTCTGCGTCTTCTTCTTCATCTGGGCATTCTGTGCAGAAGGTCAAGGTCAAGGTATCGCCCGGACCCTAATTGCGATGCAGTCCCCGCGTGCTCTTTTTATCCAGACCGCGATGGTGGGGATCAGCTTGTGGGTCTATCTGCCTTTTGTAGTGTTATCCCATCTGGCTTGCCACAGCTTTATCCTCCCGATAACGCTGGCTGCTTGCCAGTTAGCTGTTCACTAAAGGTAAAACCTGGCTATAACACAGTCTGCTTCGTCCGAAATTGTTCGGATACCACTTATAGTTCTGATTGCAGAGAGTCTGTATAGAGACGAGAGATTCCTTATTGTTTCCTTCGTTGTGACCGGGGCTTACCACTCTGGATAGCACGATCCTCCTGGCGTATCCATTCCCACCGATATTTAGCAGCATACGGGAAAGCACTGCCTGCATCTTTGATGCCTTTTAACTTGAATACTCGACGTGCGTTTTGAAGCTCAGCCTGTTGTCGAGCATTACTCTTAAGTATTTTAATGTCTCTTTAGACCTTCTTGTCTGGTTTCCAACTCGGAAATTTGCATACTCCACAGTCTTTCGGCTGGTTATTAGGACAGCCTCAGTCTTGTGGTCAGCTAACTCTAGGTCGGTAGACTCTAGCCAATTTTTGGTCTTGGCGACTGCTTCATCCGTGGCAGACTCTATCTCGTGGATGTATTTGGATATAGTAACCACTGCGATATCGTCAGCAAAGCCGATCACAGGATTCCGTCATACATTATGTTCCACAGGAGAGGTCCAAAGACTGATCGGAAACGTTGTAGTACTTAACGCCATCGTCGGTGTGGTACCTCAACTTCCTGTTGGTAAAGTAGTTCATGGCTATCTTCAGCAGGTAGTATGGTGTATCTATTCTGGTCAAGGATCTCCTAATGCACGATCAGTTGGACGAGTTGAAGACTTTTTTAACGTCGAGTAATACTGCGCAGTATTTCTTTGTGCCTCGTCGACATCTTCTCCCCAGTATTTCTTCAGCTTCCTTTATAGTATCGACAGTAGAATCCGATTTTCTGAAACTGGTACTGGTCATCTAATAGAGCTCCTCTAACCACTGTCACCGCGATCGGTCTGCCATATATGATATGTTTTAGGATCGTTGTAATACGACGAAAGTTCTCCGGGTGGCTTATTTCCTTTGGGTAGCAACATTAGATGTTGAAGTTTCCATACTATTCCACCTGCTGTTCGCCATTTTTCTGGCTTCAGTAGTATCAAGACGAAACTTTATCGATTCTAAGGGAGCGGATAGTTTCTTTCTATTTTCAGTGAAATTCCGACCTGCACCCTCTTTTGGCAGTTGCTCGTAAACGCACTATGTCCAGTGAACGAGAAATATAAGCTATTTCGTTAAGAGATCTGCGGCATTGCCTTACCAACTTGGATCGTATTGTCGGCAATTCCAAGGCTTTTATCGCTGCCTGACTATCTATAAAGTACAATAGCGCACCCTGTACCACGTTAATTGAAAGCAAAGCTGATGCTTCACGGATTGCCGTAATTTCGGTCCGTCTTACTAGGAATAGCATTCTTGCCGATCAGAATCCTGGAGTAACCCGTATTAGTGTTAACCAACTGTGAGGACTCCCTAAGCCTTATAGCTGCTAAGAGAAGCTTTTCTTGATCGAAAAAAATTGCACTTCGAAAACGATATTAAATTGTAGGTCCCAACCATTCGTGTGGAATACATCACGAGTAGCTGTGAGAAGCTCTTCCAGACCAAAATATTATTATTAGTTGCAAACAATTTTTCTTCAGCTTTTTGGTGCTTATCTACTCGCAAAAGTATTGAGTTTCTTATTGCTCTTACTCGAGATGATCTCTAATTTGAAGGCCATCGATACTTTATCTAGGAATGGAAAACATGTTGATTCTATTGCTTCAAACTATGTAATTCAGTACGGAACCATATGAAATATATTTATAACAGCGTAAGCTGGTTGTTAAATGGTTATCGGTTAAGGCTTAATCAAGCAGGTCTTATAGCCCAAACAGCCTGCTCCCCTACGAGTACATTAAAAGTATTTTCTGGACAATTAAGAAGTATTTTCATTCCATCTGCGAATGTGTTAGGAATTGTCATTCTTCAAGTATTTACTCAACAAAATCTTAAGTTCCTAAGTATATTGGGCATGGATACCATACGAGTATATCGGATCTCCAATCCACTAGACGGAGGAACTGAAAATGCGATTCTGGAACGGATAAAGAAAAATACCTTAACTCTCGACTTTATCAGGCAGTTTATTTCAACACAAGTTACTGTTAGGTTCATATCGGAGATTATTTATTTATGACCGTTCTGTACAAGTACACATGTTTAGTTAATTAAAATAAAAAAAAGTATGAAAGTAGAAAGGCTAGACATAAACATTAAAATAATGACTAGTTTGATCGGCACTTTGGAATAGTAAGGCTTCGACTTTATCCTGCAATCGATTCATCTTGCAACATGTAGATAGAAATCCACATCAGAAGGATTACTAAATCCATCGATACACAAACCAGTTGGAATCGAAGCTCACATGAGATATTAGATTGTAATCTATTTTATTTACACAGACAGTTTATGACCTTCTTGGATAGAGCACGGAATAGACCGCTTCCAAAGAAGTTGCATTTACATGTGGGTATCTGTGAATGGTTTTCCTCTATCCAGCCGATAGAGGATTATGACAAACTCATAGTCCACAATCAGGTGAGTGCGCAGTTTGTACCTTACCGAGTCGTAAATATTTCTTTTAATTGCTGTCATAATTTGCAATCGAACAGCTCACTGTCATAGAGCACGAAACAGTAGTTTTGTATTTATGTGTTACAATAACGCAGTCAAGTGCCAAATTGCATGAAGTAACCTTCCATTGCAGGTGTTGGATGGAATTTTGTCAGGTCAACTGAGGTACGTATGATTTTAAGCTGCATAGAATAACTTGAGGTTATGATTCGAAATCTTAAATCCTGTTTTGTTGTTCCTCTAGCTCCGCATGGAACTTGTACACATTTTACGATCTTTAATTAGCAAGCAGGAAAAGCAACTGCCGCCGGCCGTCCGAAAAATATCAACGATCAGAGTAACAACATTGCCACATAAATTTAATTGACATTGGTGTCAATTTATCACCACGTAATGAATTTATTGACTCTACGAGTACTCGTACTACCGAAGAAAAGTTCGATAGCACTGATACGAACAGTACCCTCAGTTACGTACGTAGTAGGTACTAGTCTTCCTCCCTTGTGGTTAATAGCAATCTATTTATATTGAACTTAATCAATTATATTGAGCAATACATGTGTTACTCAATCAACACATGAAAATCTGTGTCAAAGAAGAAGCGCCATTTAATTTCTGATTGATTTTGCATCCACACGGGGAAAGTGCACTGGCACAACTTTAATGGAGATTTTATTGCTCGTTTTACAACATGACATAGCAATTAATCTTAATGAAATGTCGAATATATGATATAAGATACAATAAAATGATTCAATTAAATCTTTCTCCACCGCCCTTAGATACATACGAGTATGTATATGTTGCGTAGGTTTAGTACATGATTCGAATCCGTCCACCTCATGGCACTTGAAGCACTTGTGTAACTTGCTGAAACAGATTATTAGACATTTTAAAAACTGTGCAATAGAAACTTAACTCGAAAGCTTGACAGCGGAAAAAGAATCTAATTATTCGCTTTGGAAAGCTGTAAAAGGCACTAAAAGACCTAAAATCTTTGCACCACCAATCAAAAATAAATCATGACGCTACGCTTAAATTGGAATGCATCCCGAGTCAATGAAAAGTTGCGGAAGTCATAGTGGTATTAAAACCGGGAAAAACACCGAGTGAGAAGAAGTCATATAGGCCCATATATGTACATATATCCAACATTTTTGAGAGGATATTTATCAAGCGCTTACAGCCGGCTATTGAGGAATACAATCTTATACCTGATCACCATTTAGGCTTCAGAACCAATCATTCAAGCATTGACCAGGTACATATAATCACTGACATAATTTAGAAAGCTCTTGAAGAAAAGAATATTTGCTCAAACATATTTCTTGATATCTCCCATGCCTTTGCTAAGGTAGGGCAAGAAGGCCTGAAGTTCAAATTGCGATAAGTTCTCTCTGTACACCTATATAACATATTGACAACATATCTCGAGAATAGACCATTCCGTATCAGACACAGAAGTAAATATTCATTCAATTTCAGCTGGCGTACCGAAAGGAAGCGTTCTTGGTCCTCTTCTGTATCTTCTATATATCCGCGATATACCGCAAGAAGAAGACACCATCTTAGCTATACTATCATATATTTGCCAATGACACTGCTATCCTAGTAGGTACTAGGTAAAACAACCGAAGAAACAACTGTAAAACTGCAAATCGTTCTGAATACCGACACTTTGTGTTTACTCAGGAAATTACTGAAGCTGTAAAAGGCGTTTCTAAATACTTAGGATTCCTCAACAGATGCAAACTTTCTTATATTTTGGGAGCTCTTGCCATGTGCTTCAGATTACTTGATCGTGTTCTGGAACAAGTTTGTAAATTGATCGAGGATCTGTGAATTGTGCAGTAAAATTCCTTCTCTCGAGCACTGCCTGCCTCAGTATTTCCAGAAACTTTTAATTTGAAAAGATTTGAAATTAACTCGCATCGTTAATGCACTTCATTCTCATTAACATTTAATTCCTATCTAAACTTTTTGATTGTGAGAAGCTTTTCATGACAATTTGACTGTCGGACGTTTGCGAGAGGTGGCACTGTGGAAAAACATTTTTTTGTATTTTTTTCGGGATTCGAACCTTTAGTCTCCCACTCACACCCATGTTTTTGAGTAGCTCGCTGGGTATTCAATGTGCGCACATTCTAGTAACACGTTCTTGTCCATGTTGTTGAAACTGGAATTCCACTATCATTCGCAGCTTCCGTGGTAGAATAGTTACCCCGATATACTCCCTACCAAGAGAGTAAGATGATATGTAGTCCGAATATAAAAAGACGGGTTTAGATTTTGAAATGAGTAGGTCAGACGCCTATTCTATTGTGATTTCCGCATATTAAAGCTCGTTCAAGATACCTGAATTGGAGATGAAATCGATTAGATCTTTGGTAGTAGTAGTTACCTAAATAATGGTGACGTGCTCTGATAAGACAGTCACAGTGGCAAAATATACGCATATGTTTTCTTGTGGTATTCTTATGGTCAAAAAATGTCTTTAACTCAACAATGTGTGGTTAATAATATTGTGACCAGGCAAATCTGACTCCTACTCCATTGTAAGAGTTGGTTTATGCTGCTGTGGAAAGTACTTGGCATAGAATTTGTGGCCTGTTTCTTACCTTCAGTTATCATTCAAGGTTTGATTCTTCTTAAACCCTATTATAGAGAAAGATAAAGTCATGTTCGTCCGTCTATTCATCCATATGTCACCAGTTTTCGGGCCCTAAATTTTGAGATAGGAAGATGAAATTTTCTACATAAGCTTTTTAGAACCCAAAGGAGTACAAGTGTATAAATTTTTAAATCCGTCCACAGACTGCCCACTTTACAAAAATTCCCTTTTTCAACTCAAAAATATCGACTTAGCAAAACATATACGGTATGTGATTATGAAATTTTGACTACCTTTCAGGCAATTTGTTGATACCACGCCAAAAAATTGTTCATCTTTTGAGGAAAACCATTCAGAGAGCCAATTTTCGACTTCCTCAGATGTTCTGAAGTGCTGCTCTGCAAGTGCGTATCCCATCGATGAAAACAAATGGTAATCGGAAGGAGCCGAGTCTGGTGAATAAGGCGGGTGAGGTAACAAATCCCAGCCAAGTGATTTGATCGTATCTTGAACCGGCTTTGCATTGTGTGACGGAGCGTTGTCATGGAGAAAAATAACTTTACCATGTCTTCTTACCCATTCTGGTCGTTTTTCGATCAATGCATAGGTCAAATTGATCATCTGTTGTCAGTAGCGGTCAGTATTAACAGTTTCATCAAGTTTTAAGAGCTCGTGGTACAACACACCTTTCTGATCCCACCAAACACAGATCATTCTCTTCTTTCCAAATGGATTTGGTTTTGCAGTCGATGTTGATGGTTGACCTGGTGTAACCCATGATTTTTGGCGTTTAGGATTCTCAAAATATCATAGATCCACTTCTCATCACAAATCACGATTCGATGCAAAAATTCTTTCCTTTCACCGATGGTTTTTCGATTTCCTTCTTGCCTTTCAGTCAATTCCTGTGGCACCCATTTTCCACACTTTTTGATATTTCCCATAGCTTTAAAATGTTTGGAAACAGTTCTTCGATTAACATTTAACGCTTCTGCCATTTGTTCTTGAGTTTGTGTGTCATCTTCATCCAACAATGTTTGCAATTCGGTGTCTTCAAACTTTTTCGCTGGTCTTCCACGTTCTTCATTTCTCACATCAAAATCACCACTTCTAAATTGTTTAAACCATTCTTTTCAAGTTGTATTCGATGAAGCATATTCACCATAAGCTTCTACAAGCATTCGATGAGATTCAGCTGCAGTTTTCTTTAAAAAGAAAAGAAAAATGTAATGAAATCCGCAAATCTTAGGTGCGCAACTAAGTTCTGTCAATAGATGGCTTCAGCAGTAATTGTTGGTCGATTTTGACATTTCCAAAACGGCATGAACTGAGCTTAGACATATGGTAAACAAACTTTTTTTGACACATTAGTGATTTTGTTTTGGCGTCATATACTTTTGGTTGTGTGAAAATGTCTGATTTTGTGCCAAATAATCATCATTTGCGGGAAGTGTTGATTTTCTTCTTTCATTCGAAGAAAACGACGGCTGAAGCGCATCGAGATCTCCAAAAAGTTTACGGAGATGCTGTTCTAAGTGAAACAACGTGCCGTGATTGGTTCCGTCGCTTCAAAGACGGTGATTTCGATGTTGACGACCGTCCGCGTGAAGGAAGGCCAAAATCCTTCGAAGACGTTGAATTGGAGGCATTGCCCGATGAGGATCCGTGCCAAACGCATGAACAGCTTGCTTCAGCATTAGCAGTTACCCGTCAAGCCATTTCAGGTCGGTGTCATTTATTATGAACTGTTGAAACCTAACGAAACCATCACTGGGGAACGGTATCGACTTCAATTGATGCGATTGAGCCGAGCACTGCGCGGAAAACGGCCACAATACGAGCAGAGGCACGAAAAAGTGATTCTACAGCATGACAACGCTCGGCCTCACGTTGCCAAACCCGTTAAAACCTACCTGGAAACGCTCAAATGGGAAGTCCTACCCCACCCGCCATATTCCCCAGATATTGCGCCATCCTATTATTACTTGCTCCATTCGATGGCACATGGTCTGGCTGATCAGCAGTTCCGCTCATATGAAGACATAAAAAAATGGCTTGATTCGTGGATTCGTAACGGTATTCGAGCTCTGCCAGAAAGATGGGAAAAAGTTGTAGCTAGCGATGGGCAATACATTGAATGATTCATTTGTAACCATTTTTTCACAATAAAGTTGCATTTTCATAAGAACTTAGTTGCGCACCTAATATTTTGATGCTCTGTTTGAGCTGGCTAATACGAGTACTAAGAGCAATTGAAGGCAGTCCTTAACTAGTTCTAGGTGATGTTGGTAATAGATCTGTTTGTGTTCCCCCTAATAGAAAGTTTTATCGCATGTATTTCGGCCTAGAATACGATGCTGCTTGTTTCCTTCTTTGCGTATAGCAGATTTTCTCCACAGATTCTTCATTGGTTTTAGGTCCTGGTAAACCGATGCCAGTAACGCCATTCGTTGATGGGAGTGCTGCCCTGAATCATTCAATTTTCTACCTCCACCTCTCTTCCTTCAAAACCCAGTGTTGCAAGGCTTTATAGACGTAAGCTCGGAGAGAGAAGAAGTGGCCCATATAAAGGCGTACACTACATACAATATTTCGCATTAATCCCAGGAGAAATCTTCCCCTGTCGCTTAGATCTAAGGAAGGTGCCTTAGTGAAAGGGTTGTAATCTGCCTTCAAGTATATGTCAAATGTCTTCCTTTGTATAGCCATTATCTTGTGGAACTTGAGTCCTATACAAAGTCAGATGTCTTTACAAGTTATTTGGCATCCTTAAGCCCAATGGCTTTCAAGGTCATTTAATCTCTCTCAACTACTCATGCAACTATCCATACAAACATGAAGAATTTTTATAATCAACTTAATTGTGGTGTAAAATCACTTAAATTACCCCTCGTAATTTTACGCCCATTGTCTTAACCATGTGCAACCGAAACGCCCATTAATCAAGTGGCCAGTTTGGAATACAAAAATAATCCGCACATACTCGAACAATTGGTAATTCGCGAATTGCCGGTGTCCCGTCTGGTACTCGTACTCCTTCAAACATTAGCATTCGACATCGAATGCCTTCTAAGCGAATGCTTCACTTGATTGATTGTAAAATGCGTATCTACCTGGGACGAATGTGACTTGCCTACAAATCAGTGGGGGCACCTAAGGATTGGCCAAGCTACTTATCAGCCCCGAAGTTCCAGCTTGTACATCATCATAATCATTAAGAATATACTGTGACAGTTTCTGCATGGCGCTAGATACACTATGGTCCGATGAAAATAAATTTCCCTAATGGCTAACTCATCATCATCATCCGCGGAGTTGGCAACAAACAGCAGCTGTTCCAACAATAACTCCACGCAATCGTTCAACAGTTTGCATTGGCAATGCACTCCAGGTGTGGAAATTAAACAACTGACCGTACACGACCAGACGGTTAAGACGCCTAATCCACCAGTTGTTGTCGGGAGGAGTAGAAGGTTGTGGCAGCAAACAAGTGTCTGACGTAATGGAATACTGCCTCAATGGGCAGTTATTCATTTACTGAATGAAGGAGCAACGTTGTCCCACTGCTGGATTTGATTTATGGCCCGCACCACGATGGGAACAAATCTGTGAGTTTTTAAAGTGCAACGCGAGTGGTGTTCTGCTCCGGGAAAAAGGTGATTTGTCAGACATGACTTGGAAAATTAGAGTCTTTGTTTCGATTGTAGGCGAAAATGTGAGGAAAATGATAGATTGGGGCTATACAAGTCTTGACAAACTCGAATTAGTCTTGAACAATTCAGCAAGTTGTTCGAGATGATGGAGGGGTTGTCAGCGGCTTTAATCAAATTTGAATAACAAATTGAGGTGCAGTAAGGAGAAGGATGGTGTAACTATGCGTCACGTCTAACATTGATTATGGCAAACCACGGGATCTTAATTAGTAGTTAGTTTACACTAGAACTTGGATTCCACAAAAGCGGTCCATTGTACTTAACACCCCTGACGAGAATACTCAGTCAAATTTCGTTGTACTCTTAGTGAAATGCGGAATACCCAGCAAGGATAGAGATTGGACTGAGCTTATACTCGTTACATCGAAGCGTAAGGCGAAAAATCAGGTCATTGACAAACGAAGGGTTCCGTCGTAACCTTGTTTACGAAAGAGGATTCACATGTACGGTCTTCGACGATTCCCATGTTAGTCATGTGATGAGTGCATGTATTGTGACCTTTGATTAGCACAACCAAAGTTCTGCAGTCCGTTCTACCCAAATTGAGAAGAAATTTTGCAATGTTTTGTCAGCCCTTAAAATATACTTAGCAGTGCTGCAAGAGTCGACCCAGTACAAAATTGTGGACGTCAGAGACTTCATTAGCAACAATTTGTGCAATCTTGCTTAGTCTATTCTTAGAGTCTCGAGTGTCTTGAGTGCCTTGAGTGCAGCCTGGCTATCATTGTAAATGCTGCTACTTTTACTATGCCACCTTTTTTTGATTATCTATCTAGTACTGCTAGTATAGCAAAAACTTATGCCGGGGAAACAGTTGCCATTTTGCCCAGAGTGCAAACAAATTTGGGCTCATGGTAGAGATACTAGAATGTAGAAGCCTAAAGATTTTAAGGATTTCTTATTTGACCATTTCGGGGAGATATACTTCATATTTTCTACCGAACATGACATCAGGGCTCATATGCTGCAAGATTCTACAAAATAGTGCCCCATGTCCATCCTGTCAGACCTCTTTTTCCATAAGTCCTAAGTTCTATTGAAAGGTTAAGTTCAGTGGTAGCAAATTAAGCAAAGCGTTGAAGCCATCGTTAGGAGTGGTGTGTATAGCACTAGTCGATTTCAACTCAACGTGTTTGTTCCACTCTACTAGCTATCTATGATTCCTTACAGGTATTTAAGATCAGTGGCTAGTTGAAGAGTTACACCCTTCATTACACAAATGCTGTTTTATTCGGATGAACGGATAACACGTTCGCCGTGCCCCGTGCACTAACCATCGACTTTATCCAAAGCAATTTGTATTTGATTTCAGACTACTATTGTGAAAATTCCTGATTCCAGTACACCGTCAGCTTATGCTTGGATGTGTAGTTCCAAAGCCTTGAAACTCTGCGAGTAAAGAATATGGGACAAAGCACCATAGTAAAGGCAAAAGAATTCCATCTTGCGGACGTTCAATTACAACCACAACCATTACGCCACCCCATTTACTCTCAGCAGTTTAAGGCCTTAGAACAGCATGAAATATCCGTAGATCGATCTGACGGTGTTTTCATCCTTCTGACAGAGGCACGCATGAAGACAAATACTCCAAAAGTATAGTTCAGCTAATAGAGCTCATTCGTGATCCTATATCAGGTCATAAAGGGTGAATTACAGACTCACAAGATCTACCACTCTGTCAGTCGTTCTTTTTTTTATATTAAATCTTCTCTCAGAAAAGGCGACCTGGGACAGAACTTGAGATGCCTGTTGGCTCTTGAACGGCTCTAGATTAAAATGAAAATATGTCTCCTGAGAGTGAATTCCAAAATCGACTTGTCTTGTAGCAAAAGAAGTTTTTAAGTGATTTGCCGAAACCTGGACCACGTCGTACAGCGCGTACACAACAAAACATTGATGCAGTGAGCGACAATTTGAAAGTTCGGAAACTTTCCCCAACATCTACTCGTAGGTGAAAAATTATGCATCGCGACCTGCATTTCTTTCCGTACAAAATTCAAGTGACTTAAGAACTTCAAGAAAATGACCACCAGGGACGACGGGACTGGAGAACAAAAATGCACCAATTGAATAGAGGATGATCCTGAATTTTTTCAAAAATTAATTATGAGTGACGAGGCGCATTTTGACTTGAGTGGAGCTGTAAACAAATAGAAAAGCCTTATATGGGGAGCGGAAAACCCACGAGCAATTCATATAAACGACCTCTTCATCCTCGTAGAGTGACTGTTGGGTGTGCGATTTTCGATGGCGGAATTGTATCTGTTACTGGCGATCGATTTCGTGCGATGTTACAATTTTTTTTTTGCCACACCTGTAGTATCTATAGAACAAGCACAGGTCTGCTACCAGTCATCGATAAGCCAACGATTGGAGTTTGAATATCAGTGTGGGGTCAACTCCTCGTCTCTGTACGTTATCAAGTAGATGAAGTAAATGTTTAGGGTGAATAATACTCAAGCCGCGGTCAAATTTGTACTTTGTACAGAAGAAGAAGCTGTTTCCCTGCAAAGTATCTTTCTCAACTACGTAGACCCCGATTTTGCGATGTGGGAGACGAGTTCACCTCTGAATTATTTTATCCCATAAAGTAACGACTTTTTGTGGTTACATCCTGATTGAATCGGTGTCGAAGTAGCTCATAAAGGGTATACACTAAAAAGTTGAGCCTGACTGGAACTATAGACGTCACCGTAGATAATTCACCTTCAAAGGGGTTGAGCCCTGATCTCGGATCGAGGCACTAGGCACTCAGACAGCCAATGGCTTATTGTCGACCCTTGTGTCCTATCTATCAGAACACCCAAATGGTAGATATGATATAACGTCCACTTATACACTAGAATTTAGTAGTAGGACCTTTGTATCTCTGCTAATATTCTAGGTAGGTAGGTGTGGTTTTGACAGCATACTATGCTGAAACATAATTAGCGCAAAGGCGCCGTTTTACTACCACAACTCAAGTGACCTAATTTGTTGTAAAAAAAAATGGCGTTGGACTTCTGGGAAAGGAGAGAAAGGATTATTTAAATCCACCCCGTGGCATTCAGGAAACTGGTAAAGTCACCGATGCTTGTCTCCGCTAACTCCCTAATATTATCAAAAAGGTGTCTGCCAAGTGTACGGTGTCTGAAGCCGTGGAGGCGTGAAAGCCGGTATTTTGGTTTTTGTGGTAAGGAGCATCAGTTCAGTTTTCTAGGATTGACGCTAAGTCCACATCCAGTGGCCCATGTGCTAATCTTATCCAAGGCACCTTCCATAATCTCACTGATCACTGAAGGAAACATCCCCGATACCAACACTACCATATCATCCGCATACGCGACAACCTTGACTCCGTCTCGGTCAAGACTACACAGAATTTTGTTGATTACCATAAGCCAAAGAAGAGGAGAGATAACCCCACCCTGAGGAGTTCCCCTTACAACGGATATGGTGGAAACACTATTACCGAATGTCGATTGAATGATTCTGGTTTTTAGCATAGTCACTATCCACTTGCTAATAAACTCCCCAACACCCAGTTGGGACAGAGCTTCCTGAATCGATTCAGTACTAACGTTCTTGAAAGCACCTTCGACAACTAAAAAGGTGGCAAGAGTAAATTGTTTGTAGTGTATTGTCGATCGACTCTTAGTGTACGCATGCTGAGATTTTGATAGAAGGGATGTATCTATTGTATTACGGATGTGCGTGTCTAATATACGTTCCAGCGTCTTAAGGAGGAAAGATGACAAGCTGATGCGTCTGAAATCCTTTGCAGATTCATGCCCCCGCTTCCCCGCTTTCTGAATAAACACAACACGAACACGCCTCCAACTCAGATGGACGTGGTTTAGAATAATACAGCTTCTATATATCGGAACTAACCAAGGGACCACCTGATCCATTGTTTTTTGCAGCATTACCGGGAGTATGCCGTCAATATTCAACTCATCAATGTTTACGATGAGATGTCCCTAATTACCTTACATACCAACGACCACCCCATTTGCTTACCACAAAGTTAAATAACACTCGACAGCGTTATTTCAATTTGTTGTCAAATCAAACCGCGCCTTTATAAATAAGCCTACATGGAGTTTACACCTTAATCCCCATAAATGCAAATGCAACAGAAGCGTTGAGGCTTTTATGCGACGTACTCGTATTGCACCCATGTCCTCCTGGCGAGTTTACCTAGACTAGACTGTCAATGAGTTCGAAATGCAAAATCGATTGGAATTATTTTTAACTCAAATTAAATTACTGATTGGCGACCAAACGATTCCTAGTGCTGATAGTTAATTGCTTGCTGTGGACATTTATTAAATTGGACTCTTATCAGATTGTATTCATTGAGCGATTGACTATCGAATGCAGTCAACGTCTATGGCAATTTTATTTTCCAATTAAAAGTGATACGGAAGTGTTTTAACGAACTGATTTTTGGTAGGGTATCTTGCCTATCGGCTTAGAATGCATTCGGCTGCCTTGTGCAACAAGAGCCTGGAAAAATGAAGGTGAAGTTAGATTGCAGATAATTTAGGTAAAAAGATATTGTTTACCTGGTCCATCATTTTATTCCTGTAGTTCATTTCGGATTTGCTGTCTTTGACGAATTGAAGGTATCGTTTGCTAAGTTCCTTATCATGATCCTGCAAGAAAAAAAAGGGTTATGTAATATTTTAAAGTTAGATGCTGTTTATATTACGTAACCTTGTTCACTTTTAAGATCTCTTCTTCCTGCTTTAACTGGATGGCTTTAATTTCGTTGATCTTGGCTTCAGAAAATTGAAGCTGTCTTGCTTGCAGTAATTTTTCAGTTTCTGCAGATTTTAGTTCCTTCTGCAAAGAGAATAATATTAAGAGTTGAGCCAAGGCGCTTTTGTTATTTAATTCACTCTTAAAAATGCCTTCTTCCGCTATCTTCACAAATAAACAATCAAAAAATAAAGTTTAAAGTAAATCCGTTCGACACAGTAGTGTTTTTCAAGCGGAGGTCCTGGCAGTGACAAAAGCAGCCAGTATGATATCGAGATGATATCACCATTTTTATTGACAGTCAGGCGGCCATTAAAACAATTTTTGCTACTGAAATCAAGTCCAAGCTAGTTCGACGCTGTAGCGAAGAACTTAAGGTTCTTGGCTAGTAGAACAATATTACTCTCTATTGGATTCCTGGTCACAGGGATATAGCCTGAAATGAGATAGCTGACGAACTTGCAAGAAAAGGGTCTGCAATACACTCAGTCACTCTGTAATCTCAGAGATCGAGTTGTGTATAAGATCCTAATGACAACCGACAATAGATGAAACTTGCTTACAATCTGTGATATATCAAGGAAGCTTTGGCCAAAATACGACAAAGCCAGAATCAACAAACTTTTAAAAAATGACAGTTGTTGGATGCGCGCACTGGCCAAAACCTTCTAAGAAACTACACAATGGAACTTAAACTCAACGATGACAATATATGTAGAGGCTCCGGGAATGAAGAGGCTGACGAGGATACACCTCACTTCCTCTGCCATTGCCCAAGCATATGTCACTTGAGAAACAAAACTTTCGGAAAACATTACTTCCAGGACATACAAGAACTATCTGACGTTCCACTAAACAATCTTTCCAGGTTTCTGAGAACGTCACGATAGGGGACCCTAATCACCAACGAGCAGTAAGGTGGGAACCCGGAATAGGAACTGCGACCAACCCCCCATCACAATGAGTAGACAAGGACCTAAGTGAGGTGGGTCGAGTCTTTTTTTTCCTTATAAACCTAGCAATCTAATCTAACCTAAACCCGTTCAGCCGTTTAGGTTGCAGATGGACACGCAGACACACAGACAGAATTGCGAAACCCAAAGCTCAGAACTTGGACTTGATTTTCGATCCATTGTACTACTATGTAGAAACCCCTTTTTTGTGTAAAGTGGTTGGAGAAGCTCAGCTGTTGGTTGCTGGTTCGGGCTCGAACCTGCACAGTTCGGGTCACAAGCAAACACACTAATTTGTGGTCACCCCGCAAGACCCACTTAGTTTTCGTGAATTTTGTTTTTGTATTACTACCACGGAGAAACTAGAAAAAGTGTGTCTCGTAATTCCGGCCGTTCGTCTAACCATCTATACGAGTACTTCATATCTGTGACTTGCAGGCCAACACCAACAACCGATACGAAATCAGAATTTTTATTTTATCTTCAAAATTTACGATACTTTGCTTAAGGTGTCCTGGAACTCCACGCTAACAAAAATACTAAGAGCAGCCTGTCTGAGCATAATGGTAGCCCTAAAGTCAACACCTACCACAGGCCTAGAAACCATGCTTCATCTACTGCCACTAAATTTGTATATAAGATAAACGATTTGGATACCCAACAGGGAGGAATATGCAGCGAATACCGTCATCTCTAGCTCAGGAATTGCATATACACAGACGGATCAAAGATGAAGGAAACTCGATATCTCCACCTCCGTACGTCTTCAGGATTCATGCAGCGTCTTTCAAGTCGAAGTTTTGGCCATTCTAGAAGTCGCACATAGAGTGAAGGTACTGGACATAACCCAAGAGGTTACCTCTACTTACGTAGACAGTCAAGCAGCTATTAAGGCACTGGCAGCGATAACAATAAAAAGTAGTTGAACTTTGTGCCGCAGAATTTGGGGCTCTGAGCAGGCAAAACAATGTTAAAATTATTTAGATGCCAGGTCGTAGTGATTTCATCAGAAACGAAATAGCAGATGAAATGACCAGCCACTCTCCACCCGTGAAGTCATACGTGAAGTCAATAAAAGCGGGACAATTCCGGACTATAGCAAAGAGCAGATGGAAAAATATTCAAATTTGCAGAACTACGACAGCTTTATGGTCCATAGTAACCAAAGTAATAACAGGACATAATTTTTTAAATAAATTCTCTGGACGGATGGGAATAACGAACGGACAACACGAGACTTATATGAAGTAGCAGACATACTATACAACACATGTATCCTGAAATTCTGCAACTAGTCAGGATGCGGAAAATTCATATTCGAGGCAAGTGGTTTGGAATCTATCAATTGCTAATATTCGCTAGCTTATGGGAATAGCAGTGGCTTCTCCTTGGGAAATTTTGCCTCGGATAATTGCACAAACTGACAGACTAGCCTATCTTCAAATTTATTTACCGGGCTAGGACGGGACAAATTCCTGTTCGAGGCAAACCACTCCAACATTCTCACAACAATAATTTTAATGTTTATCTCTTTCACTTTCTCTCTCTTTTTCTTTTTAGGTTTCTAAGATAGGGTAGCGCTAAGGGCCCTCGTAGGCCTATGAGAGGCTGACAGCTATGACTGTTGTAACCTTCGAACCTAAGCGAGCGCTAGATTTTGTCAAGGGTATATTGAAATTAGTGTATATGACCTTAGATACTGTCATATACACCAACAGTAGAGTCGTGAAAGCACTCGCAGTTATTTTAACCCCGTCCTGATTGCCAGAGACTCTCTGCTATAAAAGAAGAGCATACAACTATTACAACGGAATTTAACACTTTCAAATAACGCTGGAATAGGCAGTTAGAAGATAGTGTATCTAACATAACATAAACCGCAGCTAATAGTGAAAACAAATTGGTCAGGCAAAGCGGTGATGCGAGAGATTTTTCTGTATTTTCAAAGTGAAGCTTATTTAGAAATATGTAGGTACCTACGTGAAAAATCGCTCGCATCCACTGCTTTGGGTCTTTATATTTCCAGCATAAGGGTAAAATAAACATAGAAGTCTTTCATGCACCTAATTTTTGAGCTTCATTTGATAAATGGATGAAACACCTCTCGGATCGCTACCTATCCTCTCCACTATTTATTTAATACAAGCATTGAAGTATACTTAAAGTTAAATAGTTAGCTAAACCAAACTAAATTAAACTAAACTAAGCTATACTAAACGTAGTGAAAAAGGGGGATGATTGGGGTCTGGCAAGATCATTGTGGAGTATGGCATTACTCGTACAGAGTGTGTTATTGCTGCTTTTAAAGTCAAAAGTGTGTGTCGCTTTATTTGATTTGCGCAGCATTCTTGACATTGGTTTGTTGTAACCCTAGTTCGTCACTCACTGTGGTGATAGTTCTCTCTCTCTATCTATCTAGGCAACCACGAGTGTCGTTGTATTCTTATCCCCTTTCGCGCGCAAATTATAATAAAAAAAACAAAATCACAGATGACACTTAAATCGCATGCTGACGTGACTGAGGGTACAGGCTCGTCACGAATGAATTAGACCCTAGAAGATGGTGCAAGGCTTTTACGCGAATAATTAATAGAGTGACATTTATTGACATTAAACTCTAAGAAACTTTTATTACACCAGATGGAGGAACTACAATATCCTTCAGAAGGCGTGAATCAGCGGGAGATGATCTACATCTAAAGATTTTCATATCATCGGCATACACGGGAAGATCGTAGGTCCGGATGATGCGTTCGGGATCATTGATTGTAAGGATGAAGATGAACCAAGATGGTTGCCTTGAAGGACCCTCGAGGTTCCTATGATAGGGTCCGATAGTGAATATCTAAAACGAAATTTGTATTGGCGGTCCACTAGGTATGATTTGATCCATGAGATGAACTGAAATTGGAATCCAAGGGCTTTTAGCTTGAGAGGAATTACTGAAATCGGTAGCTTCGACATCAACTTCATTGCCATCTTTCAAAGCGTTTAGTGTACTAGACACGAATTCGGTTAAGTTGGTGGTTATTGAACTACTTTCAAGGAATCCGTGTTGCTTTGTGGAGAGGAGTGGCTTGCAGTGTATCAGTGCAGTGCAGAAAAAGTTTAGTCATGCTTAGCAATTGGACTATAATTCGAAACTTCGCTCTTGCGTCCTTTTTTGTGGATAGGGACAATGTAGGAGTCTTTCCATAATTCAGGATAAACACCTTGGGAAATTGAAAGTTGTAGAAGGGCAGTGTGGGGCTCAAATGATTCATACATTTTTTTTAATACTATGGCGGGGATACCGTCACTACCAAGGAAGTAATCACCCTTTGAGTTGATTAATCTTATTAACAACCATTGACGGTGTTATATCTACAGATACAAGGGAGGTTTGTTTTGAGCTGTTCAAATATCAGAAATAGTCAAGGTCTGGTTTAAGAACGTGGTCAGTAAACGACTGGGCGATGAAGTGAACGAGTAGGTTGGCAACTATTTTAGGGTCAGCCGAGGAACAATCCGAGAATGATAAGCATCAGTTTTTCCTTTGACGTTAATAAATTTAAAAATTCTCTTCGGATGGACAACTAGGTTGCTTTGCATTCGATCCAAGTAATCTAGATCGAGCCTTTCGCAGAGCTCAGAGAAATGGGTATATGCGCGAAAGTACTTACAAAAATCAGAGCTAGATTTGAATTTAAGATAAGATTGTCTTAGTTTGTTTCTGTTGTTGCGAAGGGAGCGTAACTCCTTGTTATACCAGGGTGAAGAAGACGAGCAATTTTTTTAGTCAGGTAAGGTACCAATTCGACAAAGCAGGCGAAGATGTCAGCGTAGAAAATCGCGAGGCATGGTCGATGGGTAAATGTGTGCGAAAATCACGTATTTAGCTGAAGCCTTTGTATGATGAATTCCGCTGGCTGAACAGAAAACACTTTGACAATCGTAAAGATCATTGCTTATAGTTTAGTCAAATTAGACACAAAAGGGACTTGTCTTGTAAGAGATCCGGTAGTTTTGATTTTTTTTGTAGAATCATAAATTTTTGCATCCTGAATGAAATTCCTCGCATCACCAGTTTGAAATAATGGCGCTATATAGTATACCATTTTTCCTCAATATCCCCTCTCCAGTAAGTAAACAAGACAATTTTTCGAAAGCACAACGACTGCGGGCAAGCATCTTCTTTAGCTGAATTTTTGATTCTCTAAACCAGGGTAAAAGCGACATTGGTGAAAACTTTAATTCTGCCAATGTTACTTTATGCACATCCAGATTTCTGTAATCCCAGTAGCTTTAGTTCACGAAAATTAAGAGTGGCATTAAATACTGCTGTGAGATTTGTGTATAATGTACGTCGCCATGTTCATATCTCTGGATATGTAAAAGATTTCCTTGGTATGGAGTTCCAAAATTATATAGATTTTAATGTTCTAGTCTTTTTGTTCAAACTCAAGGAGAATAAAATGCCGGAGTACCTTTATCATAGACTTCAGTTCGCTACCTCTGAAAGAAGTCGAGCCTTAATTGTGCCAACTTTTAGATTTAGCACGACTGAAAAACTATTTTTTGTGTACTCAGCACGACTTTGGAACTCTCTTCCAATTGGAATGAAATATGGACAATTGGAATGGAGGCAAGGCAGCTAGATTTTTTTTTTTCAAAATACAGGATGTTGTGCAGACCATTTCGATCGAACCGGGATAGTGTTGAATGTGTAAAAGACCAGTGCGTTCTCATAGTGGCCGTTCACTCCAAAATATTGCCGCAATGAGTGACAGAGTTCATGATAATCCATAAAAATCCATTAGTCATCATTCCCAGCAATTGAACCTTTCCTACAGCCCCACGCAGTGCATTTTAACAAAAGATCTGCATCTGCATGCCTACAAGATCCAATTGACTCAGGAATTGAAGCCAGTCCATGAACAGCGTCATGATTTTGTAGATTAGGTGTTAGAGTCGATGGAGGCTCACTTTAAACTGAATGGCTACGTAAACAAACAAAATTGTTACATTTGAAGTCATGAAAATCTACGGACCATTGATGACCAACTAGTGCATCCACAAAACGTCACTGTTTGGTGCGGATTTTGGGCCGTCGGCGTGATTGGGCCGTACTTTTTCAAAAATGCTCGTGGTGAACGCTATCGGAACTTGATAACAAATTAGTTTTGTTAGCAGTTGGTCGATATTGATGTGCAAGACATGTGGTTTCAACAAGATGGGGTCACCTGCCACACAGCGCCAGAAACAATGCAGTTATTATACATTAAGTTCCCCGGCCGCGTCATCTCTCATTTCGGTGACCAAAATTGCTGTTCAGATTTTCTTTGGAGTTAAGTGAAGCAGAAAGTGTATGCCAATAACTCCCAAATGATTTCAGAGCGATTCCAGGACGAGATTCGATGTGCAGGATTTAATCCGAAAAGTAATGGAAAATTACATCGAAAAGGCGGAAGTCTGCAAGGCCAACCATAGCACTCATTTGGCCGATATTATTTTTTATGTTTAATGTCAATGTCTCGACATTATACTGACATTAAAATATCAACAGTTTATCAAAAATCAATGAATTTTATTTAAAATTTAAATTGCAACCTCTAATTGAATCACCCTTTAGTTCTGAACTTTGCAAGATATCGCAGTAATAAAATTGAAATGTAATTAGTCGATAAATCTATAAAATTTCGAACTGAAGTGAGCCAATTGAGGGAATTGCTGAAGAGGAGGTCTAGAGCGCCATTCTTGAAAGATGACAACGCAAGTCGTTGTGAGGTGAGTTCGCAAACCCAGAGTTTGTTTTTTTTTTTTTCATGGGCCAGTTAAAACTATCACACAATTCTCTGCAAAAAGAAAAATTCTGGGAAAATTCTACTTCGATGAGCTTTGAAATTTGGAAATTCGTGCAAATATCAAAGTGTAATCGGTTTACCTATCCGAATGCTGTTCGTGTAGTCTACAAGTAAAACTACGTATATATGGTTAGAGTGCGATGGAATAATCAATAGTATGAAAGCAACTTTTGCAGTTTAGGAATCAGAATGGCTCCGAGATAAGGTATGCCTGTCGTACGAAGCAACTAAAATCCATTCAAAGGAAGGATCCTACCTGACAGGGCCTCCCTAGACCGTAAGGTAATAGTTGAATGGCGAAACTCATGGTCAAATTCAGATGCATCTACCACACATTATGCAGCACATTGTAAGCATCTGGCCAGAGAGACCGACCACCTTGTCTTTCGGTGAGATACCATCATAGCGTTATAGATTCAAGAGTTTATAAAAAAAAAAATCTAAAGCCAACGTATATCACTGCTCTACTTACCTTTTGTCTTATGCCCTCTTTCATCTTGTCATCTAGTTTATGCCTCTCTTCAAAATCAATTCTTAGAGCATCTTCGTTCTTTGCCCGTTCGTTCCTACACAAGAATAATTTAAAAGAAAATTCGTTCAGGAGTTCATTCGACTTACATCACATTTTCTTCCCTTTTCTCTTCATTCTCCAACTCCTTGATATATTTGCAGTATTCCAGCTGACCATTAAGCACACCCACCGTCTTATTAGCAATAATCTTCTTTAAATGATTTTCATATTGTTGTTGTTTTCCCTTTTCCTTGTCCAGACACATTGATGCCTCAAACCAGATCTTGTCAATTTCTTTTTCCTTCATTTGAAGCCCTCGCTTTTCAGCAATTTGAATAAGCTGCACTCTTTTGGAGTCCTCGGTTATCTTCTTGCTTTCTTTGGGACGCATCTCTTCACAGTTTATGCTAACAGGGAAACAATGTCTTATAGGCTGACAAAAATTAAAACAAAACTTACAGTTCCCTTTGAATTTGTTTCAACTTCAAGAATTCCCTTTCAGCTTCAGATCTTTCAAAGTTTGCTGCCGCAATCCAATCCAATCGTTTTTGCATATTTTCCAAGACACGTGCTCTGAAAAGGTTTGCCATCTCTTCCTCTTGTTGGAGTTCTTCCGTAGCCAACATCATTTGTAAACTAGAAAACGTATTAAGTGTTATGTGAGATTTGAGATATATTTCTGGACCACATATCCCAACCGTTCCCTTTTTCTATCTAGTTCTTCGTCCCGTTCTCCAAATGCTTCTCTGATCTAGATAAATGAATTCTTTATAAGACGTAACACATTCAAGATATTGACCTTCATGAACCTTGAATTGTATGTGGGTTTGCAAATGACGATTGTCAGTCCTTCTTATAAACTCGATACGATCCATATCAACTTGTTCACCACAGACTTTTAGGCAGACCAAAGGAGCAAAAGAAAAGTATTGATTAAGAAATAACATATTTTCTTCTAACATAACTACAAGACCGATAGTTGCTAAGAGTTTGTTGTGAGTTTGAAAACAAACGGATTTGGTTTGGTTACTAACTCCAGATTTAGATACATAATGTACATAAGACGGAAGCAATCAAATTTGTCAGGGTAAAAGTGCCAAAGGCAAACCAATGACAGAATGTGGGGAAGGCTTCCAATTCCGGTGAAAAATGTTTAACAAGAATCCTTGAACTTGCCTAGGTGTTCATGGAATACAGACTTACTTTCAATTTCAATTTCAATTCAATTTATTTTAAAACAATCATACACTTAGATACAAAATCCATTATTGTGTAGAGTTAAACAGTGGAAGTGAAGAAAGTTGAAAACTGAAATATACATACAAATTTCATTTAAATTAATGTAGAAAAAAGATCCCTAGTAACCTAGCCTTAATGTTAGCTTACTCCCTTACAAAAACGAAGGAGACGTAAACCATTGATTTTCATGTACTCAGATGCTGCTTGAGCCTGGTATCTCCGTAAATCAGCTGGAAGTGAGTTCCATAGTCGCACAGCATATACAAAAAAATATTTTTCGGTAGTGTTATACCTGAAGGTTGGCAAAATAAAGAACCGACTTCTTTCGGAAGATGCATATTGAATTCTATGGTAAAGGTACTCCGGAATTTTATTTTGTTTGAGTATGAAAAGAAAGACTAAAACGTTGAAATCCAAATATTCTTGGAATCCCATGCCAAGAAAATCTTTAACATATTGTAATATGCGAGCTATGGCTCGAGTAGATAAAACGTTATTCTGTGAGATTATTTCTTTATTTTCTAGACTATAGAACACTTCAAGTTCACACTGTACTGTTCTTCGCAAATTCTTTCCTTACAAGGTCTCTTTCTTCTCAAATCACTTTATCTCATTCCAAATGCTTAATTCACAAATCCAAACTAATTACTTCTTCTTGTTAACTCTTAACTTTCAATTTATCACAAAATTACAACTTCGCCGATTATCACTTTTCCAATCTCTTCGTGCGGTTCGAAAACCAACTGCCCTGCCTCGATCGCCATCTGTCCTTATATAGTCGCATTTCTGATAGCCAGAAACTTCTAGCAAATTCTTCGACCACTGGAACAAGAAAATTCTGATGTAATATTTCCAAGATGACAGCTGCAGCCAATAATCTCTTGTGGTTATAATTCTCTCTTATAATCCGTCACTTACCGTGGACACGAACCTCGAATGAAAAGACACTTTGGAATGTGTTGCATACTTTTGGGGCGTCGTTATTATGCTACATTATGTTACAATATCCAGAAATATGATCATGACGGCGAACATTGTACACAAATCTCACAGCGCTGTTGAATGCAACTCTTAATTTTCGTGAACTAAGGCTGCTCAAATCACAAAACACTGGGTGTGTATATAGCAACATTGGCAAAATCAAGGTCTTCACCAGTGTCGCCTTCACTCTAGTTGGAAGACAGTAGCCAGATTGGTACAATGTGCGTAGACCACTGTATACCTTGCCCACAGTAATAGCCACGTGATCGTCCCAGGTTAGATTTCGATTAAAGTTTAGCCCTAAGTTTTTTACCCGCTCAGCATATACAAGGTGGACACTATCTACTTCTATAAGGGGAAAACAGGATACATCTAAGCTGGTACGGCTTATAATGATAGCTTGGCCTTTGTCACAATTATGTTCAAGCCTATTTGTTTGGACCCAACGAACTACTAATCTTAGATCCTCATTTATACTTAAAGTCGCATCTTCTATCAGTCCGAGGGGGTAGCTGAGGTAGAATTGAACGTCATCGGCGTACATCTGTACTTTACAGCTATGTAGGACTGAGGTTAAGTCGTTATTAAAAATAGAGAAAAGTAACGGTCCCATAATAGATCCCTGTGGTACCCCAGCCTTGGATTCGAGAAAGTCCGACATCTTACCATTGGATGAAACAGCATGAGTGCGTTTTGCTAAATAACTTCTTATCAGTTTTAACGCAGTTTCATCAAAGTTGAAGTAATGTTTAAGCTTAAGTAAGAAAAGCTCATGCGGAACTATATCGAATGCTTTCGAGAAGTCGAGCAGAACTAGTGAGGTAATATGATCTGAGCGAAAATCGTCAACCAGATTTAGCAGGGCGGTGGTGTAGCTATGTTGTTGTCTAAAGCCTGATTGGAACGGTGAAAGGAGATCGAATTGGTTCAGGTATGTATATATTTGCATGCTCATCAGCTTGTCGAATACCTTGGAAATAAAGGGGAGTATGGAAACAGGACGATATTCTTTTTCTTCGGCGACCGTGCTTTTTAAAACCGGGATTATTTTCGAAACTTTCCAGGATTTCGGGTAAGCTGAGTAGGAGCGCATGCAGTAGAGACTACTCCAATCCAAAGACCCGTTTTTGAGGGAAATCAGATCGACCGACTTAAAGTCCCTAAAGCTTATCGTTAACATCGACTGTGGATGTAAAGTAATCAATCTGATTATCGATAGAGCGCATGCAGTAGAGACTACTCCAATCCAAAGATCCGTTTTTGAGGGAAATCAGATCGACCGACTTAAAGTCCCTAAAGCTTAGAGATGTCGTAAAAGAGAGTAATAAGGTCATGATGTGAGAACCCACGGATGTCGAGCTGTCCGTAGAAGTTTATACTTACTTTCGGTTGCAGACAAATTCGGCTCCTCACTTAAGGACTATCCTTGGTCATGATGCAGGGCTGTGCGTAATTTTTTGTTTTTTTCGTCGTGTGGAGTTTACAATAATAAAACTACTGAGATACAGATATACAAGAAGTGTTGACAGGAGATTATATAATACAATTTCACTAATTGACCCGATCCCCAGTCACGACATCTGACAACTTTAAAGTAAAAAAAGTTGCATTGATTGAACTGAGGGAAGTGATTAAAAATCTAAAGACGAAAAAAGCCAGGTTACGACTTGATAACGGCGCAGGTGGTCAAGGAATTGCCGAACAAAGCTCTTATCAAACTGCTATTCGTTCAGATTGCTCTACGTTCCGAGACAAATGGAAAGTCGCCGAGATTATAATAGTTCCGAAACCAGGCAAACCTCTGAATGAGAAGAAGTCATATCGCCCTGTTTCCCTATTGCCGGTTATATCCAAAATATTCAACTACAGCCCATAATTGACGAAAAACGTCTTATTCCTGACCATCGGTTTGGATTTATAATCAAACATTCAACAATCGACCAAGTCCACAATATACGAGTAACTGACGTGATTGAGAAAACTCTCAAAGAAAAAAAGATTTGTTGTGGTGGACTCGTATTTATTGACGTCTCACAAGCTTTCGATAAGGTTTGGCACGAAGGTTTGGAGTATAAATTGCAACGACTACGAAGCTGCGCCTACATAACAAACTGCTTAGCTGTAAGCAAGTGCTAAAGCCAGTGTGGACGTACGAGTATGGTCTACAAATATGGGGTTGTACCAGAAAAAACAATAGAAAATAATATTTTACTCACCTACTGGATTTTGAAAGTGTTCGGTAATCAGCAGAGCATTCCCAGTTTTAATGCCAAAAATGCTACTTGAACATCAGGGTGATTGGAAACTATTGACCTTGAGTACAATACCACTAAGCCACACAGACATCGGGCCATATCTATGAAAAACCCAGAAATTCCAAATTTTTCGACAACCTCTGCGATCAAGAGCATACACTCGGTCGTGGCCTCGTAGTGGGCTCGGCAGGTGGCTTTCAACTCAACCAGCCTAGAAGACGCTTGCGTAATGACTTTCATTATAAGAGGTTCCCAGGATGAACCGTCACGCAAAAGTGTTGTCGGTATCCCTACCAACATAATTCGCACATTTACGTGGAGTTATATATTCACGGATAAGACGATTGCATTTTAAAATACATTTCACGCAATATTACAGATTAAGTATTCTCCTGGACGTCCGAAACAGGCGAGGGGCAGATGTGGGGATAGTACGAGATCACCATCTTATGATAGCTACTCTTCAACTACGCACTGCAGCGAATGCCCAGGTTCATCATCGATAGACTTAGTGATACCTCAGTGCGCCAACAATTAAGGGAGCACATTTCGCAAGGTGTGGAAGCAATCAACAGCTCACTGCACACAACCATTCAAGACCATTGGTGTGCTGCGAAAAATGTTTTTACATCTGCGGCAGGGAGTAATGAGCTAGAGTCCCTATATCGCATGAAGATGAGAGAAGTTCAGCGTAGCGTGCGACGTGACAGGGGCAACTACATCAACGCGCTGGCTACAGAAGCAGAAGATGCTGCACGAAGGTGCGATAGTGGGACCATCTACAGAATCACTAAAGAGCTGACAGGTGGTTGCAGCTCCAGCCAACACCCAGTGAAAAGCCTAGACGGTTGCTTGCTTATTTCGGATGAGGACCAGCTTAAGAGATGGAAGGAGCATTTTGCTACGGTTTTAAACCGTATATTTGCTAGCGATATGCTCCCAAATCAGACTGAGGTGCTCGAGGTAAGAATTGCACGAATACGCACCTCGACTCCCAGTAAGGATGAGATCACTACCGCGATCAAAGCACTTAAAACCAACAAGGCGGTCAGACTTGACGGTATTCCCGCAGAGCTCTTACGAGCAGCGCCAACAACATCGGCTGAGCTTCTGCTTCTACTTATAGAGAGAGCTTGAGAAGCCGAGAACTTTCCTGACGAGTGGAAAATGGGAATGATCGTCAAGCTTCCTAATAAAGGTAGTTTAATGGAGTGCGGAAACTGGAGAGGTATCTGCGTGCTGCCTGTTGTAGCTAAGATAATAGCTAAAATCATCCTGGAGCGAATCAAACAACATCTCGAAGACAAGCAGGTTTCCGCTCTGGATCCTCATGTGTCGACCACATCAATACCCTGCGGATTATCATCGAACAGTGCGTTGAATATCGATCGCCACTTCACCTGCTGTTCATCGATTTTGAGAAGGCGTTCGATAGTGTTAACAGGGAGTTTATTTGGCGTGCCTTACGCAGGAGAGGTATTCTGATAAATTAATTGCTATTGTCAAAGCTACATATGAAGGGTCCAAATAGCACGTTCTGCATAGAGGAAGGTTGTCTGAGGAATTTGGGATCCAAAGTGGGGTAAGACAAGGCTGCATTCTTTCACCAATACTATTCCTATTGGTGATTAGGGATGTGCTTTGTGCAGCTTTGTCGACGGGAAACGGAGGAATTCGATGGACTCTTACATCCCAACTTAAACATCTTGACTACGCTGACGATGTATGCTTACTCCCTCATAGAATTATGGACTTCCACCAAATGACAGCAGATGTGGAGAGGGAAGCTGGCGTCGTCGGGCTGAAAACCGCAAAAACTAAAATTATCAGTCTTGGAACGAACTCATCGGCACAATTAATATGTATTGCTGGACAACCGGTAGAGAGAGTAGAGGATTTCCAGTATCTTGGGAGTATTGTCTCGACCGATGGTGGAACCGAACTGGATATAGCCAACAGAATCGCCAAAGCAAAGGCCGCGTTCGGGATGTTGTCCAAAATATGGCGAAGCAATGCAATCAGTTTGAACACCAAGCTAAGACCTTTCTGCTCCAACGTTGAATTCGTGCTGTTATATGGATGCAGCACGTGGATAGTGACCACTGCTATCACCAGAAAGCTACAAACGTTCGTTAATGAGTGCCTGCGCAACATCTTAAGTATTTTCTGGCCCAATCGTATCTCTAACGAACACCTTTACGAGAGTACGGGTCAGGAACCAATAGACACAACCATCCAACGACGGAAGTGGCAGTGGATCGGTCACACGCTACGAAAGGGTAACAGCTCCATAGCGAACCATGCTATGCAATGGAACCCCTTAACTGACGGCAGAAGACCTGGTCCTCGAAGGAGAACATGGCGCAGAACAGTCAAGAAGGAAGCACGGCAGTTGGGGAAAAGCTGGGGAGAGCTGAGACACTTTTTTTAGATAATCCGACAAAAACTTTTATTTTATATATAAAAGGAAATTTTCAAATCCCAGAGCACTCAGTCTCCATTTTGCTGTGTCCATTGTACTACCAGGCAGAAAATCCTTTTTGGTGTAGTGGTTGGAGAAACTTAGATTTTATTCGTTTCTCTTATATGTTCGTGTGGCTATGATTACTGTTCCCCGTCCGGGCGCGAACCTGCACAGTTCGGGTCACAAGCTAATACACTACCCACTACACCGTGACCACCTTCGACAAACACTTAGGAACGTCAATGATAGTGACTATCTTTTTATAGATAAAGGGATTTTGTACTGTGAAAGGTCTATACCTGTCGAATGTTTTAAATAACCAGTAGAGATGATCTTCGAAGTTATAACGCCTCAGAATGCTTTTTCATTCTATTACCAATATTTTTTTTAGAATTTTGTGGTTTCCCTTGTATAAGTAATAATCGTATAATTGGATTGGTGGAATGAGTGTCCTAAATAAAGTCTCCTTATTTGTTCTTGTGAGGGATTTGCTACTTAATTTACTTCATAGCCCAAAGAATTGTAACTGACAGAATAAATCTTTTCTTTACTTCTGGGCTGGTATCATCTTCAGGGTTAACAGCGGAGTCAAGGTAGACAAACTCATTTACTTCATCAAATTAGTTTATTGTGCCTTTTGTCCAAGTCGCCCATGCTGAGTATCCTTTCTTGATGACTTTGATTCACCGCTAAACCAATCTTTATAAATCATGAGTGACAAGCCGCTGCGTCCTTTAGATTATATCGATGTCATCATGGCTTTTGAAAGAAAGAAGAAGAAGGCTCTATGGTATCTTTTCCAAATTTGATGGACTAACAATTTGTTTGCCAACGTTATCTTGCACAGGCGGCTTTAAAACAATATCTGATTTCGTCCCAAAATCTGCGGCAATTTGCTAGCTTAGCAACCAGGGTTGATGGTGTTCTCGACTGACATCATCTAGTTTGTATGCTTTGTCCAGCCTGGCAGACGGTTACAAGTACACTAGGAGCGGCGTTGCCTGCTACATGTATCTTGTATCTTCCGACACTGTTCACCAAACCATGGGTTTCTTTGTTTTCGCCTGGCGCAACCTAGCACAACACTCGTTGCACTTCTGATAGCTTCCTGGTTATGTTACCACTGATCTTCTGTACTTGATACTGGTGACATTGATTCCGAATTTCAAAGTCTCTGGCTGGGAGTCCCTCGTTAAGAAATGATATCAAACCATCAATTTGGCTTTAGAAATAGGTATTCAACTAAAGATCAAATTCACCGAATAACTAATAGAATAGAAAAGGCCCTAGAAGGGAAAAAAATATACTCTACAATCTTTCTTCATATAACACAGGCTTTTGATAAGGTGTGGCATAAAGGACTAGTCCATAAACTGCAAAAATATCTACCAAAACAATACTCAGAAATCCTAGAGTCATATATAATGCAGAGCTTATTTAGAATAAAGTAAGAAGATTTAATATTGCACATTAAAATATATGTAAGTTGGTGTACCTTAAGGTAGTATATTAAGACCTGTCTTGTGCCTATTATACACCAATGAGCCATCACAATATGAGAAAACTTCTGTTGCCACATTTGCAGACGGTACTGCTGTACTTGCTGTCGGTAATACCGTGCTAGAAGTTACTGTAAAACTGCAAAGGTCAATAAATGATATTTATGAATGGACCAAAACATGGCAAATAAAATTAAATGAACTGAAGCTGGAGAGCTCATGTAAAGAAAAGCATGACGATTTAAACATACGATATAAAAAAAATGTATTGACACTTAGGAAGGTATTCCTGTCTCTCGATATACAATAAATTACTGCTCTATAAGCAAGTATTTAGGCCAATATAGACATATGCTCTCCAGCTTTGGAGGTGCACAAGTAAGGCAAACCTGCAAAGCATACAAGACTTCCAGAATAAAGTACTACGCAATATAGTTAATGCGCCATGGTACGTACATACATACGTAACGTTGATCTACATAGAGATCTAAAAATTGAAATGGTAGAGTTAGACTTCGCAATCACACCAATTCAGAAGTAGTTGAACTACTTAATAACAACAATTTATTCCGAAGATTAGGAAGAAGAAACCCTTCGAACTAGCTAACTACGATAAAAAGAAAAAAAAAAAATTGATAAAATTTTGAACATGATCACACTAAAGAGTGATTGAAACTACCTACATACTCGTATGTAGATACTCTGAAATAAATAGTAACTGACAACATACAGTTACTGAATATACAAACCTTCAAGCACAGATAATAAACTACCCAGATGTCGCACGCCAATATAAAAAAAAATGAAGCATATTTTTGTCCTGGCAGACAACGTCCTGGCAGACAGAGAGCTTTCAGAATAAATACCACAAATAAAGCATTTTCTTTTTCCTCACTCCGTTCGCTCGTGTGGGATAAGTTCTTTTTCTCATCGTGTGTTGTGTGACATGCAAACGAACGAGGTGAGGAAGTATAAAGGGGTATGCGGGAAGGGGCATGAAGATGC
This sequence comes from Pocota personata, assembly GCA_963082735.1. Lineage (NCBI taxonomy): Eukaryota > Metazoa > Arthropoda > Insecta > Diptera > Syrphidae > Pocota > Pocota personata. Next base: position 189,129,478 of record OY720430.1, read on the forward strand.
ATGACGGCATTGTATATGAAACTTAGTTAGTTTCATTTACAATGATGACGGTGTGATTTCCATACCATCGCAGCGCTGTATATGAGGAGAAGGTTTACTAACATGCATATATATTACATACATATACTAAAAAATTAAAAGGCATAAGAGAATTGTCTCCAAGGGAAAAAAGTCCTGGAAAAGAACGAAGTGCGCAATTGCACACTGTTCTATAACCAAAAATGAATTGCCTCATGGAAAATTATTTAAATTTCATAAAAAAAGAAAAGTTAAATACGATGAATGGCTAGCTTTAGCAGAGGAGTCTCGGGAACACATAAAAAGCCTTAAAACGGCCTATATATGCAGCAAACATATTAAGAATGCCTTTATTGAAAAGAAATATTTAAAAAAAATGCTTACCCTTCTCTCTTGTTACAACGATAGTTTATTATCTGTGCTTCAAGTATTAAAAAGAAATTGCTAATTAGTTTGACGACTAGGTGCGATAATTGGAAGGATGACATTAAATCATGCCTTCTCCGGGTGTTTTTAGTGGATTAAAGTTCCACACTATCGCAAAGCTCGCATGCGATGTCTTTTGATGATTTTTCACCCAGCTATACGCAAAAAAAAAAAAAAAATATTTACAGCTCTACCTTGGCTGCAACCAGATACTGGCCCGAATAGCTGTGCACAAGTGCAAATAATCAAAATCTAGTCTCGGGTCGATTGATGATGATACTCATAAGAGGACTGCCAAGTCGCCTTATGGGTGTGGAGATGCTACAGGGATATTTCACGTTTCCAGGATTGGTGACATATAGCCTGACTGTGTCTCCATAGTTTATATCTTTTCATATTTTTTCTGTTAAAACCGACATTATTCGATCCAGAAGTTCGTAGAGACAATCTTTGCTGATATCGTCTTTATGTTCTGCAAGGGCTTTTTGATTCCAATTGTTATCAAACGTTCGCCTACATGTCTAAAGGTTAAACATTCTTGCCTGAGTCCGCTTCTGACAACAAGTCTGCTTCCAAATATACGCTGCTTCTGTTGTCGGTAGCAATCACCGTAGTAGATGTTACAGTTTTTCATCCTCTTTCAGCCCAGGCCACCCCATCAAATCTCTTGGATAGCAGTGATTTATAGCAGTTTAGGGTTTCCATTAGCTGTAGCAGCGTTAGTCGCAAGATTCCGTAGTAAAATCATCCTTATCCGAGGCTATTTGTAGTTCAATCGCAAGGTTTTCTCTTTCATATTTCAGTGAGAGCTCCAACATCAATTGGCCTAAGGAAATCAGTTTCAGATTTTAAAATAACTTTCAAGTGAACCTTCAAAGTTTGACATTTTTTATGTGTTTTCTGTACCACAACATTCACGCTTAACATGAACAAATTTTAATTGTAAAATGTTATTGCTGTGCTTACTCGTATCGTTTATAAAACTGAAAGATACTTAAACTTTCTGTTCGGTACGGTATTACACAGAATATACTCGTATTCACAACATGTTGTCATTAACCACACGACAGGATGGTTATTTACTAATAAAACCATCTTCTTCCAGTATTGAGACTAAAGTTTGGACTCATTCAACATGCGTAATCTTGTAAACAAAGTCCGTTCTCGGCATAAATCATCTCCGCGAAAAGTATCTCCTTCGTATAGATACAGAATTTTTGGCTGTTATTTGCATAAACTAATTTCGAAACATACACGTAACCATACAGAATGGTGGCTCCATAAATCTGGGTTCACATCATGTATCCGCCCACTTGAGTTACCACTACGCATTTACATACACGTACAACACAAACCACATTGAAGTTTATGTCCGCCTTATCAAAGTGGGCTATCACTTGGAACAGGTGTTTATGTGCGCCCATATACGCGTTTTTCCCGGTGAACTCGATGGCAAATAACTTAATTTTGCCAGACTATTAGAAATACCATACCGCTACAAGTAGCCAGTCTTCGACTCTGGGACTCTCTTTTGGCGGAGGGACGAAATTAATTGATTTTTTTAGAAACCCGCTTTGCAAAAGATAGCCGCCGGCTTTTACAATCTAATGCCTCAGTCATGACCGGTAGAAGATGGCTTGCAACGATCTCAGAACAGCACAAGATACATATTTGCATATTCGTGTGTGCCACAACTTGATGGGAGTCTCTGTCTTGCGTTACCTTGCAGCAGAGTGGATATGTGCATGAGGCACGATGATAAAGATGTCATAATTTGATGCTTCTATTAGAACGCACCAGCAGGAGGAGTATCCATCTCTATGGCATCTCATCTCTCTGACAGAGTCGAAGTTTAAGTTTTATTGGGCAATAAAAGATAATGGCTATGATTTGGCTGGAAATTATAAATATGTTCTTTTTTTTTCTTTCTTTTTGAAGTGAATTCCGGTGAAAGCCCATAATGGGATAATGATTTTTCTTTTATTATTTAGAGAGGTAGATACTTGTAGCGTTAACTTAAAAGTGAACAGAAGTCAAATTAGTTAAATATTGTGCGACATTAAATCTGGAATTAGCTGTTAGATGTGAGAACAAATTGACTGTTAAATTGGATTTTTTTTTGGAAGATAAATGTGCCTCCCTCTTGGTTGAGAGGAAATTTGATATTCTTATGGGAGCTATTTTTAGAAGCAATGTTAAGGTGCTTAATGACATTTTTATTACCGAATATGGGGATGTAAATGGCATTCCTTTGATCCTACCTAGGGCATGGTATAATCCAAAATTGGACGACAGTCTTTGTTGGTTGATTGGTTTTAGCTCACCAGCTTATGCCCTTTGTGATCCCCTCGTCTGTCGAACTGTAGAAATAGTGCTATTATGTTGGAATTATGTATTGAGAGAGGATATAGTTACTGGGATTATGTTGAGTATCAAAAGGAGACTATATCATATAGTTATAGGGAAATCGTCTTGTTCGTCTAGCGAACTCCACTATATCACCGATTTCTTTCTAACTGAGGTGTATCTTCAGTCTTCAGTCTTAACCTCGCTGTTGCAGGGCAGTGGCAGAGGAAGTGTTCTATATCTACCTCCTCCTCCACCCAGTTGGCACAGATTGTTGTATCAGCTATTCCGAGTCTAAACGAATGTTTGTTGAGATTGATGTGCCCTGTTAAAAATCCTACCATCACTCTTAACTGTGTTCTGCTTGAGTTGAAAGCTCTTTTTACTGCCTTATTACTCAGTTCTGTTACCACGGATCTAGCCACTTTACACGTGTCTAGAGTTATTGAACTCCTATCGTATCTTCTCATGGTTAGCACGGAAGATGCCAGCCCCTGATTCCGCTGATATGTTAGAGCCGTCTGTATTTTTAAGCATGTCAGGATTAAAACTAAGCTCTTTATAAATACCTCACCTTCCTGGATGAGCGGTAACATACTAAAGCTAATGATGGATAGAGACGTTGCTTAACATCTGGATTTTGAGGAACAAATTTTACTTTCGCAGATTTTCGGACTCAGATGTCGTTAAGGCGTTGTTGGGGGTACAATCGAATGTAACTCTCTCTCTGTTTTTCCTACGGAATGGAAAAAAAGCAAAAATAGTCTCATTACCTAAAAAACGTAATTGCAATTCATCCGAGTACAGACCCATTGCAATTTTACCATTTTTAGCACCTTCAGGACAAAAATCTCTTGAGTTCTAGACCATCAGGTTTCCGATCCAAACGTAGCTTTAAGACAGCACTGTTATTCGTTGTTGACGAAGGTTTAGATAATAAGGAACTAACGCTCTTAAGTCTCCTTGACTTTTCCAAAGCTTTCGACACTGTCAACCACTCAATTTTATATACGAAATTAATTAACGATTTCAATATCTCTTACCAATCTGCATAGGTGATTCGCTCCTAATTTGTTGGTAGACGGCAATCTGTGGGTGTAAATGATCATATGTCGCATTTCCTACCCATGACAAATGGTGTTCCACAAGTATCTATATTTGCATCTGTTCTTTTTTTCAATCCATGTCAATGAGTTGCCCAATGTTGTTACACACTGCTCCGTTCATATGTATTCCGATGATATGCAATTATTTATGACATGTCCTTTTCGATCAATAGAGTTAACTGCAGTCAAAATGTATGAGCGCAGGCTAATCACCTTTGCCATAATCCAAATAAGTCTAAAACTCTTGTCAACTATTGATACCTGCTGGACTTGAATGTTTTCCCTCTAACTAACTTTTAATCGTACCCTAACATGGGATGACCATATCAACATAACTATTGGAAAGATTTACGGCGTCCTGCCAGTTTTCTGGCTTACACTGTCCTACACACCAACAAAAACTAAGCTGCTTCTCGCAAAAACCCTTTTGTTGTCTATTTTGTTCTATGGTTGCGAAGTCTGTAATGTTGGTTACAGCAACAGAAGAAAGCTCAATTTGGTCTACAACAATATCGCTCCATACATCTATAACATCTGAAGGTACCATAACATATCTGCTCACTCTAAAGCTATACTTGGCTGCTCTTTTGACAACATGCTAAAATACTTTCCGATAACATGCCTTTTCGAAATCATGCAAACGCGTCTACCAGACTACCTCTTCAACAAACTCCAATTTTCGGCTTCCCAGAGAACGTTCACACTTATTCAACCGAGGTATTCCTGCCTAACATCTGAGCACCAATTTTTCGTTCATACCACTCGCTTTTGGAAGTCCCTGCCATTAGAACTGAGAAGAAGTAGACACGCAAGAGACTTCAAAACCCAACTTTCGTTGTATATGGCCAATTTTTTTTTATTTAAACAATTTCTTTGTTAAATGACACTACAACTAGTCAATAAGATTAATAAGCAGCTTGCATATGAATAAAATTAAAAAGTAAATAAATAATTAAACTAGTTGATGCCCATCGGAGTCACTACTTTGACTATTGCACTACTAGGTCGTGCGGCTTCGTACGTTGGAGTCTTCTAACTTGCTCGCTTTAGCACACCCCCATAATTGGATGCCATAAGTCCATACTGGTTTTATTATTTATTTGTAGAGCAAGAGTTTATTGTGAATAGATAGGACTGACCGTCTTCCAATGAGCCAGTCTATTTTGTTTAGTTGAATGACTTTCTCTAAAGCCAAACTGGTGACTTGGTACTAGTTTTTTACGCTCAATGATTGGTTTTAGGCGTTTGAGAAGCAAGCTCTCAAACAATTTTGACATGACTGGGAGTAGGGATATGGGCCTATAGGACGCTGCGTCATACGGTGATTTACCAGGTTTAGGTACCATGATCACTTCAGCAACTTTCCAGTGACAAGGAACGTGATAAAGTCTGATTGCAGCTTGAATTAAGTTGGTAAGCTTCACCATACCTTTGTGTAAAAGTTGTTTTAGAATTTCACCTATAATAAGGTCATACCCTGGGGCTTTCTTCGTCTTGAGTCTTGTCTTAATTTCTTTTTTTAACTTCAGACACAGAGACTGGTGGAATATCTTCGATTTCTTGGCTGCGCGTATAGTACGCCATATTACATTGGCTTGCATGTGGTTTAAAAGTGGTGGTTAGATGTTCGGCTTTCTCTGCATTCGTTTTCGCCCACTGTCTATCATTTTTTCTGATGGGATGACTTAGCCCCATTGGTCTGTTTAGGTGTTTGGTGGTCTTCCAAAGTGAATAGTCAGTACTTTTATCGTGCGTAAGTTCTCTAAGATACTTATTTATAGACTCATTTTTTATTTCTTTTATTATACGGCGAAGATGCTGGGAGATTCTATTGAGATATCTTTTATCTATTGGAGCCCGAGTTTGCTGCCATTTAGCTCGAAGTTTTCGTTTTTTGGCTACTAATTCTAATATTTCTTTGGGAAAGTTTTGGTCAACTGCTTTCCTTTTTAGGACTGGAGTTGATCTCCAGAAAGCTTGTTGAATTTGTTGGGTGAATTTTAGAACATCATCTTCAAATTCTGCAGTAGTTTTAAGGGGGGTAGATAAGTTGATCTCTTGATACAAGAAACTGTTTAAAAAGAGCCCAATCAGTGCAGTTGTTTGCCAAGATTGTGTTTTTTTCTTTTAGGATGATGTCATCGCTCAGGGTTAGGATGATCGGAGAATGATCTGAACTCAGATCAAACCTTTCTTCAATGTGCATGCAATTTTTTGAGATTTTTTTGACCACGAAGAAGTCAACAAGATCTGGAATTTTATCTGAATCTGTTGGCCAGTACGTCGGCTTTCCAGTAGATATGATACCCAGGCAGGCCATACGAGTACGCTGCACCTTTGATAGCAAGTCTCTTGCATAATTTTATTTGTCACTGGCCACCATACAACTACTCCGTTGAAGATGATGGGTTTTATTACGCATTCGTATATCCAGAGGACCTGTTTCGGTTTCAGACACCATGACTGGCCCTCCTGCATATCCAATATAACCTTTTAGCTTTGGTAACTCTTTCTTCTCGGTTCTTTTTCCAGGTCAGTTTCCTTTCCAATATTATGCCCAGGTACTTGACGGTGTCACGGAGTTGCAGGGGTGCTCCTCCAAGTTGTGGAATGTGAAAGGACGACAGCCTTACTTAACCCACTTGATTTATTTATATTGAAATTTTTTATTGAACGACTTCAATCCATTTTCTCTAACTCAAAGTGCACTAAGAGAGTGCATTTTATAATTTTATTTAAATGGCTGCCGCTGCTGGATTGTCAGTAGCTTGGCAGTAGCTTGGAAGTAGTCCATCCATATTTCAAGAAAAGTTCTATGAATATTGTGCTTAAGAGCCTGAATTGTTTCTGGATCTTGTGATGGAATAATCCGATGTCTTTATGGATAATTCTCCTCAGCCTAGTGCGGCTAATGTTCAGATGTTCAGTTGTTGAGATGTGTGGCGAGTTGAGGTTTTCAGGTTTATTCGCACACTTTCGGCAACAGCAGGAATATTCTCGGCTGAGAGCACAGGACGAACACGTGCTCTTCACAAACTTGGGTACAGCAAGCACGGTTAGTGCATTTGGACTGAAATTTATTTTCAAAATTCACTGTAGGTAAGAGTGGCGGTTCCGTTAGGAAGAATCCAATTAGCACTATGTGCCGTTTTGTTACCACAACTCATGTAACCTGTGTGTTATGTTGTGTAGGTGAGGAGTCTCTAGATGTAACCTGTGGAATTCAAAAAAAGTAATAAGTTCATTGATGTTTTTCTCTGAGACTTCCTCTAGGGAATTGAAGAAGAGTTTTCCGAATTCTCGTTGTCTGGCCCTAGCTAGTGTAGGACAGGCGCTTAAATAGTAGATAAGGGTTTCTCTTTCAGTTGCGACATAGCAACTGCGGCAGTGTGTGTTGTGTGGGATACCTAGTTTAACTGCGGCAAACTCGACAGGCGGACCAGTAGGGATGCAGTAAAGTGGGATGATTGTGATCCTTCTACTCCGGATCATAACTTCAACGTAAGGTAAAGAAAAGACCTAGTTTAACTGCGTGGTCTCCTATAGGCCAGTGACATCTATTTACGAAGGTCTGCAGCCTACGTGTGTTAGTGGTATCCATCTTCCAGGTACTGCACCAATATAGTAGTACTGATTCTATGTTGGAGTGGAACAGTAGCAGTTTGGTTCTGGTGCTGGGAACATTGCTTCTCCAGATTTTAAATAGCACTTCGAAGATTCTGTCTTCCGGATTTTGCTGCAGTTCGGTGCCACCGTGGTTAGCTTAGACCGCATTTCCTAGGTATGGAAAGTTGTCTACTTTCTCGGCTTCCTGTCCGGCAATGCTGAGTTGAGCGCGGGTGTTCGAAGTGCTCAGTGCTTTGTTTGCTTCAGCTTCTAGATGTTGGGCCATCAGATGAGGGTCCATTATCCGATGTGGGTAGGCAAACATCGTCACCGTAGTCGAGGTGTTTAAGGTAAGTTGTCATAGTCCATCAAATTCCATGCTTACCTTCTGTCAATGCTGCACGGAGTACATGGCTAATGACCAGTGTGATGATGAAAAATAGCAGCGGTGACAATATGTACCCCTGACGTACTCCACTTTGGGCTTCACAATCCTCTGACATCTTACCATTGCGCAGGACGTGACACTTACTATCCTCGTTTGTAGCCTTCATAATAGCTGTGAGTTTTTCTGGGATGTCCTGTACTGGGATGACCTGTACTCGAGACATTGCTCTATTATGATCCGTCAGGTGCTTATGTGGTCGATGTAGGAGGATCCAGCGTGCACGCAAACCTGCCTGTTCCACGTCGAGAATTGAATCTAAATGTTCTATAATCCATTCTAATATGATTCTAGCTATTATCTTGGGTGCGGCCGGAGAAGGCATATACATAACTCTTCAATTTCCTTTTTCGGAAGCTTGATGATCAATCCTCTTTCCACTCCTGCTGAAATTGTATGACCGGGTGTACCAGTTCTGCCGATGTATTCAACGCGTGATAGAGAAAGCACTCAAAGGTAAATAGGTATGCTCTGCATTATTCCAAGCCGTAGCGCAGGCTTTTGAGAAGGTGCGGCATAAAGGCTTGGAGTTCAGACTGCATAGGGACCTACCTAGAGATACTTGCAGTCGAAAAATGTACAGACAAATGTACTATTAAGCTGCAAAATGCAGTCATCGTTGTAGTCCAAATGACTTTGACTTTCAAATGGTCTCCAATGTCTCTCAGATACACCTACGGCGGCTGTCGGTATATTATCTATCGCCAGTAGAAGATTGACAACAGAATATCCCCTTATCTCACTCCTTGTTGCACTTCGAAAGAGTCGGAGAGCTGTCCATTATGCAAAACGAACGTAGGACTCCTTTATAATAGGAACTATTTTTAGGGGGATTTCTCTCCTAAGAAGAGACTTCCATATACATTCGCGATTTATCTGGTCAAAGGCCCTCTCGAAATACACGAACTTGAGGTAAGGCGATGACTTCAACTCGGCTGATTGCTCGAGAATGATACGCAAGGTGTTGATGTGGTCGACGCACGGTCACTGCGTCCACTGCGAAAGCGCGCTCGAGAATGATAGTTGCTATTACTTTCGGAAAAACGGACAAAACGATAATACCACTCCAGTTATTGCAGTTCTTAAGATTGTTTTTTTCTGGTATCTTAACAATAACACCATCCTTCCAGTCCCTGGGATAGGTTTCATTTTCCCAAATAGTCTGTATTAACGGAAGTAGAATACTAGCTGTTGTGAAGGGATCTGCTTTCAGCGACTCAGCTGCTATGCCGTCAAGTCCAACAACTTCTTTGGATATTCTGCACAGTTCTCCGATATCTCCACTTCTTGCAGTCTTTTCCGCATAAACAATTAATAAGAGGTTTGTACACGTATTTGGGATACGAGTATATGTATGTTCTCGATAGAATTAGAAATCCAAAAAGTTTTCACCTTTAAAGTGGATGTTTAAGCCTACTGGGGGTAGAAAATCTACCCCCGATAAGCACGAGAGCTGGTTTTTCACCCGTCTTCCGAACGCTTCATCCTAAGATAAAATTGTGAGAGAATTTCCCATAGAAAGTTTCCCTGGAATCGAAGAGTGAAGGAGGGGTGGTTTTAAGTGCAACAAGAATACATTTTAAGCTCACAACAGCCAAAAATGTTGCTTCAATCGTAAAAGCGATAGCAAGTTCCTTGTTCCTAGTTTATTTCAACCTTCCAGACATAAATGTACATATTTCCAACACTACATACTTACCTTCGTTTGAATTCCAGCACCCAACCTGCTCACAAATCCAAAATGCAAATTTTAAGTTTATCGATCGAATAACTTGTATGCATTACGCATCTTGCGTAACAGCATAACACATAAAGTTTGTTGGCTACACAAAATGCATCCTTAGTGTCCGGTGTTGTAACCGGCTGTCTGCATTGGGCGCTGAATTACAGTCCATCTCGATAGCCATACGTTACATTACTTAACCAATCCAGTCGGTAGCAGCGTTGAGGCACCATCGTCAATCAGATACCAGAACCAGACCCGGAGACACACTAGCCCATGTAAGAGTTCTGGCCTCCAAAGGTTACCTGTGGAACAAATTTGCTTATTCTTGTTGCACTCGCACACAACGATTGTATCTGCGATTATATCATAAATTTCTTTTAGATGCAGAACAACGAACGACCCCGGCTGAAGGCCACAACGCGCTTGTAAATATTGTAGATACGAAACGAGAGACAGAATAGCGAAGGAGGCAAACGCTTATGCTAAAAATGTGCCAAGTTATCATCTGTCAAATGGACAGGCGTGTAAATCAGCCGCTATCACTCGACGGGCGGGAGGCCGGTGTTTGGCTTTCAACTCAGAGCCTATTAAGATTAATAGAATCTACAGGTGGTAATGGATGGAGAAGCAGTCGTTGAAGCGTTGTTTTTTTTTTTTCTATTCGTTTGCTGACGGAGCCGGCAGTTTCATAGAACATTTTTGTAGTATCAATGAAATCCCAGGCGTAGAAGTGCCGCATGCTTAGCGGCTTGGAAACGAGTTTACGTATATTATTTGCGATTTGATTCGAAAGTCAAATCAATGCAGGTGCGGTTGTTGGTTTGTGGTTGTGGAGAAAATTCAAACAATTTTTTATTTTTTATGAAAAAGTGTTGTTAGATGTACTGAAGACCGCTTGGACACAGAGAGATAAAGAAAGCCGAGTTAAGTGAACTAATTCAATTTGTTTATTTGAGACTACTTTGTGGTTTGATTAGATCACAGAGGTTTAGGTAGTAAGACGGTGCAGAATTGTCCCTTTTCACTATGATTACAATGGACAGTACCTACATACACATAGGTATTCTTTTTGTAAACATGGGCATGGGAACCAACTCGACTAACAAAATGAAAAGTTCGATAATGCTCTGGAAGCCAAGCAAGGTGAGATTTGGAAGCAAAATTTGAAGCCATCAGTCGATGATTCGAAGCGCACAGAACTGACGCCATTATAGTGAACTGCAAGAACGTGACCGCTGCTGGAGAAGTTGAAGTACTTGCAACTTTCACTGCTCCGGCTGGAGCATTATCCTGCTCTTGAACCATGTATACGAAATAATGTCTGAATTCAACCTCAAACCAATTGTAGGCTCTTACGTACTATTAACACCATTGGCTGTCATCCATATAAGAAATAATGAAGGTTACATTCAGTAGTGCGAAATTGTGGAATAGCAGAATGACGGTGAAGTCGCTGAACGATTTTTTCAGTGAGTTTTGTTAGAACTACCCAACTATTGATGATAACGACGGGCTGCAATAGCATAGGCGGAGGCACGGCGAAGGCTTTGAGGAATATATCTTCGAGATATAAGTATTTTCGTCTCAAGAATATGTGCTGTAGTTAATCGAAATTTACCAGACAATAAAAAGTCTTGAAAATAACAAGGCCCCTGGATATGATTTAATAACCAAACAGATCCTCAAGGAATTGCCAAAGAAAGCCCTGATCAAGCTTCTGTATATTATAAATGCCGCGATAAAATTATCATACGTGCCAAGACAATGGAAAGTCGCTGAGGTTATAATGGTTCCAAAACCGGGAAAGCCTCCAAACGACAAAAAATATCACTCCTGCCGATAGTATCTAAGGTATTTGGAAAGCTTTTGTGAAAGAGCCTACAACAGGTCATTGAAGAAAGACGTTTGATTCCTGACCATCAATTCGTCTTCAGAACAAATCATTCTACAATTGATCAGGTTTATAGAATAACAAATGAAATAGAGAAAACCTTAGAGGAGAAAAAGATGTGTTCAAGCGCTTTTCTGGACGTCTTTCAAGCTACCCATAAGATATGTTCTTCCGGAACAAATATAAGAGATTTTAGAATCCTGTCTTGCGAACAGGCTATTCCGTGTTAAACACGGATCGGAAGACTCCCAATTAAAGAAAATCGTTGCCGGAGTACCGCAAGGAAGTGTTCTTGGTCCGGTCTTGTTTTTCCTGTACACTTGAGATATACCACAGGAAGAAGGCACTGTCATAGCTTCGTTCGCGGACAATACGGCTATATTAACAACAGATAAAACAGTCGAGTCAGCAACTGTAAAGCTCCAACGAGCTTTGGAAACAAAATTTGCGAGTGGACAAAGATTTGGCGCTCAACGAGACCAAATCAACTCATGATAACTTTACTTACAAAAAAATTAACAACCTACCCATTTTAATTAACTCGGTACAAATACCGTATGCAAACGAGGCAAAGTATCTAAGAATGGTACTATAAACCAGTAAAAGGGAAGTGTTGTTTAGTGAGTAAAATGGCAAATATTTAAAACTTATTTACAAAATGAGTGCTGTATTTCATCTGAACATTAGCCGCACTAACCCGAGGAGAATTATGCATAAAGACTTCGGATTATTCACGTACAAGGTCCAACTGACTTAGGAATTGAAGCAAAATGACCACCCGTTTCATTATAGCTTCACTGTTTGGGTCTTAGTGCAACTCGAAATTGACGTCGATTTTCCTAAAAAAAAAAACAAGCCAAACTGTCGTAAAGAAACGCATCGTCAGTGTGCTCGGTGTGGTTGATGAAGATGGCAGCAACGTTTTGGTCAACGGAAAGTGCTACAGAGGCATGATAACCGACTTTTTTTTTTTGGTCAGAAACAGAGGAAATTAATTTGAACGATCTCTGGTTCCTGCAAGATGGCGCTGCGTGCCTACAAGCTGTCCAACAATCGATCTTTCGTGCACTTAGCTCAATAATCGTATAATCAGGCATTTTGGTGATGTTGCTTGGACTTTTTTTTGTAGAGTTCTGTTAAAGATCGTTGTTATGCTGATAATCGAGAAATGATTCAGGCACTTAAGCATAATATTGATTCATGAAATGTTAAGCATCGAAAAGGTACTTTAAAATTGGATTGACAGGATGGGCTACCGCCAAGCCATCCGCGGCAGCTATTTAAATGAAATTATTTTCCATAAATAATCGAAAGGTGTACTCTCTTCAACAAAGCAAAAAAACTTTAAAAATAGAAGACGGGGCAGAAAGCTAGGAGCGAGTTCAGAAGGCAATATTGTCCGTTGTTGCGTGAAGGTGCTACAGAGGGTCGAAGCAGTACTGGCACAAAACTAACTCAGTTGCTGATTAGAGCATATGCTACATCGAACATGATTAATCTGTTGGTAATGGAAGCTGAGTACGTTAAGGCAACGATCGACACCAGCGTTGCCATTACTGCTATCGTAGTACATCCACTTCACTTTTTGTGAAATACAAATCTGCTGTGGAGTAAAGCAAATCTACATAGCTCCACGAGTTTAAATTTATATCTTTATATTTTTGAATCCGCTGACAAAATAAACTGCGTTTAATTATAACATAGGTAGGTGGGTACATATGTAGCTCCTTATTTTATTAGGCACTAATTTATTTTACCTACACACTAGAACAAGGAAAAACAACAAGTGTCAGAAGAAGGTAAGGGCTTGAGGAACGTAGCAGAGAGATTGAGAGTTGGGTCCATCATCGTGCACGCACTTACTTACTGCGGTACAGTAAAAAAAAATAAAAATTAATTAAATAACTAGTGCTGTGATAAGCAGTCTTAATTAATGCAAAATCACACTCCAAAATTGATTTAGCCCCGAAATGAACAAGCAAATACAGTGAGTCTGACCAGTATTTGCTCCTTCCCAAATGCACAATGCAAGCATCTGCATGCTCTCTTGCTGTACTTTTCATTGTACCTTTTCCTGCATGTAGTCCTTGTACGCGCGCTTTTTTTTTGTGCGCAGTAAGTGTACGTCCGCTACGTGTTAGCATACTACTTATCTGCAGAGCTGCCATATGATTTAAATTTTAATAAGTACCTGTATCATTCATTTCTTTATGATTATAGTTTACGCAAAGTTTCAAACTTAACGCTCATTGTCACTTCACTTGTTTTTCTTTGCTCTCCAATCTTAAATTAGGCTTCAGTCGGATTATGACTTTTAGAAAACAAATCAATTTGCAAAAATTGCCAAAAGCATGCAAATTGAAAGACGTTTTTTAGAATTATGTGTAGACAATCTCGTACAACTTTACTTCCAAATTCCCATATATTTTCTACTCATGTAGCACAATAGTTTTCTAACAAATTGTAACGAAATGTTTTGCATTGAACATACCAAATTTGTTGTGTGACATGTCGGAACGGTATTTCATCCCGAGATTGAATGTCTAACTTTGCGTACAACTATGTGCCTAAGGAAATAGGTTTAAATGAGTCTTTTTTTGTTGTCAAACCTGCTCGGCTAAACTGAGAATTTAACACCCTTCTATTCCAAATTGACTTCACATTAGCCTTCCCCATAGTAGCAATGCTGATCGACACCAAGTTAAGGCGTTCATCGATATTGTAAATGGTTGTGAAAAGCTGCGTAGAATAGATGCAGATACTAGAAATCTGAGTTACACGAAACCTGGAACTGCAAGTTTTGTGGCGGATACTGTATGACTTTGGGGCGCTGACATGCTCGGTGGTTTTAGTGGTTTTAGATAAAAGTAAGTCGTATTGCATGGTTGTTGGGCGGAACTCATAAGTTCACAAAAGCTGTCAATTATTGACAGCTAATCTACTATTTGATGGTTGATGATTATTTCGCTGTGACAACGGAGAATTTGGTGAGTCAAAGTTGGACAAGTGTACAACTCAGCTGTCAACTTTATGGCCAGTCAAGGTCAAGGAATTCTTGAAGAATACACAGAGGTTGGAGCAAAGAACATCGGAATCTGGCGCGCCAATTGGAATAGTAATATGTGTTGATGCTGAGGATCGTACTGTCAAGGCTAATAGTGAATCGAATATTTTGTTACTGATAGCGCAGATGCGGATGACGTTACTTGCAGCGCTGCGAACTACGTTGACGTTAAAGACCAATCTACTTATGGGCGATGCAGTGATGACCCTGATCGTTTGGGCATAATCAAATGAGGATGCGCACTGAAGGTGCGTATAAAGCAATCTAGCTAAGTACATGTTGTGGATCAGTGACTGAGTGGCCAAAATCAAGTAACCGATCAATAGAACTCGAAGCTATTAATGAAAAATTTTAAACAAACTTTGAAGAATAATTTGTCGCTGTCACATATCCAACCAAGAGTCTATTAAGCCTTTCTTATCACCGAACCAAGGGCTGTAAAAAATTAGGCCAGCTGACTATGGCAGAAAATCAAATCAAAGAGTTCGCTGATAAATTCTCTTCGCGTGATGGCTGAACGAATATATATTATATTATACCAATTCATCAGCCTGTTAGGTCGTCACTGGTTGTACTCGTTAAAAACAAAGACGGCAGCTCTCGGCAGTTATGTCACCAAGAAAGATAGTTTCCCTTAGCCAGAAATCGACCATCCAACTTGTCGTCAGGATCCCAATGGTTTTCCATCCTCGAAGTAAAGAGTTGTCACTGATTATCACAGGTACAGGAGTCTTAAAACCAGGATTAGAGTGGTGGTTCTACCAAGATTAGAGTGGTAACTGTCTTGATGTATGTACGTCCTAAATATATTGTTAGAAAAACTTTCCCGAAACACTAAAACAACTGGAAAAGTAGGCTTCTAAGTGTCTATCTAATATCAACCTGAAATGAATGCGAATATGCTCTTTTAAGATCGAAAGTTTAGTACTTAAGAGGCACATACATTTTTTGAAAGGGGTGATGGCTAATGCAGACTGTAGTAGGAGTCAAAAATGTATGAGTTCCGTAAGATAACCACGTCCAACTGCCGATTTATATCAGTGAACTTATGGATGAAGACGATCAAATGAAGGGCAAACTTAGACCTTGTAAGCACTGTTTACGGAAGAGCTCAATCTCAGGGAAAACTTCTCGTTGCAGTAGTATTATCGGATGAATCCCATCAATTACCAATACATACTTCAAACTGATTAATAACATATTTTGGTCATTTAGTGTTTCGCTAGTATATCCCGCTCAGCATTCCTGGTCATTTGCACTAAATGCGTGAATAATTGGGCAGCTCTCTGCCTTCAAACTCGTCTGTACCCATCGCATTTGCATTGGCATTTGTTACAACATTTTACTAAAATGGGTGCCTATTAAGGCTGCAATAAATCCCAGCACAATGGTATGGTTGATCGAAGTTTGTCGAAGAATCAAGACGATATTCTTGGATACCATCATAAATTTGCAAAAATAAAAATTCTTGCACTGACCATGAGTAAGAATTGTTCTAAAGTATTTTAGCTGGAACCACGTCTTCATGTTAAGACTTAACGGCGCTCAACTTCAACTTGATGTGAATTGGACTACCATCAAGTTTAACATACCATCGCACAAAAGGACTGCAATCTATCCTCACGATTAGGTGCATATGTATGTAAAATTAAAATCATCAATCGCGATAAATTCACTTAATGCTAATCGAATGAAGATAAAAGCGACTTAAGTGGTGTCGAGTGGTCTCATCGTCACCCAAGTCCAACAAAAAATGAATGAAATTTTATTGCTGCAGATACAATCACAGTACACGATTCGCCACAATGAGTGGGCATAAATTTTCCGCTCCGAAGTCTTTTCATAGAGTCATCTGCACCACGCTGTGGCGCACTGGATTCTTCACTTGATTCCTCTTACGAAAACGCCTATACTTGCCAGCGGCGGCGCCAAGAGAAGCAAACAAAAAAACTCAGAAAGTGTGACCGTCGAGTTATATAGATACGAGTAGTTTACTTTATTATTCCCACATCCACATGGAATTTTAGATAATTAAATTTGTTGTACCTTAAAGCCAAATGGTCATTTGTGAATGCCGTCGTAAAGCAGGTGACTGCTGCCGTCGAGTGTAACTCGTATGTGCATTTAATGTGGTCAAATGTGCCTCTTAGATGGGGAAAAATCTTGTAGAATGCAAAAGCTGTTTGTAAGGAGTTTTGTTTATAACAAATGATTACTTTTTGCGACATTTAAAAAGCTGCCACTCGTGCGCAGTGCATTAATGTTGCTTTTACATGTGTCATAGCAAATTAATTTACGTAAGTTGTATAATTGAATAACTTAGCTCCCGATACATGTAAAAAGATTCGGAATGAGACACAGTATGTACTCAGTATGTACAGAGGTATTAACCTCCTCAACATTGTGTATACCATAAGATCCTATTTGCCATATCATGTGAATGAATTAAACCTTTTGGCAACAATCTAATTAGTCCGTATCAGTGAGATTTTAGTCCATTAAAGGCCACCATAGATCAAATATCCATACTGCGGTAGGTCTTGGAAAAAACAAAGGAACTCCAAATCGATACTCACCACCCTTTCATCGAGTTTAGCATCGCTGCCAAATTCGTCCATCTATGCAGGATGACAATGGATAATGCACGCTGCTCCATCATCGATTTTAAAGTGACCTATGATAACGTCTATAGCGACGACCTATACAGAGCCATGCCTAGTTCCGGCATCCCTGCCAAACTCGTCCATCTATGCAGGATGACAATGAAGAATGCGCGCTGCTACATCATCGATTTTAAAGTCTCCCATGATAAAGTCTATAGAGACGAGCTATACAGCCATATCCAGTTTTGGCATCCCTGCCAAACTCATCTGTCTGTGCAGGATGACAATGAAGAATGTGCGCTGCTCCATCATCGATTTTAAAGTCTCCCATGATAACGTCTATAGAAGAGAGCTATACAGAGCCACATTTAGTTTTGGCATCCCTGCCAAACTCATCCGTTTCTGCAGGATGATGCACGCTGCTCCATCAAGGTCTGTAATAACATCATTGATGCCTTTGATGTCAAAAAAGAAGTACTACAAGGTCATTTGGTCTCTGATTTGGCCTAAGCTGATTGTACACAATTCCCAAGCTACCATCAGGGATACGATCTTTCAAAAGTCTGTACAACTACTCGCGTACGTCGACGACATTAACGCAATTGGCCTTCGTGAATATTACAACAGGAGCGGCGAAAATAGGTTTAGCGGTTAACGAGAGCCAATCAAAATATATGCTGTCGTCAATAAAGGACAGCCAATATCGGACAGAACATCACAACAGATAGCTACAATTTGGAGGTATTCTGTGTCCCAAAAATATTGATTGGATTTTGAGTTTAAATAACTTTTTATTTGATGAACGAATTTTAACAAAACTAGAAGAATATTGAAGCTCAATCTCTGCTTATTTTTGTGATGTTAAGAATGGAAAATAATATCCTTTAGGTGACTCCAATCTTTTGATGAAATTTTCCATCACTTTTTTCAAAGTTTGTGGTGTCAGGGACTTAATGTTCTTGTAAATCTTTCCTCTCAGATAGTCCCATAAATAGAAGTCTGAAGCTGATAAGTCCGAAGAATTAGCCGGCCAACCAATGTCTCCAATTTTTAGATTATACGGCCTGGGAATATTTGTGGAAGAATAGTCATCGTATCTCTGGCAGTAGCTCCGTATTATTGAAACCACATTCGCTCACGGGATAGGTGACCCAGCTGCGGATTAAAAAAGTGTTCCAATATTGCTCTATACTTGTCCCAATTTACCTTTACTGGATCTCCATTTGCGTCTTCAAAGAAATAAGGCCCTATTACCTATTCAGCCGAGATACCACACTCGAAGTGGATGCATTTGCCGCTCCTAAATTATTAGAGAGTTCCCACACCACAGAAATGAAAATTTTGTTTATTGACGAAGCTATTAAGGTGGGCTTCATTTGACTTAATCGATCCAAAAAAAAAATGTTGCTTACCCTGCTCTGAAATCTAGCACCAATACGAAATCACTCAAAGTTTTTCTAGCTATGAGACTTTTGCGCACTAGAAGATTTCAGCTGCTTTGCCAGAGTAGGGCAAGACAGTGTTTCTTTTCGCGAAAGGTACTCAGCCACATCGTAACAGCTTATTTTGGCTTAGTCCTACGATCTCAATCTTGAATGGCATGAATTCGCTCTCACTGCTGTGAGTATGGTATGGCGAATACCATACTGTGCAGCCAAACTGGAACTTACAATAATATTTCATGCAGATAACTCACCATATGCCCTTTTCCGTCCGCAATTTTAGAAGAAATTTCCGTAAAGCACCACAGTGGATGTGAAGGTGGAAGTTATTACAAGACGTTGGACTGGCGTGGCCCTTTCTCGTCATCTTGCAAACTAAAACTTACCGGGAGATGTTACACCACCAAACGTCCTTCACCACTACTCATTGAAAGGAGTATATTGTCACCTTTACACCTCTACCTATTAACACCTCCAGTCAGTTCACTATCTTCGAACTCGTTAACATAGCCTGTCTAGCTACTGCAAAATGATTTAGTGATAAATTTTTCACTTGCATTCCAGCAGTTGCCGAACATTAATTTATACCACAGAACGTGAATTCTCATATGTTTTGTCCAACGTACCCTACACTATCTTCGTTGGTGATCAGAAATTTATTTAATATCCAGCACATGTGGCGATACGACAGAGAAAAATCTGCGAAGCTGTGCCCCGCTCATGGTTCAGCGAGTTGGGAGAGCTAAGCTTGATGTATTGCTAGCCGTATCTTAGATATATCTCGTAACCTCAGAGTCACAGACTGGATACTATAGCAAATCCTATACGTGGCAAAGATAAGGCATTGGCATTAATTGATTGAAGCAATGAATGGGCAAAGGAGTCCATTCGTTAGGACCGACGGGTGCACATTGTTATGTCAGAGTTAGATCACTTATTCTATTTCTGCTGACGCATTGAATGGAATTGCCATAATAGTGTGGAACGAATAAGATGGATGGATTCGTAAAGAAATAGCACCTCCCAACTTCGAAATAAATTGATCATAATATTGCGACATTGTATCGAAAATGCGTTAGCATACCATCAGGTATAATCGAAGCTCTAATCAGCATTAATTAACAAGAAATCTACCGACAGCCAATATATGTATTGCTAATGAACTAACTGCACCTCAAAGTTGTGCACTTAACGAATCGCGGTTAAGATATTTTTCACTTGTATGATAATGCTATGATTAAACGTCATGAAGAAATCGTTTACACTATGATCGACAAAAAAAGTTGTGAAGATGGTGTATATTGTTTAAAATTGTAGATAGGTTTTGAGTCGTGTTCACTTACAAAGTGCTGCACATTTTATTTGATGAAACAGACTGAGAGGGTGGTGAACTGATGGTCATTCGCTCAAATTTTCGTCGGGCATTAGAATCAAATATCAGTTGAAACTTCTCAGCGTATGTGAACGCGAACTGTTCGCTTGTCATTAGAGGCACCCTGTTTAACCACACGACTGACCAATATGCGGGGAATGCCCAAGTCGAAACATATTGACCACTTTTCTATCAGCCGGCACTTTAGCAGTTCTTGAGGTCTAAACCAAGCGTGAGCCCAATAATAGAATGGGACGATATAACTATATATATCACGATAGCTCTCATGATACTTTGTACTGCATCCGTTGGAACTAATCGAACCAATTGGATTCGTATTCACAGGTACAATACTGACAAGCTTGCAGTAGTGCGCCAACAATTTAGGGACCATCTTGGATGAATAGCCAAAGTAAAAGGAAGCTAGGTAAACCGAATAGCTGTACCTATAGGTATAGATTAGCCATGGAACTGCTAGATGAAATTTGTATTAATTCGAGGCAGAAACACAACTCGAAGGTCGAATTTCAGTAGCCTTAGCAATGCGGATAAAGATTAACCCAGAAGGTGGAGTAAACTTTTCGTAGCTTTACTAACAGGTTTAAGAGGCAGCGTCATATCTCCTAACTCAAATGAGCTATCTGAACCCAAATTCACACCGAACCTTCGCAATAATACATAATAATTGATCTGCGATTAGAGCAGTCAAGTGAAATAAAGCAGTCAGGCTTAATTGTACCTATAGGTAGCTAGGTAAGTAGAAGTGGTTGCTGCTGCATTCCAAATAGTACTTCAGAGCCATTTTGAGGACCATAACTCACACGACCTTGTTTGGATGGTGTTAATAAGTAAATGGTTTCAAATGCATCCTGTGACATTCAAAAAACTGATCAACTCTCTGACACTTTTCTCTAAGATTTCCTTAAGGTTGTCGAAAAAGGGTTTGGCGAGAGTTCTATGTAGGGATTTACTTAAAGCCAGACACCCGCAGAGTAAGTGGGAGAGAGTTTCCTTCTTATTTACATGTTTACAACTGCGCCAGTGTGTGTTAAAAGGGATATCCAGTATAGACGCATACGTCCTTGCTGGTCAGTGGCCTGTGCTAATCGCTACAATTCATGCAGCGACTGCCTTAGTCTTTTTCTTAAGGTCTTGTGTTCTAGCTCAGTTCGCTTAGATCTGCCTAAAAATGACACAACCTTGCAAAGTGTTTTATCGTTTGTTTGCCACTGATAGAAAGTGTGAAAAGATTTCGCTCTTGACAAGAGATTTATCAAGGGCGCACAACATTCCCATACCGACCCCACAGTCCATCTTTGAACGGTCGGTATAAATTACAAATTCTTTATTACTTCACCTCTTTACCAGTCTGCTCTGGACAGAATATTGACCGTGGAGTTGTGTTGAAAATGCAGTTTGTAGTCAGTCAGAGTATTCCCCAGGGCTCCTGGTAACGAATCTAGAATCTTACTGTGTCCGTAAGGTCTAACAGAGTAGCACCCTGATTCTCTGAGTCTGACCGCTCTACATGCTGAAGTGTATTTAATATGGAGGTCAAGTGGTAGAAGATGAAGAAGTACATTTCGTTGGACATGTCCGCATGGCACCCGTGGTACAAATTTTGACAGAATTTTGTTTATTGCCATAAGCCATAGAAGAGGTGAAGAAACCCCAGCTATACTTTCCGAGATTTGTCAAGCCACATCAAATATAAGAAGAGTGGTAAAAGGATTTAAGGATATTTCCAAACACCTAGAAATAGGTGACACGTAATAATATAATGACAAAATAACATAACATGCGACGGAATAAATCAACAATAAAACAAGTTAGTGCTTCCAATCAACACCATTTAACCAAAACATCGCCGCAGTGAATGACATTGTTTGTGACAATCTGTCAAATTCCATTGAACCTTTTCTACAGCTCCACGCAGCACATTTTAACAAAAGATCTGCATCTGCTTGCCTAGAAGATACAATTGTTTCAGGAATTGAAGCCAGCAGACCATGAACAGCGTTGTATTGGGTGTTAGAGAACCACCAAGTTGATGGCGATTTTTCGAACAAAATCATCTTCAGTGATGAGTCGCATTAGAGGTCATGAAAATCCAAGAGCAACTCTCAAACAACCAATGCATCCACAAAAGCCACTGTTTGGTGCGGATCTTGCGCCGGCGCGGCGTGATTGGGTCATACTTCTTCGAAAATTTTCATGGTGTGCTGCTGTAAGAGTCAGTAGTAAACTTTATCAGGACATGATAACAAATCACTTTTGCCACCAATTTAACGATATTGATGTGAAAAATATGTGGTGCGCGAGAAACAATGCAGTTATTGCACACAGTTTCCTGACCACGTCAATTCTCGTTTCGGCGATGAAACTTGGCCACTAAGATCGTGCGATATTACGGAGTTGGTTATGTGAAGCAAAATGTGTATGCCATTGACCCTCAAAGGAATCCGAAGTTAAAGGATGACATTTGACCCGTTATTTATAAACTACCGGCCTACAGCTGAATATTTCATCTATGACCACTTTTTCTTTTAGATCGTTGCTTCTGCCGACCCGCTGTGCACCCTGAGGATTACATTCGAAGGACTGCTTCACGATATTGTCATTTGTCTCCATTGGATGCCATGTCTCTTAGATACACCTACGGTGATAGTCAGTACATCGTAAACACCTTGCGTTATCTTAGCACTCCTTTATCTTAACAGTAACACCAGTCCTTCCAGTCTCTGGGATAGCCTGTATTAAGGGAAATGGAGTACTAGCCGTTGTGCAGGGATCTGCTGTCAGAAACTCAGCTGGTATGCCATCAAGTCCAGCTGCTTTTTTGGCTTTGACGAGATTGATCGTAGTTTGGATTTCTGCAACTGTTGGAGGTTTGGTGGTGTCAATACTCCTGTAAGACTGCGCATATCGAGCAACTGGGGGCTCATTGCTGCAATGTACTCGCAGGAAACGTCATTAAGCAGGGCACAAAAATGTTTCTAAAAGTAAATAAATACGAGTAAAGTAAATATCCAAATGTTGCTGCACTGACGTTTCAGACAAAACTGATGGTAGGACGGACATTTAATATGTAACAACCTGTTATCTTCTAAATGATTCCTTTTTTTAATTTTTTTATTCTTATTATTGCTAAGTTTTGTTTTAATCGTTGAAAACCTTGAACCTTTAACAAGCAATGAGTAGCTTCTTGCATCCATTCGTACTATGAGTGTTATATTATTCATATGAACGGAAGGGACCTACAAATTGAAGCCGATTCCAATTCATTTCATTTTAACAAACAGTGAAAAAACTTGTCGGGGTTTTGATGGGATTCGAACCGAAACCCCCCGCCCAACGAAAAATTCATGGCACTCTGATTAAAAATGTATTATTTGTTTTAGATAAACGTTTATATGAAAGAGCGAGAGGGAGACACCCTCTTCCCCACGAAGTGTGACACGATATTAGCCAGATGATCTTTTAAGGTCTCAATTAAAATTTATGAAAATTTTTTTGAAGTTTAGCACCAATCTTCTTAAGAAATCATCCGAAGTACAAAAACAACGGTGCGGGAGAACAGTGTTTAAATTTACCAGGAAGTGAATAACATTCTCTGGCTGCATGGGCAAAACATATAGAGAATCTTCGTTATGCTTCACTGTGTTTTAATTCTTAGACTCTCTTGAAAGTAACGAAATCTCTTCCCACATTCTAACCAAGTCTCCAGCTCAATTTTGCTTTAGAAAGCGATTATCCAGCCAGAGAAAGTCCTTGAACCAACAACAAACTCAAGTAACAAACAAGCTCCCCAGTTATCTGGACAGCCACCCTTGGAGTTCACTAAAACTTAATACCAGCTGAGTTCCAAACCAACTACACCAATCAGTCTTTCTCTCTGTCTCTTCCCCTTTCCTCAAAAACGCCCGTGTCCTAGAATTAGTATAAGGGTATTCATAACCCCTTTCACACGTGCAAATTATAAAAAAAAAGTATCTACGGATAGCCTTTTCGTGGCTTAAAATTTTAAGTATGAAGTTAGCATGGTGCGGTGAATATTAATGCACCGAAAGCAAAAGCAAAAGCTCTCAGCCTCTCACAGTTCACCATAGAAAATGTCATCTATTTAGGATCCATTGTGACGGCTGATGGTGGAGCTGGACTGTGTGTGGGCAGCAGAATAGGTAAAGTTAAAGCTGCATTCGTTACTCGTATGCCGTCAGAAATATGGATAATCAATGTTTTCAGTACATAAACTAAGCTGCGACTGCTCCGCTAAATGGAGACTTAGTAAAGTGACTCCCAATGTCATTTAGGTATAAGTTACAGGCCGAACTGTATCTCAGCTTCATTTGAGAACGGGACAAGAACCTATAAATATCACAATACGACGAAGAAAGTCGCAGCGGATCGATTACACCTTTCGACTAAATGACCATTCCATTGCAAAATACGCCTCGCAATGAAATCCACCTACACAATCTGGCAGTAGAGTGGAGCAACCTAAACGAACATGGCACAGAACCATCAAGGAGAAATCAAGGCCATTGGAAAAGATTTAGAGAGACTTAAAACGCGTTGCAGAAACGCTCTATTTCCCACTCTAAACCTAAGTATCGACAGCGCATAATGAAAGGAAAATAAAATTGGTTGACATAAACTCTATTAACCCACACAAATGTCGGATAAAATAGACTTCATTCAGAAATTAAAGTATCCATGAAATACTTTTTGGAAATGTTCCTTCGTGTCACTTAAAATTGATATTCCGTGCTTGCTCACTCTATACCCGAGTCAATGTCAGCAAACATGCAATAGCTATTACCAGCACACAATCTCCGTGCTTCCATCCATAGACACTGGCACAACTGCATTATGATTTATGACCGATGACATCTTGTTATTTTGCGCTAACATAGTGAATAATTCGCGCTATAAAAGATGTCTCCTTCTGCAGCCACAGATCCACTCTCTCTCACTTTACCTCCTCGAAAACCAACCGAAAGAACTCTTAGATTTCTACCTCACGAGGAACGTGATCGTCTTGGCTTTGGTGGTTCTGCGGGCCACAGCAGCACGTTACTAATTAGAAATTGCATAAATAAACTGACGCTACACCGGCGCTGTGCATACCTTTTGAAGCTACCGAAGCACACGGCAAATTGCCTCCTACCTTTGGCCTTTTGTAATTTGCATGCTGGTTTAAGTTGGTTTTTTGTTCATAAATTTAAAATGAAAAATTGATTTTAAATTTTATGGTTCCCTAGGAATGGTAGTAAGATATGTTAGGTTGGAGTATCTATGTTTCAATTACCTGAAATTCGCAATTTATTTCATATGCCATCAAGAGCTTATGATGGATGTTTACAGTGGGGAAGGCCTCATAGGTATTGAATACCACCATTCAGCTTTGAAACAATCTCTTCGAGAATCTGCACTTTCCGCATTCTATCGTACCTACTCGTACATCTGGATTGAATACCCCAGCATTTAATCACAACTACATACCACGCCTATTAATTAACAATTTTCCATTTAAATCTGCTCTGACCAGCTGCCTTCGGGGTGCCCCAGGACACAATCTGTTTCGAGTCCAATTTACTCACAAGAAATATTACAATAACAGCTGTCACCTCATAAACTCGTTGGGGCCATGGTGGGATGTATCTATGCATCCACTTCCTTAGGATTAATTCGAATTCACATTTTTTAAGCTACAACTTCCAGTCCAAGGTCGAATTTCAAATTTATTGCCATACCTGCAATTTCTGCCGCCGCCATGCATCTGTGATATATCGCGCAGATTACACTTCAAAGATCATAAATTACATCCTCCACAATTGCGGATCGTGAAGATATGCTCGATTTAATCATCATCAGCACCATCGTTGGGTTAAATGCGTTGGCTGTGGAACACCCACCTGCCTGGAGGGCTGTACTTGAAGGAGGATGGTATAATTAGTGTTGCACTTAATCGGGCCCGAATATAAATGGAAATTACTCGTGCAAATTATGCGATGGAATATGAATTCAGTTGGATGAGATTCTTACGAGTATAAGGAAGGGTAGATCTAAATCCCGAGGCAGCAATGTGACTTAATAACATGGGACCACCTAGAATAATTTAAAAGTGATGCACGGCTTTGAGTAATTTCAATTTGTGGAGTTGATCAGAAATTCATATTTGAATGGGCTTTCTGAAATAACCTCACGCATATGTCAACAAAGATGCGTGGATATATTTAAAAACTGGTTTCCTGAAAATCCAACAGGACGTAGTTTCTGATCAGAGAAGTAAACCAACCGATGGTCACATAATCTCCTTTGTTAGGGAACGACTATGTGGGGTCATGTACTCAAGTGGCCTGTGAATAGGTACACTTGGAAAATTTGTTTGTGAGAATTGGTCAGAAGGAAGTTCGCTATTTTGGAGCAGATTTAGACTGTAGTTGTAACTTGGATAACTTATCTGGTTTAGGCTTTCAAATGGTAGACGTGAGCAGTCTATGAGCACTCAAATGTCTATTAATTATCCACTGTTTAGCAACCTCTACCCTAGTTACATCAATCCGAGCTTAGGTCTCAACAACTTTGGAAGATCGTTGGTGGTATGATAGTTGAGAGGATGAATAAGAATGTTCACCCTAAGGAACTTTTCCTTCTTGAGATTGAGTCAATAGTTAAGCAAAACTACTTCGACATAATGGGAACGGATTATCAAGATTGAAGAAAGATGTGGTGGCGGAGATTTAACCATCCGGAGAAGGGTCTGCAGAGGAACCCCACAAAGCGGAGTTCTGTCTTCTTTTATATGGCTCCTTGTAGTGGATGAGATCTTAGTAATACTAAAGGAAAACGGCTTTAACGCGACGGCTTATGCCGACGATGTGGTCATCTTGGTTTCGGGAAAACTCCGTCCAGTCCTAAGAGAAAGACTCAATCTCGCACTACAACTAGTGGATAATTGGGTTAGCAGCAAAGGGGTGGGAGTGAAGCCACTAAGAAGAGATCAATTCCTACCTTCTGAACTAAGTATCTCAAGTTCAGCTCGATACCTGGGCATAATTCTAGATTTCAAACTGACTGGAATGATAACACTGCCGAACGCATCAAAAAAACTGGCGTAGTTTTCTATTCTTGCAAAAAGGCATTCAGCAACACGTGGGGCTTCAAACCAGCTGTGATGTACTGGATATACAAAGGGGTCGGAAGACCCATTCTCACATATGGTTCACTAGTTTGGTGGATGGTTCTTAAGAAGTAATATCAGCTTTCAAACCTCACCAAAATCCAGAGGACAGCGTGTATCGCAGACATGGAAACCATGCTCAGTTTCATTCCGCTTGATATAAACTGTAGCAGTTAGGCGGCTATAACCGCTGTACTGAGAGACTGAGAGATGGCCGACTGTGGTCATCCATGTGGATAGGAATGGCCTCCATCCCGATGGGGGACTGCCAGCAGATCGACAAAAACTGATTTAATGACCCCCACGCTAGCTTTTGAAAGGAGATTCACTATAAGAATTCCTGACAGAACGTACTGGAGGAACCGAAGACCTACGAAGAAAAAAGGGAACTGGCGTTCTACACCGACGGCTCTAATATGGACGTTGGTATGGGAGCCGAAGTTTATTGTGAGGCCCTAGGAATAAAGAACTCCTTTAGAATAAGTGACGCCTGCAGGGTCTTTCAGGCCGAAATCACAGCCATCACACAGGCTGCGGAAATTATACGTGAGAGTAATATCGTTGGCAAATCGATAACTGCCTATATAGACAGCAAGACAGCCGTTAAAGCTCTGGACTTTGCTGTAATTAGATCAAGGCTTGTGAGGACCTGCAAATCACTCTTAAAAGGAATATTCAGAGCGCGGTGATCCTCCGCTGGGTACCAGGGCATATGGATATCGAAGGAAACGAAAGGGCTGACGAGCTTGCTAGAAGAGGGTCGGCGCTGCACTTATCGCGGGTCTTCCCTTTTGTAGTAACCCCAATCAGTTCCCTACGGAAGAAAATAGAAGATGAAACCACCAATCGAGCAAACAGACGGTGGATTCATCTGGAAACATGCGCAACGGCCAGGGCGCTAGGGCTGGCCTTTAGCAAGAAGAGATCAACTTCTCTGGTGAAACTTAGTCGTTATAATACACACGGGTCATTTCTGGAATAATTACCGGTCATTGTGCCATTGGAGTTCCCATAACGACTATTGTAGAAGTTGCGGGGACGAAGAAGAAATTGAATCACTTCTATCCGTTACATGAATGAAGGACTCTCGGAAGTTACTCTTTCTCGGAATTGGAGGACTTAGGTATTCTAGAGCTTACGGACCTCCTGAGATTTATATTACTATCTGTGTGGTTGTAACAGCGGATTTTACAGCATTTCCAGGGTTAAATGATTGAGCGCAATTGACCAGAATTGTTGGTCTAAGTGAGCAGTGACTCTATTTGTCACAAGGCACCCATCTACCTAACCTAATCTAACCTAAAATGTGCCACCGGCATAGTTCATATTCCCGAAGTGGGTTACCGTGTTTTATTGATTTATTGTTCCTCCAGATTGGCCAATGTGCATCGGGGTAACTGCCCTACTATGGAAACAAAAATCTAGTTACCCACCACAAGATCGCATTTAAGCATTTACAAAAGGTCTTGACAGGAACTTCTCTGGAACTTCAACGGAAAAGAAGTAAGGTCTGCAGATACTGCGTGCACGTTGAGGAACTCCCGGGCAACTACTTAAAGAATGCAGAGCATTGATCCACAAAAGAAGGGCCCACCTAGATGTCTACCAACTATCAGAAGAATATTTACCAACGTTGCTTCCACTCAAGGTACTCGGGTTCGTCAACGCATTTTGACTGGAGGAGGTGCTCTAAGTCGAGTATATCATCGACTTGAGCTCCAAGTCGGCGGAGCACAATGCAAAGATCGCAGTGCACGTACAACTCTATAAGCAATCTACAATCTACAACATCGACTGGGACATTAAGATTCAATGTCGAATAAAACTTCGACGACCAAGTTTCCATTTAACAAACACTTTTCAAAGAAAGCATCAAACGCAGAAGACCAGTGGCAACACTGCCAACAAGCCATCAGGAATGCCGCCTCCAATGTGCTGGGTTTCACTCAGCTACCACAACGAAATCCCTATTTTATGAGGAGTGCCGGCAAGTACTCGTATATAGAGCAAAACAAGACGGTTATAAAGCAGCGCTGCAGAGAAAGTCAAGGGTTGTTCGCAAGATCTACGAACAAACGAAGAGAGGTTCACCGACTACTCCGAAACAAGTAGGAGTGTGAAGAACCAACAAGTAAAAAGAGGATTACAAGACTATAAGGCGCGAATAGAAACCCGCGAGGAGGAACAATTAAACTTTGCAGTAGAGTCGCAGTCTATAGACTGTTAAACAGTTTGCTGTCTTACAAAATGGACCATTCAACCTGACAGTCAACATTTCCGTCCACCCGACCAACATTAGATGAGGATAGCAATATCTAATAGCCGAGCTATTGAAAGCAGTGGGTGATTATATGGTAAGGAGCAAGCATCAGCTGATTTGATAAGCTTTGCGAACGTCTGGTCAGTTTGAGACCAGAGAAGTTGCTGCCAATTCACTGAAACTATGAAAGCTTCCACAATGAAGATGAATGAAGATTCGTTTTTCCTAAGAAAGGTGAATGGCAGCTGGACAGAGTCTACTGCGGAATATATGAAGCTCTTAACAACAGGAAGCTAGGTAATTCTCAACGCTCAGGGCCTACACAATAGCGGCCTCCACACTCAGGCGCTTTACTGCGTACTCGTGAAATAACGTACGCCAGGCGTGTATTGCTAAAATTTTAAAATAAACTCTTTCATGTGCAAAACAATCGACCATGAAGTGCACGACAGAGTATCTAAAGGCAGATCCCGCAACAGTTTTAGCAGGAGCGTGGCTTGTACACACTTCAGCCGTGACTGAGTGTAGGCACTTCCATTACTCAACCTATACCTGTAGACACATTCCCAAGCAAAATCGCGCACTCAACGCTTTCGAGACGTGTGAGGGGAGCTATTTTGTATCATGGGAAAACATCAAAAATGCATCCTACTAAACAATGTATCCCAAACCTAGAGACGCGTTCGATTGGTTTTTATACTGAAAGCTGGCATGCAAATCCATGAATCCTCGAAGTATCTTAGGCTGGTTAATGCAAAAAAATTCGTACTTAAAATTGTGGAAAGCATTTTACACATCCATGATTGGAGTATTCTGGAATAATCTCCTAAGATTCAAAGAGCAGCAGAAACTACTCAGGAATCTTTTACCAAGCTTGGTGTAGAGGACCCACTTCCACTATTCAAATTCGCTTATATTGGAATATCTCAGGGTTTAGTTATCCCCCTGCTTACATATATGGTTATTGGCCTCAGGCTAGACAGATATGGGTCTATGGTGGTCCCTTATGTGGGGAAGTTTCTATAAACTACTCTAAATAAAATAAGCACACGAGCTTCAAGTTCATTTTCATCACCAAAACCAAAATATCGGCTCCTGGATGGTCAGCCTCCTTCATTATCCTCAAGTGCCTTGGTACTGTCACCAATCCAAAGCTTAACTGGAATCTAAATGTATCGGATACATCGGGCGACGAAAATATGAACATTCTACGACTGCTCCAGACTAGGGGCGTTGATTAAAGGTTACAGTCTGAGACGCTGCAATCTTAGTAAAACAAAGTTTAAGCGAATAATTTTTATGGGTGTACATACACTCCTGGCGAACATGCGGATTTATTTACCACGTACTCCACGACGAACGATCGACCGATGATGAATCTCAGTTAAATCTTCGCTTTGTTTTCTTCGAATGCAGGAAGTTTTTGCTTTGAGTCGAGCTGGCTGGCAAAACAAAGGAACTGATGGTCCGTATGGCTGTGCAGTTACCGACGGAAATGCATGTGGTCGCAATTAAAATTCACTTGAAACTGCGAGTTCGCAATTCGGAGCAACAGAATTGATGTGAACTCTGGCGGTAATATGTGTGTAGGTACTACTGTGGAGCTACTGTAGATACGCACTAACCTAGCCCGCTACCAATTATGGAAATTGATGCTACATCCTGATAAGGAATTGTTTGCGTTATGAACTCAGCAGTAGGATGTAAGGGGCAATTATGGTTATTTTTCTTTTCTCTTAATCCAATGAAAAAGATGAAAATCTTATCCACAGTGTAGACAGAACCGCTAGCACGCTTCCAAGTGCATCAACTGACTGCAATTAGAGTCACACATCATCGCAGAGACACTTTTAATGTCATTTAAGTAATTTCTTTCCGCTTACAGATTCAATTTGAATTCCAACTCCGCCCACTGGCTCGTGTCGGTCTCGGTCGGTCGGCAGCTTAGCCGGAGGAGTTAATTCCAATTGAGTGCATGGAGTCTTGTGACTAAAGTGCTAAGTAATTTGGTTAATTGAATTTAGCTTCAGTCCGCAAATAGAGCTCCATAAATTGGTAGCCAGTTCCAGTTTCTCAGACGATTTGTAGATGATATCACAAAGTGACTGGGAATTTGGATGTAATTAGGAGATAAAAGGTATTTCATGACTATTACGTTGGGTTATTCTTTTAAAGCACTTGTTATTGATGAACCATTCCCCGAGAAGATAATGTAGTTTAGTACCCTTCTTTTCGCTCTCAATCACAATCGCTAGCCTGCTTATTGCAGATATCTCTGTAGCGATGGAAGAGCGGTTGCTAACAGATCCCGACGAAAGTTTCAGGAAATTGGAAGTGGAAATAGAGCAACAGAGGTGAACCAGACTCATTAGTATCTGTCAGTGACAGAATTATTAACCTTTTTTCTCATACGAATGTTGCAAAAGGCCAGATAAGTGCGGACAGTTTTAATTAGGAAATATTATGTTCTTTCCATTTACTCTCCTAATTGTTGTAACTGA
This sequence comes from Pocota personata, assembly GCA_963082735.1. Classification (NCBI taxonomy): domain Eukaryota; kingdom Metazoa; phylum Arthropoda; class Insecta; order Diptera; family Syrphidae; genus Pocota; species Pocota personata. The sequence goes on from OY720430.1 coordinate 189,161,470, forward strand.
GATAATTGTGAAAAACTGCAGAAAGGCACTCCTTGATCCAAAATTTTTCCAAGGCAGCGGAGTTATCTCGGGTCGGATTGCTCAGGAACAATAGATGGGTGAATCTAAAACGTGAGGATTTCCGCTTCCTTATCCCTATGTAAAGGTGTTAGATAATGCAGACATTTTAGCCATCGCGTCTGCAAATACAAATGTCTTCTAAAAGAATAGCTAAAGGACGTACATATGCACATAACCAAAGTCTCACCTATCGATTTTTTACCATTAATAAACCGAAAAAAATGAACGTCCTCGTACCTAAAGAAAAACATGAACGCAGTACACGGTCCAAGTTTTCTAGTAAAAAATTTTAAACGTATTCAACCACGAAAAGGAATAAAATCTAAAAATGTGATAAGTTCAATTTAAAACACTATGCGTGTTTTTTTCAAACCTAGCTAGCCAGTCGTTCATTTAGATGATTCTCAGCCAGCTAAAACCAACCGATTTTATGTACCTCCAAGTTGGTACGTGTGAATTCGGTCCTATGACAGCAGCTGTCAGCTGTCAAAATATTCGGCATTCAATCATTTTGTTTTTATTTCATTTCTTGTGAAAATAATACTTTGGAGAAATTATAACATAGGTGATTATATTTGTGAAATACCATTTAGTAATTCAAATTACAGATTTTATGTGGAACTATAGGGTACCCGGCGTGCGTTGCTGCGCAGCTGTTGGCAAACTGCTAGACTGATTTTGACCGAACTTCATAAAAACACTCTCGAATACACTCAGCCTGGAAATTTGAGCTCAATCGGTTCAGTGGTTTCGGAGTCCATAGCATGCATAGGTAGAATGTGTTTTATATATATAGCGAGCTCCGTAGATTTAGCAGAAGTGACGAAAAAGCATGCACCTCTCTTTGTATTTCAGTATCCCCCGTTCAATCTCGATTTTCCGCAAATTCAAACCATGGCCGTGGAGGTAAATGTAGAATTGGCTCAAGGAGAGAGCTTTACATTTATGTGTTGTATATTTGCAATACCATCACTTTCAGACAACTGGGGAACTTTTTGGGAGTACCAAAGTCTTCTGCTTGTATAGCTGTCATTTAATTTAGTTATTTTACTATTAGAATTAGTATACAAAAGAATTACCGTTTTCCTTAGTCTTCCATTTTCGACACAAGCTAAATGTCAAAAAAAAGTAACACCAACGTCTATGAATAAAAAACATTGCTTTCAGCGCCGCCTGTCAATTCAATTCAATTCAATTTATTTAACATAAATATAGGTACATTAAGACATAAGTCTTTTATAGTACTAAGTATAAAAAGTTAGTGTTTTTAAGAAACAATTAAAAATGTACAACAATTAAGAATATAATAAGGAATGATAAAAGATAGATACACAAACAAAAGAAAAAAAAAGAAATAGAGATTAAATTAAATATATAAAAAAGAAAAAATAAAATAAATGAAAAGGAAGGAAGTGAAAGCAGAAGGAGAATGGCAAAGGACTGATGAAATTAGGGAAGGGAAGAAAAGTATTGAAAAATGGCACATTTGAAGCGTTTGGCGTTCATAATTGTTCTAATATTAATCGGTAAGGAGTTCCACAGTTGAACGGCATAAATGAAGAAAAAGCGTGATGAGTTATTAAAGCGATAGCGTGATGAAATTAGGGCACGTGTTCTGAGAGAATGAGCAAAATTGAGCTTATCATACAGGTCTTATTCATTATAATGTTATGCAGGAAAATGCAATTTCTGGCGTCTAGGTGGTGTCTAAGAGAAGTTCCCAAAAAATCTCTAGTCAAATGAGATATATGATCATGATGGCGCAACCCGTAGATGTATCTAACGGCATCATTAAGAGCTACTTCTAGCTTTCGTTGGGAAAAGGAGTCAAGTTTACAGTAAACAACTTCCGCATAGGTAATAAGAGGCATAATAAGTGCAGAAACAAGTTTTCATCTTATATCAGTAGGGATGAAACTTTGACTCAGCAAGAGCTTGCGGAGACATCCATATATCCGTCTAATTACACTGTTTGCATGGTCGCAACCAGTTAATAACAAACCCAAGACTAGTCGCTGATTCAACCATGTCAAGTTTATCTCCCGATATGTAAACACATGGCAAAGTGCTAGCATTTAGACTTGATTTGGAGATAAGAATTACCTGCGATTTTTTCGGATTCAAGTGTAAGCCATTATAAACAGACCAGTTATAGATTCCATCCAAATCGTAATTGCTAGCATTAACTAGATCAACTATGTTATTATTGAGGTTAGACGTATACATTTGGACATCATCTGCATATAAATGAACAGTTGAGTGTTTACACACTGATGGCAAATCATTTATAAACAAGGAAAAAAGAATGGGTCCAAGAATAGATCCTTGCGGAACGCCCTGTTTCACTCGAAGAAGTGCAGAAAAAGAATCACAGTTGACTACTCTTTGAAATCTATCAGACAGAAAACTACTTATCAAACTCACTGCACTGCCACCAAATGAAAAAAGATTTTTTAACTTCCAGCAGAGTATTTTGTGATTAATTTTATCAAAGGTCTTAGAGAAATCAAGAAGACAGAGAAGAGTAGCATATCCTTTATCATAGTTTAGTCGGATGTCCTCCAATATGTTGACCGTAGCTGTAGACGTACTGTGGTTAGCTCTGAAACCGGACTGTCCTACATAGAGCAGTTTATTGCGAGACAGGTAGTCAAGAAGTTGCTTGGCAATAACTTTCTCTAAGACTTTTGACAAACATGGAAGAATACTAATAGGCCTAAAATCCGCTGCACACGCTGGATTAGTACTTTTGGACTTGGAGATCGGTAATACCCGCGCTATTTTCCAGGAACGAGGAAAAGTAGATGTTGTAATACAATGATTTAAAACATTGGTCAGGTGGGAGATGATAAAAGGCAGGATAATTTTAATAAACCGCAAGGGCACCCCATCCTCCCCAATAGCATTTGATTTGATATCTCTGACTAAATTAACAACTTCAATTTCAGTAACTGTATCAACTTCAAATTGCCTTAAACCAGGGTGGAGAACTTCGCCAGTAAGATTAAAGAAAGACTCCTCTGTGGTACTACCGAGAAAGAAGTTGTTAAGTTCGTCAGGATCAACTTCACATTTACTAATACTTTTATTACCAGAAACTCCAATTTGACGTATTCAAACATTCCACAGTTTCTTAGGAGGAAGCATAGTATTTAATTTAGAAGCAAAGTCATTCCTTTTAGCATTACGTGTAATTACAGCCGATTGATTACGTAAAGCTTTGTAAGCAAGCCAATTGGAATTCGATGGACTTCTTTTCCATTTACTATAAAGCCTATTTCGTTGCTTAATTATACCAAGAACTTTACTTGTGAACCAAGGACAATAACTGTTACGAACGTTTACTGTTTTACAAGGAACAAATTGGTCAAATAATTCGTGAACTATCTCCTGAAAATTGCAAATTTTTTCATTGGGGTCAGACTGAAGACGACAACGATACCAGGGCGCAGATAGAGCCGCAGTTTGGAGAGCGTTAAAATTTATAGACTGATAGTCTCTATATGTAAATCTCACAGGAACAGCTGCATGATTAAAGTGCACATTGTAGGTACAAAAAATAAGATAATGATCAGAGACAAAATCAAGTGAAAGTTGATCAAAGAGAAGAACCGCCTTTGGATCAGATACTAGAATCAGATCAAGGAGACTAGGAATATTGTCTTTAGCAAAACGTGTGGGGTACTTACTGTTATATAATTGGAGTCCAAGAGAAAGAGCAGAGTCTTTGATGTGAAAAGCCCTAGAATCATTTTTGAGGATATCTGCATTAAAGTCACCACAAACAATGACATGCTCATATAAAGCAGAAAATTCAGCTAGGGAAACAAAGAAAGGTTGAGGAGAGCAAGTACGGTCAGGAACATACGTACAGGCTATAAGACATTTAGTTGAACCGTCATATACTTCAACAATCAAAAACTCAGAGTCTAAATCAACAGATCTGTGAATGATTTTACACTTTAGTGAAGATTTGCAATAAATAGCAATTCCACCCCCAGTAGTAAGAGTTACCCTATCATTTCTATAAATGGTATAGTTGTTTATGTTATAGAGAACGTCCGAAATATTTTGCTTAAACCATGTTTCACAAACACATATAACATCAACACATATAACGTCCATGAGGTATCATAAAATTCGTAACCAGTTGCTTTTTGGCTGGGTAGAAAATCAAGAGTTCTAGCCAGCCGGTTGTTATACTTATTTTACGTGTGAAATTTGACTTTGTAAGCAAATACTGGCTGGCTAGGTTTAAAAAAACACTCCTAGAGTTGTGTGCAAATTAATCTGAACAAACACTTTTTTTTTCAAAAACTAGTATTATTTATTTAAAAGGTAAACAAAAGTAATAAATTATTAAAATTAATATTTAATGTGTCCACCCTTGACTTTTAGCACCATTTGAACTCGTTTTGGCATGGATTCCACCAGTTTTTGACAGTTGTCAACGATTTTTGGATCCCGGTGCCACACTTGAATAACTGACTCAATCAGCTTCGTTTTGGTCGTACAATCCATTTTTCTCAGCCTGGTTTTGCATATAGCCCATAAATTTTCAATTGGATTAATGTCTGCCGAGTTGCCAGGCCAATCCAAAGACGTAATACCAAGCTCAGCGAACATTTTTTTGACTTATTTTGACGTATGACACGGGGCTAAATCTTGTTGAAAAATTTAGGGTTTCTACATTCAATTTCGACAGCTCAGGCACCAGACGTCTATCCAGTAATTCAATATATTTGTCAATGTTCATCATCCCTGTTATTGGAACTAACGATCCTGTCCCAAAATAAGTGAAACAACCCCAAAACATTTGCTTTACAGGATGTTTCACTGTCTGCTGGGCTGTTGAAAGTGGCTCACCATCGGATCTTCGAACATATTGATGTTTCGTACCCTGCACGAAAAAATGACTCTCGTCCGAAAAAAGCACCTTTTTCCATTCATTCACTGACCATTCTTTATATTTTCGAGCCCATGTCATTCTCTTCTTTTTCATAGCAACAGTCAGGAGCTGTTTCTTCAGAGGTTTCTGTGCTTTTCGTCCAACCTCTAGAAGACGTCGTCGAACTGTTGAGGCATCCACGACTGTTCCTGCACCCGCAAGATCTTTTTGTAAGTCGTTACTGCTTTTACTTGGATTAATCCGACTGTTTCTTATAAGAAGAGCGTCTTCTTTCTTGGTGGTTTTTCGTTTTCGTCCACATTTCCCTGCTAGTTTCGGTAAAATCGACCCGGTTTCTTCATGGCGTTTAATAATGTTGTTAACTGACCCTAACGATATGTCACACTCTTCCGCTGTCTGTCTCTGAGTTTTAGATGCATGCTCAAACAAAGCATACGGATTTCTACGGAGTTATCCATTTTTTGGGAAATTGGGCAAACTATATTTTTTTCAGGGCTACTCGTATTATAATCTAGTTTAAGAATATGTGCAATTTGAGAAAATTCAAGATCGTTGTGACAACAAATTAACTTATTTATCATTGAACTCAAGGAAAATATAACATGTTCAAATTAATTTGCACAAGACTGTACTGTTTGTTTACTACGTTTACGCTAAACAGGTCTCTGGGAATAGACTGATTTCGTCCAGGATCCTTTCGAAGTCCACAGGATCTCAAATTCGGTGATTTTAATAATATTCCAACAAAATTGGAATTGGTCTATTTACACTGGATAATGGATAATGGTCTATTTACACTGTCAAGCAAGTGCGTTCTTCATTTTAAGCGCAATAAATCATAGCGACAAGTTTGCTGCCAGTAAAGAACAAACAGCATTACAACTTCCAACAAATTTGAACACCGTTCTTTAGGCTGGAAGCACATTTTTGGATGAGAGAAAATAGTGAACTCACTCTAGCTCTAGAACAAGCAAGAATGGTCAACCATAAGTTTCCTGGGTCAGCAGGTGGCGGAGAGCTGAACGGCCTTCAGATATGTAGGTTAGCTGCGAATAACCAATAAGCAGTCCCCGACCAAGAGCGGCAGAATGGAAGGTGTGGGAAAAAAAAACACATGACCCCTGTGGAGTGTCTGTAACGGGGCGAGTAGTCACCTCCCCTAAATAAGTATCCTATCTCTAAGGCAAGGTGTCATGTGACCCGTGCTGAGGCCTGAACGGTGCTGGGGATGCAAAACCAATACAGCATCGTATGCCGAATGCCATCGAGTGAGAATAGGGCCGCTTCCAGCGAACTATAAGAACACTATAGGATGGCTCGAAAGGAACTAAAAAAGCCATACTCAAGAGCAAATGGAAGTGTTTCGTCGAATTGTGTGATAAAGCTGACAAAAATCCTTGGGGCAGAGGCTACCAAGCTGTCATGGAGAAAGTGAACGTAGTGGCACCCGCAGATTCCCCTCTTCCCAGAGTTCTTACACAACATCGTGGTCGGACTATTCCCCTATCAACAAGAGAACGCATTCTTGAATGATCTCACAGTGGAAACACGAACAATTCGAGAGGTCACCGTAGAGGAATCACTCGAGTTCAGCAATAAAATTGGTAAGGTGGTATCACAAATATAGCACTCAAGACAACAATAAAAGCAAGCCAAGGCATGTTCATTAATATCTACAACTCATGCCTGAAGGAAAGAGTCTTTCCGGACTAGTAGTAATGACAGTACCTGGTGCTTCTTCCCAAAGATAACAAACCACCAGATGAACCATCATCATACCGCCCGCTCCCTATGTTAGATATGGCTGGCAAATTCTAAGAGCGAATCATTTGCAACAGGCTAGAGGCAACAATTTAGAATCTAGAGGACTTTCAATACGGTTTTTGGAAAGCACACTCAACAACAGACGCAATTAACGTGGTAGTTAAAACGGAACAAGAGGCTATAAAGAGAGCAATTCCAAAAAGTACTTCTTGGTTATAACCCTCAACATAAAAAAGGCCTTCAATACGGCAAACTGAAGTCACATCTTACAAGCGTTCAACGCCATGCGAGTACCAAAATATTTCATATAAGTTGGTGTAGACTACTTTAGGTCCGCGGCCCCAAGGAACACAACATCACCGGCGGAGTACCACAGGGCTCATTCTTTGGCCCACTGCTGTGGAACTTTTTATACGACGGTATACTGCAACTTCCTATACCAGGCGAAACAAAAAATAGTGGGATTTGCTGACTACATCGCCTTATTGTTACTGCTAAACTGTTGGAAGAGGTGGAACTTTGTAGTATTGCTTATCTGTTCTACCTCCTTCAACAATTTAGCAGGATAATAATGACGATGTCGTAAGTATAATACAAAAATGACTTACCTCAGTTGGTCTAACACTGGCGGCATAGATATGACGCGGTCTTAACAAGTAGTAGAAACAATTTTGAAGCAGTCACCATTACAGTCGAGGCTCTCATTTAAAGATCACCTTAAATATGTAAGCCGAAAAGGTGAAATAGAAAGGTCTAAATTAGCGCGTAACATGCTCAACATAGAAGGGCTAAGACATAAGCCGCAGGTTACTGTTGGCCAGAGTGGTTACGTCGATAATCCTATACACCGCCCGGATTTGGGCCGCGGCCATGGCAATTAAAACGTAAAAATCACATATCACACCTGTGTCCCAATAGATATTCTGCCAATAGAACAGCAACGTCAGTACTGCGCAAAAAGAGAAAGAAATGAGGCTAGCGAAAACCGGCTACACAGAACAGAAAGCCTAAAAGAGTGGCAAGAACGCTACAATGCTCCTGAGACCATGCTACACCAAATCCAGCCATGGATTTATAGACGCCATGGAGAACTTTATTTTTACTTAAGGCAGTTTCTAACAGGCCATGGATGATTTCTCCTACTGCCTGCGTTGCACTGACTGAAGGAACCACATGGATGCCTACCAACTATCAGAAGAAGATCTATCATCGCTGGATCTACTCAAGATACTTCGGTTCATCAGTGCAATTGAACTGGAGGAGGTGCTCTCAGTCGAGTATATCATCGACTTGACCTCCAAGTCGGGGGAGCACAATAGATCTATAAAGGTCGCAGTGCCCAAGATTCGTCGATGAAAGGAATGTACTAAGGAGTGAACTCGACCAGCCACTGATACCAGAAAACATCGTTGGTGAAATGCTAAAAAGCCAGGAGGTATGGGACACAGTCGCTGGGAGCTCAGTATGCATAATAAAGATTCTTAGAACACTAGAAAGAGAAAGGAAACACATTATAACCGGTAAAATACAATAAATGCAGAGTAGAAAAATGCTAGCCGAATACATTAGGCCAATCCCCCTGGAGTCTCCTGTCATCGTGATATTGACAGTTGTGTAGTAAACAGATGCGAAAAACACAATGAACGTAGAACAATTGTGTCAAATTTATTGGCGAATTTAGCCTTGATGCGAATTGTCATAAGACGCTCGCTTATATGTCGGGAGCTTAAGACTTCTTGTCTAAGTCTGCCGCTTATGACAAATCTGGATCGAAATAAGAGTTGCTTCTGTTCTCTGTAGCAATCACCGTAGTAAATATCACAGTTTTTCATCCTCCTTTTCTGGTACATTTTATGGGACTTCCTGGATGGCGATTGTATCTGCCTTACAGCAGTCTAGGACCTCTGCTAGTTATTAGGCTTCACGCGGTCTATTAAGGGTCCGAATATTCTACGTACAGATCCGAAGCTCGTTGTCTTTATTTCATAGCTGGGGTCCATCAGTATCCTTACTGATGGACCCCAGCTTCGTAACTATTAATTTTGTCCATAGTAGGGATGTTTCCCCCGCGTATAACCCGCAACCTGGTGTGACAGTTTCTTGTTTGCCAGTACCACACTAAGGGAATGCGCGAGTGCTGCGAGTTGAGAGTTCCCCTGACATCATCTCATCTTGGAAAAAACCTGACACACTTTTCAAGATCCTTATAGGCCTTATCTCCAAATATGTCGAAGTTGCCCATATAAGGTGCTCATTAAGTAGTTCAACCTGACTGGAACTGTAGAAGCCATCGTTGATTCCCTCTGAAGAATTCCTTCACTGCCACCTAGCTCCAAGGAAGGGTGCTTTAGTGGAAAGTTCGGCATCTGGAATTCATCGCGTGGAGGTAAGAGTAAGCGCTTGTGTCTTCATAGATTGCTCATGTCTACCCTTTGACACCCCCTCCATACTAAATTTCACTTTTTAATTTAAAGTCAACATTCTAACGATGGAATTTGCGTTCCATGTTGCTTAAGTAATTTCCATTCCACTCTCGTATTACTCGATAACATCTTCCTACTACCGAAAAACAAAATAAAAGAAACCTTTCATGCAATCGATAAATGCCTCATAAAATTAACGCCTTTGTGTCATCACTAATGGCGCCAATTGAAACTGACGTTTAATCAGTATAAATTACCAATTAAAAATCATTTAATGACTGGTAAGCAAATAAACCTAAAACTACACGGATACGTGGGCGGAATGCACAGATCATACTCAGATATCCTTTGCCGCCGCTTACACCCTCTACGATGCGAGCAGCCTACGCGCATGTTAATCATCTTCATCATGTTCTGCACAACACACACACAGGCGACTTATAGCACCGCTTAAGTAATTAAAATCAATGAAACTTCACAGTACAGGTAATGAACGGAAAAATTAACCATCAAATCTGAGCAGATACTCAGTCGTGCGTTTGTGTATAATCCTATCCGTCACAGCCTATTCGCGTAAATCCTATTCATATCAAAATTTATCAATATCCACTGCATTCTCTTTATCCATAAAGAACACTGCAGCCCAAGGAACAATGTAACGAATTGTATTACCTTTTGTATAAAACGAGTAAAGCCTCCGGACCACATGAAGCGTTTACGAGCATGGTGCACGGCCCTTCATGAATTTCGTACGTTCACAGGGAATTTCCACCTCCAAAGGTGGTTCTGTGTTTCCCATTCCGCCTAGGAGCGCACCGAGTTATACAAGACCGCACATACAGAAAAGGTGTGAATGATATAGATATACAGATACGAGTACACCAATGTAGGTCCGTAGGTCCTTCTCCTTAGGTCCCTGGCTCTGTGACAGGAGGTACAGTGAATTATGGATGTAATGCGAAATTCGCATAATTTATGTGCACGCTCTATATACTGTCACAGGGGGCGTGCAAGATGTCCTTTAAATTGTGCGCTTCATTCATCTACTTTTGTGCCTACGTGCTCTTGTTCATTTGTCTGACCTGGAATAGCGACGACCGGCGCACACTCGGATGGGGTTCATTAATCTTTGCATAATGCCCTCGGATGACGGATGCTCTGGTGAATGTATTCGTTCATGCGAATAATTTAATTGTTTTTAATTGCAACGATTTATAGGGAGAATGAAAAGAGGTGACGCTTGCAACGCATTTCATGGGACATTAGCAATTTTGAATTGAAGTAATGGCGCTGAAAGGTATAAAAACTGGAACAAAACGTTACAGTGAATTGAAATAATGTGTTATGAAGGATTGTATTTTCTTTTTGGTTTTAAACATGTTTGGTAACTTATCCCTTGTCGTTATACACTGCCGATTACTTTGTAATAAGCAGGAAATCAAAACCTATAGTATCCTCTCGATTATAGAAAATGGCGATAGTACTTCTTCATTGCAAAGGGTTGCTCCTCTTACCATTGGCACCCTTTTTGATGTTCCCACTATCGATTAGCATATTTCTTCGGCCTCACCGTAGAAAACACCTCAGTGTAGACTGCGTTCCTTCCTAAAACACACAAATAGTTCTCCCAATTCTAAGCGAAAGAAAGAAAGTATGCACTTAGCCATATCCGCCTGTCCATTTGTACGCACCTTCTCATGGTACCTATGGTTGGGGGAATAAGCCCTGAAGATCAGGTTATCCATCGAGATAATTGCTCTTGTAAAGTGTTTTCGAGTCATCTTGACCTCGAAATTGTCCACTCTTATTAGATTCGCCATGTTGTATAGGACCTCATTAGAATAGAATTTTTTGTACTGCGACTCTGGTGTTATGTACAAGTGAAGGCAAGCCCTAAGGCAGACCCTCTCAAACACCCGAATCTTTTCCATCCTACTTGCCCCTATGTTGAACCACACGGGGCATCCATATGCGAGCATGGACCGAATAAGGGCCGCGTAAAAGATTACCTTTACCCTTGCATCGACTTGCTTGCTATAAAAAGGTCTCGGGCTCTGGCCAGAGCAGCACCTACATGTTTGTTAAAATATAAATATTGGTCTAGCCAAAGTCCAAGGTATTTGACCACATTTTGACACGCAAGTGGATGCCCGTGCTGTCCAACGATAGAGAACTTCCGCCAATTCTTTCTGGTATCCCTAGAGGCCAGAGACAACGACGTTTTGAATAGAATGGTTTCCGACTTCTGAAGGTTGATTTCCAAATTCCAGTTATCGCAATATCAAAACAACATACAAATCAGTGTCGAGTCCATGCCTTCAATCACTTAACAGTATGATCACTTGTCCTAAATCTATCATGAACAGATCATCAAATCTTCAATGCCATCCAATGCCGTAATTCACTTTACGTAACTTGATAGCGCAATAACTCTCATTACTCAGCGCATTTACCCAGATAAATAATTTGAATGTTGTTACTATGGCAATTTATCACAATAACTACGCTGCATAGTTATCAGCTGTCACATGCGACTTAAGAATTTATTACAGTTTTAATTTTTCGAAAAATTTGAATACCTACTCGTATCAAGAAAAAAAAAATATTGTGACAATTTCCATATTCCTGTCAGCGTGATATCCCTGTGCGACTGATGAACTGACAAGGTTTACTCGATGCAAACAGCTGGCACATAGGAAATGTCAACGCGTCAGTGTCATCTGTCAAGTATCTGACTCATGCTGATACAGTGGAGAAAGTATATTCTGAACTATAATAGTCGGAAGCAATCGGAAGCTAATGTCATAATTCTACGTTAAGTTCCTTGAGTACTGTCAATTGCTCAAGTAGCCCATAATAGGCGTATGTGTTTGGAAGCAAAGGTTCTCGTCCGATAACCGAAATTAAGCACCATCGGGCGCTGTTAGTACTTAGATGGGGGGGGGACCGCTTGTCAAGTTATTATACGTACACTTACGAAAGAGCGAATCCATTCGAGCAAAAGTGGACGAAACTTTACGAATCGAAGCAAAAAGCTATTATGGTCACACAATACAAATCCTGTGTATTCGCTCTGTTTCGGAAGTGGTCGTACGAAAGCATTCTACTATTATAGTTCAGCCTTAAGTCATACGTGGACACATCTTAATAACTGCAATACTGCTATTTTATTTGGCAAACTGTGGATTTTAATAACTCAAAGGTGCTGGTAAGACATCTTTGACACGAGTGCTCAGAAACTGTAGCAAATCAGAAGTGCTTCTTTAGGAGAATACTTCTACGATCTGAACCATCTGAACAAAACCTGCATCTGAATAAAACCTGGCTTGATGAAGAGGAGTGGGTGGTTCCGGGACTAGATAGGGATCGTAATCCCTGTTCCATATTTACCTATGTTAGTCTCAGTTGCATTTCATCGAAGACCACTTTCTATCTATCTGTCTTTGTAACGGGTGATTCAACTGGAGGTTACAATTTAAATTTAAAATAAAACACACTGGTTTTTGTTAAACTGCAGATATTTTTATGTCAATAAAATGTCGAGACATTGACATTAAACATGCAAAATTATATCGGCCAATTGGGTGATTCGGCTGACCTGCAGACTTCCGCCTTTTTGGTGAAATTGTCCATTACTTTCCGGCATAAATCCTGAGGTAGCTCTGGAATCGTTTGGGGGTCATCGTTTGGGGGTCACTAGCATTCACCTATTGCTTCACATAACAAAAAAAAAGAAAATATAACAGCATGATATCGCGCGATATTGGTGGTCAATTTTTGTCACCGAAACGAGAAATGACGCAGTCAGGAAACTTTGTGTGCAATAACTGCATTGTTTCTCGCGCACTGTGGCATATGGCACCGTCTTGTTAAAACTGCATGTCTTCCAAACAATATCGCCCAATTGGTGCGAAAAATAATTTGTTATCATGTCCCGATAACGTTCACCATTTGACTGCTACAGCAGCACCACAAGAATTTTGGAAAAGTATGAATCACGCCATCGGGCCAAAATCCGCACCAAATTGTGACTTTTTGCGGACGCATTGGTCCGTCGATTTTCATGACCAATAATTTTGTTTATTTACGTAGCCATTTAGTGGATAGTGTGGCTCATCGCCATCAACTTTATGGTTCTCGAATACCCAATCAATGAAGTCACAACATTGTTCATGGTCTGCTGCAGATGCAGATTTTTTGTTAATATACGATGCGTAGAGCTGTAGGAAAGGTTCAATTGCTGGGAACGGTGGCGAATGGATTCTGACGGATTGTCACGAACGTTGTCACTCACTATTGCGATATTATCGCATGACCCGCCACTACGAATACGCATTAGTCCTTGCGCATCCAGCACGAACCCGGTTCGATTGAATTTTTTCACGGACGGTTATGTATAGCGACATAATTTCTGCATCTGTGTTGTGAAATATACTCAGGCAACAATTCAAAAACTGATAGCTAGAATGCCAAGAATTGCAAAAAAAGGTGGCTTTTTCAACGAGAAATCATATTTTCTTACTTTTTTCTTAAAATCCTTTATGTTAAGAACAAAATGAAAATATTTTTCTTCTTATTTTGGTTTCATATATTGTATATTCCCCGTGAAGTGATATAAGAAATCTATCGGGAGTTGGAGGAAATATCGTCTTTGGCGTCTGATAGGAACCAGGCTATCCAGGAACTTCGACAAAACAAATTGAATGAGGAAACAACTATCTTCGCCCAGTGAAGAAGAAATGCTCAGGAGATTAGTTCCCCAAAGTTCACTAACAACGCTCAACACCAGCTTCTTGTGGAAGACAACAAAATTCTCCACAGATGGCGACAGTATTGTGAAAGACTTCTGAACGATCAGTTTCCCCGGGTATACTTTTCAAGAGCCGCTCCTAACCATGACGAAGTATCCGACATTACTGTCGAAGAAGTTAGAAATGCGGTCGGACCAGACGAGATACACTCTGAGTTCTGGAAAAAGATGGGAGACATGGGGTCCAAATGGCTCATGATTCTTATCTCCAAACTTATAAACAGTGATCCAATGCCTAATCAGTGGAGGGAAAGTTATCTTCTTCCTTTGCACAAAGGAAAGAGCGATACGCTTAACTGCGATAACTACCGTTCTGTCAAGCTGATGTCACACACCATGAAGATCATTGAGCGGGTATTACAGGCCGACTGTGGAAAATAATACGGCTATCTGATGACCAGAGCGGATTTGTCTCGGGTAAATCAAGAACAGATGCAATCCAAAGTATAAGGATCATAATGGAAAAACATCGTGATTCCTTAAAGGACTTGCATATGGTGTTGGTTGATTTTGAAAAACCCTTTGATAGACAACCAAGAGATCTCTTATGCGTGGCGCTAAGACAACGAGGATTCCAGAAACCTACGTGCGCATGATCATGGACATGTATGAGGGAGCAAGGACTAGAGTAAGATGTCCCGCAGCAGTCACCGAAGAGTTCGCAATCAAAGTCGGTGTAAACCAGGGAAGTATCCTCAGTCCTTTGCTATTTATTGCAGTCCTTGATTATCAGCTTGAAGGAAATGTGACGGACTCAAAGACCTCATCAGTTATTCTTTGCTGACGATGGAGCTATCACAATGTATGGGTGATGTGGAGGATATCGTATTAGTTCAAAAAAGACAGAGTATCTGTGCTGCCCGTTCTCTGATCAACACCGGCCTATTCCAGACATTTACTTTTAACTTGTGATGATTTTTTAACTTGTGATGTTGACATCAATCATCGCGTAAGCCTAGGGTGGGCGAGGAAAATCTCCGCAATCTTTTGTGACCGAAAAATGTTTTCTAAGCTGAAAGGAAGGCAGTTATACGTCCGGCGCTCACATACGGTTCACATTGCTCGACAATGTACAAAAAGCATGAGGGCAAATTAACGGCAACTGAGATGAAGATGCTTCGCATGACAGGAGTAACAAAGCTTGATGGAATAAGAAGTTCAAAGATTCGAGGAAGCCTTCATGTAAAAGAATCCATCACAAGCAAGATAGACCACGACCGGCCTAGTTGGTATTGTCATGTTTAAAGAAGAGATCCTTCGAACCCCGTCAAAAAGGCAATATCAATCAACGTTCCTAGACAATAGCACAGAAAAGGCAGACCAAAAAACAACTTGATCACACAAATGCAAAAATACCAGCATTTGATTTGCCTCAGTGACGAAGTGATCCGAAACCGGGGAATCTGCAGGTACTTCCTGAGGTCAAACCGGCAATCCCCACAGGCGGACCAGTAGGAATGCAGTAAAGTGGTAGGGTTGTGATCGTTCTACTCCGGATCATAACCTCGTCATAAGGAAAAGAAGAAGATATATTCCCCGTTCATTTTACATGATTATTAATCTATAGGGTGACCAGAAAAGAATAATAGGAGAATAAGTTTAAATAAAACAACAACGCTGTGAGATATCAAATTGATTCTGGCTTTATTTTGAAGCTACATTCATGCCATTATGTATGGGATAGAACATCATTTAAATGGCCGCCTCGGCTTCGCTGGCAGTGCTTCAAGCGGTCGATCCAATATGTGCGGCATTATTCCGGCAATGACGTCTCTAATGTTAGCCTCGAGTTCGTCCAAAGCAGTTGGCTTGTTAGCGTAGACTAAGGACTTGACGTAGCCCCAGGGAGAATAATCGAGGGGTGTCAAGTCGCATGATCGCGCCGCCAACACTCGCCTTGCCAAATTTCTCCTTCACCACTTCGAGCGTTGCGTCGCTTGTATGGCATGTAGCGCCGTCTTGTTGGAACCACAGCTAGGATATATCGATGTTGTCGACCTCTGGCCACAGAAAGTCGGTTAACATCGCTCTAACCGAGGACCATTGACGGTAACGGTGTCTCCTTCCTAATTTCGAAAGATATAAGGTCCGATGATGCCACCGTGCCATAAACCGCACCAAACAGTCAAATTTTGTGGATGCATTGATGCCTGTTCGAAGGTGGATTGTGGTCGCTCCAATAATGGCAATTTTGCTTGTTGACATAGCCGCTGAGCCAAAAATGGGTCTTGTCCGAGAAGATGGTTTTTGACCAAAATCCGGATCTCCGGCCAACATTTCCAGCGCCCAATTAGCGGACTCACAGTGTTGTCTATGGTCGTTCAGCTTCAATTCTTGCGTCAGCACAATCTTGTACGGATGTAGAGCCAAACCCAACCGCAAAATAAGCCTGGTGCGACGAATTGCCTGCGCACTGAAGCCATGATGACGACCGTCCTCACGACGAAATTCACGTTGCATATTTACAACTGAGCCGGAATTTCGATAATATTTTTTAATAATTTCCACACGTTCGGCAAGTGTCAAACGACGCGTGATGAAGTGGCAAATCTTATTGAATATTTTGACAGCTGAATGTCATTGGTAGCTTTGACATCTGCTGAAACATAACAATTGGAAAAACTATCATTGCTATCTGGTCACCCTTTACTATAGGGTTTTTTTTTCGATATTAGATTTTGTTTTTCCTTCGAGCACTGAGGGTGGCCTCAATATAGCCTGCAATATACATACTTTAAAACCGCTTTTCCCTAGGACCTTCAACTGAAATAGGGCTAGATATAGCCCCAAAATAGCTAAATTGGCATCTCTGAGGAGTACAGCTACGAGCTGCATGTTGAACGTACAGCTGTCTAGTGTTTGCTCAATTAATGACTTACTCCCCCGCTACTGTTGTTATCAACATTTTTCACACTAAAAAGATCTCATCAGCATGTTTATACAGAAACACACCAAGACTTCACCCATGTATGGGACACACTTGTCCTATCTCTTTTCTTGGCGCGTCCAACTAATTTTGACATTTCCTTTTCTTTGTTTACGAAAATCCCAAAAGCAAATCCAACAAATGGAACAACACGACCAAAACCAACTGGCACGCGTCGATTTTCTTCGCTCCCCAACTGACTGAGAAAAAAAAGTATCTGCCCACTGTATCGAACCGAATAGCACCACAAAGCAGAGACCATAAAATACCCCCGAAGGACGGCGCAAAAGCAAATTAGATACAATCAGTTTTCATAGATTTGTCGTTCGAGTAGGACGTGTGTGAGTTTGAAGTCCAAAATCGCTGTCTATTCGTCGTTGCTCCGGTATCGTATGTCCGCGCAATTAATTGATTAACACGACCTGTCATTCGATTAATCGAATCGTTATCAATTTTATACGCAGTAAAATTTCCCCCTTATACTGTTATTTAAATAAAAGAAATTAATTTGTTAAAAAAGAAATAGCGCTCGCAGATCATGTTTACTCTCGTAACGTAAACAAAAATAAGAAAAAGTGCAGAGTACAAATCGAATTTGTTTATTTATCTGTCTGGTGATAAATGCGAAAAGTCAAAAAAAATAGAAAAAAAAAACTCGACAACACTTCAAATTGTTGTAAAGAAAAAAAATTTAATAAATTCCCCGTAAAGGCGCCGAGAATCGGGAGCTAATGGTAAGCAAATCGAACGCACCTTGATTATAAATTCGTTTTGATACAAATTTAGAGCATCGAAGATCTAATAATAGCTTGATTGTGGAATTTATTTTTATAATTTCCGCGCATATATTTGGAAAAAGAGGAGAGAAATGTGTGTATGCCATGCCGTACCATATCACTGACGGCATGGCAATGACAGTGATACTGTAAAGACGGGGCCGGCCTTACGAGGTCAGTAAGTCGCAGAATGCGATTAATTTTCCAATAAATTCCAAGTGGCAGTGAAAATGCAAAGGAAAATAAGTTTTTTTTTTTTTTATTAATAACTGACTGAGACTGAGCGACGGGATGAGCAGAAGAGTGATGACAGTTGTTTCTGTACGAATGCCAAATAAGTGTCAAATTAAAGATAAAAAGTTAGGGTTGCCATTGCGCTTGAATTTTAAATATAATCTAATTAGTATGCGGTGTTAGGTGTGACGCAGTCTTCAGTGGTTGGGGGTTTTAAGCCGATTTGGGAGAGTTTTAATGCAAAGTTATGGGAGAGAGTTATGCATTTTATTACCCCATTTAGTAATGTTACCTTTTAGGGATTATTCCACTTAGTATTCGGAGATTGGTGGAAAAATCAATTTGAGGTTAGCTTCTTATGCATGTTGGGCAGCATTCAAGTGGTTACTTTGTGAAAATTGTCAATAGAAAGCGGGGAAAGCGCCATTTCAAGGGATTTTAGAACCAACATCATCGTCAATAACGATGAAAGCGAAAAGGGATTATGTTAAACTAATTATAATCTCCTTTGCTTAAGTGCATAACCCGATCTATTGCCCACCAATTTGGTACCTTTAAAATGTTTCTTAAAAGGGCATACAAATTCACCCTGTTAATGCTCTGTTAATGGTCCCCACTAGATAAAGTCTTAAAGATGGCAAAATGAGAAATGCAGTGAGGGGTTATTCATTTTCTGCTTTAGGATTTTAATTTTAAATAAAGATGAAATGTTTCTTACTGTTTTATATTGTGGACTATGCCATTATGTATGAAATACAACATCGGTTAAATGGGGGCCACGAGAGTTTTTGCAAATGATCACTTTTCGGCACCTTTCTGACCGTATTGTGGCCATAACCCCACGGATGTTAGTTTTCAAGTGCTCCGAAGTTGAGGGTTTGAATGCATAGACACGATCTTTAGCAAAGCCCCATAAAAAATAAATTCAAAGAGGTGAGGTGACACGATCTTGGTGGCCACTTGATGTTGCCAAATTTCGAAATTAAACGGCCGGGGAACTTTTCGTGCAATAGAGCCAGTCTGTATCGTGTGGTATGTAACCCCTTTCTGTTGGAACCACATTAATGTCTCCAATCTCAGGTCAAAAGAAGTTGGTTATCATTTGACCATAGCGCAGAAAATTCACCCTAACAGTGGCGTCTCCGTCGTTTTCAAAAAAATACCGCCCGATTATTCCGCCGGTGCACAGCGCGCACCAAACCATCAACCGTGGTGGATACAATGACCTCTCAACGATCGCATTTCTCAGAAACCCAAAATCTGCGATTTTATTTCTTTACGTAGCCGCCAAGCGGGAAATAGGCCTCAATAGACTGCGAAAAATCTCCGTCAATTATTTGATTTTCTAATACCCAATCGGCGTATTTTCTGTGCAATACAACAATTTTAACACGTTGAGCGGTAGTTAAACGATCCATATTGTAAAATGGCAAGACAAAAACTAACTACCTGCCAGGTTTAACAAATGCCAAATGATGTGAAATCTCAACCTTGATGTAAATAACCTTTTACAAGTTTGTTATTTTTAATGAAAGTCACTGAAACCTAGATGTTTCAAGAACAAACCCCTTCCTCTTCCTCTACTATGCTGGTAGCGATGCGTTTTTAACGAACTCAATTTAAAATCGGGAGTGGCACATAATCCCGAAGTATAAAATCCCAACGCTGCAATATCGCGCACAGATTTATCACGGAACTTTAAAATCCCGGAACAGAACTTCCCGGCTTCCAGTACTCCTATTACGGAATTTGAACATCACTTAAAATCCCAAATATAATATCTCTTAACGAATGGCTGTAAGTCCTGAAAATTACTTTTCTCGTGATTTGGAATGTTATGCGAACTTCTGATTGCGTTTTAGTGTTTCATGCAGTTTTTGACATTGAAATTCAGAAAGCGTTCTGTCTCGGGACGCGGAGCATGTTTTCATTGAAATATGTATAAAATATCGGACATATTTTAAACAAATTTTTAATAAAAGAAAGCAGATTTACGGGCTAAAATGCAAAAACCTGCCAGCATGGATTGCCCCAAAATGACATAACTCAGAGTTTAAACTCTTTCCCGCGAGAAAGCATTCAAGTGTATACTTTGTGATAATTGTTAATGTTCACATCACTTCAATGAAAAAAAAAAAAAAAAATTTAATATATGTCTTTGCTTATATTAAGCATTATATTATATATTATATTACCGCAGTACGCTGCAGCGACGGTGGTCACCTTGACGAACCCAGTGAAATAATAGGTCCATAGTTGAAAGTAATAAAGCAATTTAAATATCAGAAAATCAGTGAAAAGGTAATCCGTAATCGCCTAGTTCATTTAAGTATAATTGCACTAAGTGGGGTACGCCTGAGGTCTACGGAAACATGTCATAACATTGCGACCTGACAAGATCTTTTGTGTTTTCCCCCAAAATCCCACTAAAGATGCAGCGAGAAAATGGAATGAAAAACGATGTTTTTGTGAGTACTGAATGCTGTACGCAAATTGAACTTGGAGTCGATTGCATTTTTTTGCGTTTAAATCAAATAGGGGGTGACGTTCAATTTTATGAGCAAGTGATGCCCAACTATGGTTTGCATAAGAAACAAATTGTAATTGTGAATCGCAGGCCGAAAGTTGTAGAAGAAACTTGAGAATTCACTTTACGAAAATGTCGAAAATACATCCAAACATTCGAACTTATCTTCTCGCTTGTCTTCGTACTTGCCTTTACACTTGCTCACAAATTCAAAGTCCTTCTAACTGTCAGTTTAGCCTCTTAACTGATGAAATAAAATTTTGAAACTTTTCGCACGGCCATATCAAGAGAATTGAGTGAGTATCTTACGGATTCGAATTGTTGATTTTTGCAATACAGGGTGTTGTACATATCTAAATTTGTATTTTTGTCTTAACTTTATTTTTGAGTCTAATTTTACTGGGCTATATCAGAAATTAGTGAATAATACTATTTTCAAGAATCACTGTGGTAAAAGCACTCCAAAGGGGAGCAGTTTCGAGGTTTGGAGGGGAGCATTTTAACTTAGAGGGGAGTACGATGTACGAATCAATGATTTAATAAAAACCTGGGATTTACAATGATATTGAAGAATAAATTATTAGTGAAAATGAGCGTTTTTAAAAGACAAACAAGTAATGCTCTTAACGTTACATTGGTTAAAACCACCATTGACTGGCTCCAGCATAGCTACTTCAAAAAAAGAGGAGCGCAGTAGATTATTAAAAAAAAAAAAATGCAGTAGATTGGATCTTTCCGCAGTAGATTTTTTATTAAACAAAAAACAAAGATCAATTGTTAAAACTATATTAACAAATGTATATTTGAACGAGTAGGTAATAAAACTTAATCTTTAAAGTCTTCAATTAATCACTTTAATGGTTTTTTATAAACTTTCTATCAATAAAATTAAAATTTTGAAAATATTCTAAAAGCCCTGGAGAGTCTGAGGGTGTCCAGCAACCGTTGCTGACATTATTCATTTTCTTACAAAAAATTACATTTTCAAGAGTATTTACGTTAAGTTTGTTTCGTAGTTTACTTTTTACTTGGCTTACAATCGAAAACTTTCGCTCTGCAGCAGCACTACTATGGGGAAGTGAACACAAAATCAACATATATTTTGGTTCCCTAGTAAAGACTTCCACTGACTATTTAAATTTTCTTTATTGCAATCGGTAAAGGGAAAGGAATCTAAAATAGGCAATATTGATGGTATAGCACAATCGACCACTAATTTAGCACCTATGTATTTCAGCAGTTTAAGTTTTGTATCATTGAAATCAAAACGATATTTTATTTGCTTAGAAATTTCTACATACAAATTTAAAACATCCTTTTTTATTTTATTAGCTTCTAATTCATCGAAATTGTTTTCATTTATATATTCTTGAAACTCTATTCCGAAATTTTATGCATGGTTTTTGCACAGCTGTCCAAGAGAAGGTTTATCAAACAAAAAAGTGCAGTAGATTGGATTTAGTGGCAGCAGATTTATTATTTGCGAAAAGTGCAGTAGATCTACTGCTATTGCAGCAAAGTGGCACCGCTGACTGGATCACGTATTGCACTATGTGTTTCAACCAGTGTTGCCGGATTGGTCTGGGAAAAAGGAGTACGCAGAAAACTTTACAATTTTAAAAAGTATCACGCCATTAAAAATCAATATTTTAGGTAAAACTTCCATTGTAGTCAACAATACAATTTATTTAGACCCATAGCTGTCTTCCGTCTCTGAAGCGAGATAGTAAATTAGCAAAAATACTACGACATGCATTAGTTTACTCCATTGTGATTAGCGACAAGCATATAGATTAATAGGTGATCCGTCTATTTGCAATCAAATTCCTTCCCTCGAACACCGCTGTAATGTTCGATGCTTAACGCTCCTGTACCGGAACTTTCACCACAATTGTTGGGATGAAATCTATTGTTCTGTACCGAGAGTCCTTTCGTTTATTAGCAATACATGTGCGGCATTTTCCGCACGCTCTTTTATAGGTCAAGCTTCAAGTTCGCTTTCGAGTGCTCAGTGAAATTAAGGAGATCGTTTCCTAACCACTCAACTCGAATGTGGAATGATTTGCCCTCCTCTACAAAAATTGAAAATTAAGACACATTATCACCTCTCTCTCTCTCTCTCTCTTTAATTGTCTGCCCAATCTTTTACACTTCTGAGTTTTATAATTTTAAAGGACACGTTGACCCTGAAATTTGGACTGAAAGTTGACCCAGAGAAGACCAAAATAGTCTTCGTTTTAAAACTTATATGGAAGCGAAAAACAGAATAAAGAATGAAAAGAGCATTTTTTCCTTCTACGCATGCCAGAAACCTTTGTTAAAAGCCACACGGCGATCATTGGACCCACGCTTACCAATTAACTACTCACAAACTTACAAAGGTTTAATAGGAATAACAGGAACATTGAGATCAAGACCTCAAGCAAGGTTAGAATTAATGCTAAATCTTTTCTTCTACATTAGATAGACACATTGAAATGGCACCAACGCATTCCAGAGCCTGGGTTCCGAAAACTCAGCCCTATCTATACTTTACAGACATGAAATAGTTCATGTCGATAAGAATACGGACTACATCAGCTTCAGTGGGACTGCGCCTCAATCCCTTGATATTATATATTACTTTCTTACTTATTAATTATTTCCTTTCTTTAACACCTTTCCTGATGATGGTCTTGAGAAGGAAGACGATTCTTCAGAGTGCGGTGTTATGTTGACAGATCATGATCACTATGATGCATGGTGCAAGCCTGTTAAAAAAAAGATCGAACATCGCTGACTTCGAGTTTATTTACGGTTAAATAACCTTTTCAAAGCATAACCATTACATATTATGCAGTTATATACGCCCATCCCAACCAATTGGGTCCTATCATCTTTCAGTTTACGTGGTCGACTCTCTGTATTAATTTTGGGTGATTTTTAACCTTCCCTATCTGTATTAGGCTCAGTCGGAAGATGAGTCCCATTTTGTCCCTAATGCCACCTCTGCCACGGAAATCTTACTAACCAAAAGTTTCTCTAACTCTCGCCTTTATCAAGTAAGCAACTTGACCTCATATTCTCGTCCGATGCCGATAATTCTGTTGTCTCTTTGAGCAGGCATTTTCTTTCCAAATTGGTCCATTATCATCCCCCTCTATTTCTAACCTTTCCCTACGAAAATAACGTACATGATCAAAGTCTCTGAACGATCCTAGAACTTTAGTTTCCTTAAAGCTGGCTTTGTTAAACTCAACAAGTTGCTTACTCATATTTGCATCTCTACGCTGAAATATTCTGCTGTTTCATCCAATCAGTACCATATTTGCCGCAAAAAAACTGTTCAACATCACTATCCTGGTACAACAAAAAAATGAAGCTCACTTCGTCACAATAGAAACAAATTATAGCAATTATACTTTAAATCCAAATCTTACTCCGACTTTTCCAATTACCTTTACGCATATACCAATTTTTCTGAACTCTGCGAAACTCTTTACTACAAATACCCTGATCGGATGCAATTCAATCTGATCTCCGACACCAGGGGATCTTACCGTCTACTCTTACATTCTTGGATACATCCTCGTCAGACCCTAAAATAATCGCAAACTTATTCGCTCATTTCTTTAGCCAGTCGTTCACTGAACACTCTCTTGAACCTGATTTTGATTATTTCTACTGCATGGACAACGTTGCACAAACTTTGCTAGTAGCTGTGGATGTAAGTTCGTCAGCGGTTCTGAAGAAGATTACCAAACTCAAGGACGATTACCCCCTCGGTCCTGGTGGTTTGCTCCCCATAGTTTTGAAACAATGTGTGGAACCATCTGACTCAGCACTGCAATGCACTGTTTCGATTAACAATCTCGCTGGGTTTTTTTTCCTAGATTGTGGAAGGATTCGTACATTGCTAAACTCTCATGCGTTCCCAAGCTCTTTGAAAGCATCATATATGATGCAATGTTCTTTCACTGCAAACTAATCTTTTCTACTAAGTAGCACGGATTTCTTAAGGGCAGATAGACAACCAATAACAAACTGAATTTATGTCAAATACACCCTACGCATTGGAGGATGGCAATGAAGTTGATGTTGTTGCCATAGACTTTAGTAAGGCTTTTGACAAAATTCAAGAACAACAAAATTTCTAAGAACTGAATGTCGACAAATGTCACTCTATTACTTATTCCCGTAAAAGCCTTCCACCGCCTCTAAGGTTCTACTTCATTCGTGATGAGCTCGTGCCCCCAGTCAATTCAACACATGATTTGAGTGTCACCTATGATAGTGAATTCAGCGTTCGTTCTTATATTGATAACTCTATATGCAGGGTCAACTCAGCACTAAGTTTTGTGAAACATTGGTCTATGGAATTTTCGGAACCTTATGTTTCAAAGTCCCTCTTGTAAGGCCACTTCTCGAGTATGCTCGAAAAGTACATCCTTTTATTAGGCTCAAACTTTATATTCGGCATAATCCGTAGAAAAAAATAGATACACTGGCACAAGACAAAGACATACTTGCGATCGAATTCTGAGATAAAGTATAGTATCCATGTATATCATAAGATAGAAGATAGACACTTTCATAAAACTTATTTCATGTTATTCTTTAAGGCTTTTGTCTTGTACACAAAGGGTGTCCCAAAATTCATGCAATTTTGACAGAAAACACAGGTTTTTAATTAAAAATTGTAAATGTTTTATTGATTCATAAAGTATACAGTATAGGGCTATGTATGGAATAGCATATCGAGTAAATGGCCTCCACGGCTTTGCTGGCACATACACACTCTTTTGTCGAAATTTTCCATAACCGTTTTGCATAAATGTGGCTGAATTTCGTTGATATAGCGTTCAATTTGCTCCTTCAAGGCGTGGGTGGTCATGGACTTGTTGGCATAAACCTTAGACTTTAAAAATGCCAAAAGAAAAATGTCGAAAACGACTTTAAATCGCATGATCTAGGCGGCCAATTCTGATCACCAAAACGGGAAATTACACGACCAGGACTCATGCAGTAAATGAATTGTTTTTCCAGCTGTATGGCATGTGGCATCGTCTTGTTGAAACCACATGAATATCTTGCAATCTAGGTACAAAAAAATGGATTATCATGTCGCGATAGCGAGCACCATTAACTATTATTGCCTGACCAGCCACATTTGATGCATCCAGCCCAAAATCCGCACTAAACAGTGACACGTTGTCGATGCATATGTTTCGCAGTCACAGTCACTCGTGGATTTTCTGAACACCGAATTCGGTAATTTTGACGATTAACAAAATCATCAAGATGAAAACGAGCCTCATCGCTGAAGATGATTTGTTTGAAATATTTGCATCCACTTGTTGTTGTTCCATAATCCATTCAACGAACTCTCTTCGCTGTACGTGGTCAGTAGACTTCAGTTCTTGAGTCAATTGCACTTTGTCTGCATGAAGATGCAAATCTTTCGTAAGAATACGCTGTAGAGAACTTCTCAAAATGTCCAGTTCTTGATCACGGTGCCGAATTGAATTAATCTCTTCACAGTCGATGAAGTTAAAGCACTATTCTGATCATATTTTGTACGAAAATTACGAACTGTATCTGCGAAACCTTCATTACGCTTTGTTCTTTCTTGTAGTGCTCCATTTTTAATAACTCTGAAATGTCAGCTGTCACGCTGTCTTTTTTTTTTTTTTTTTTTTTCGTTGGCAACACTTTACCGCAAAAATGGTGCAAAATTCAAATCTTGCGTGAATTTTGGGACACCCTTTACATATTGTCCTGTAAAATGGAAGAACTCTCGTCATATTCTAATAAAAAGGTAACATTTCTTGGTTATTTTAAAATTTGTATGTATCTCCTATTTAGTTAACATCAGCCTCTAAGAGAAAAAGAATTGCATTGCAGATGCATCCTATTCGTTTTACGCGGTCTTTTTTTGGAGTGATTACTATAACATACGAGTACTACCTTACGAGGATCGTCTGAGACTGATTAATTTACAGTCGTTGAAAATTCGTCGTGACATTGCAGATAGATTCTTTGTGCATATATTCTTTGTTCCTAGTAGACAAGGTTGAGAGTAAAAGTTGAAGACAATCTATTTCTGCTATTATGGGTCCGAAATGGAGATAGAAACCTGCGACCGAAGTTTTTTGCAAGTCATGCTACCTGCACAAATTTCAAACACTTCCAGAACGAGTAGTTTAAATTACGCAAATTACGCGCCTGTTATAAAACCGAATCCCATGGCTTCATTTCCGAAAATAATAAATTAGATACTTTTTTATCTACATACACTCTGTATTGTTTATTACTATAATTCTCTTGCCCCGCAAATTCTTAACCCTCAAACCAGATCTGACGTAGAACTAATATGGCCAAAAACTCGTAATTGCATGTGATGAAGCAATCCCCAGTTGGATGGTGCCTACCTGCCTATTGCCATATTAATAAATGGCCTTTTTATTTGTTTCTTGTTTCTTGTTTCTCGTTCGTTTTTTGCACTGTATATCACGATTTATCCTAAAAATAGAATCTACGTATGAAACCGCAAACAAACAAAACAGTGAGATGGAGAGCAACAAATTTGCAACTCGTTCAATTTGGAATTTGGAACTCATTTCGAGCATTATTCGCCTGCAAGGTCGTCCAATTGGCATTTAATTAGTTCATTCATCATGAAAACTGGTTTTCTGATTTCGATCTTTTGAGAAGAACCTCCAAAAGCGTTTTCCAAAAAAAAGACAAACTAAAGCATAATTGGCAGTAATTACAAGTTTTAACTACAAGTGTGTACCAGACAAACGACAAGTTGACAAGCACCAAACGACCACTCGTACATATTGTTTGAGAGCTCATTTACAATCGCCTTCGTTGAGACAGTAAAGATGCTTTTAAGTGGCAATCCCTTAAAATGCAATTAACAGCAACGAGTGAATGGCAACCCTTAATTTATGAGAACATTTTACATGGTGCATCGGTTGTCGTTTTTGCCATCGTACACCACGCGAAAATCCATACACACGGTTCTGAATCAAATTTCCGTGGGTGTAATATAATTCTTATGTGAATCCGAAATACTCGTAAGTCGGAGGAAGTGAGAATGTAAAAAGCATGTTCTACATCCGCTATATGATTCCTTAGCTTCCTTTGGTCATGTGAGATGTGCATACGAGTATGTATCTACGCGACGTATATGGACAAATTTATTGACCTCTTTAACTTGACATTTACACACAACGATTTGGCTTCGTTTTGCACGTCAGCATTGTGTCCCGACCCTGGTTCTGTGGAAAAAAATTCGAGACCGATGTGGCATCCTAGTAGTGATGGTGGCGCTGGTACGAGTCTTTCTGTACTGCACCTGACTCATGGAATGTGGCACTGGTGGTGGTGGTGGTGGTGGTAACATGCGCACTACTAGTTTTTGACATTCAAACAGCTGACAGGAGACAGTTTCAATTTTTAGGTGGCAGGACAAGTTAGGTATTTGTTTGGTATTTTATGAATCAGTCGATTATTTATTGGACAGTGCATTGCATTTTTACTTGTGAAGTTGTTTTTAAATTCACACAGACTACATAGATAGTTGAGGTAAGTTGTTCGAAAGTAAACCAAGGAATCTGACATTTTATTACTAGAGAAGTGCTGTAGAAATGTGACAGTGACAGGGACATACTTGGGATACTTTTGCAGTTCAGACGCTAATTTGTTTATTCTGTGTTTTACGAGTATATACACATTTGCAGTGAAAATGAAGGGAGAAACGGGCGTCACTTTTAGAAATATAGCACAAGGTGTGCCTCAAATGTTTATTAGCTGAAAGTAACCTAATACAGTGGCCATACCCAATTATTATACTCAAGAGTCTTAAAGGAGGAGGAGAAGTAAAGTTCAATGCCAAAATCGGGTGGTGAAATGAGATCATTCCGGTCAGTTGAATATAGCGTTGTTTGTACTATTTGCAGTTTACACACTATTCCATAGAGTATATTAATTTTGCCACATAGCTTGTAACATAGAAAAGTAATGACAATAGCCGAATCGATTGCGCCATGTCCGTTGGTCTGTCTTAAGTTTTGAGATAGGAAGATTAAGTTTCTTATAAAAGCTCCTCAGTATCCAAAGAAGTACAAGTGAAATATTTTTTAAATCCGCCCACAGATACGCCCACTTTTCAAACAATTTCATACTTTCAATATTTTTACAAGAAACATATTTGTTGTACCAAGTACACAGAGGGATGATTGGGGACATAGGTCGGCAGATATAGTGCTACACATTGTTATGGTTACAGTTCAAAAGTGCACCCTAGGTTCTTTTCTCGATATAGAGGAGGCCTTCAGTAACGTAAGCACCTAGCCCATCTTCAGCAGTCTTCGAAGGGTCTCCAGATCATACTTCTGCGGTTCTATCTATAAGTGAAGAAATTATACAAAAGAAAAGTCGCTAAAGACTCACGAATGAAACTAATTGATGTGAATTTAGAGAACACCTGAAACGTTTTATTAACCTAAGATCGTCATTATATAGAAAAGACTAAAGTGGCATTGAAGTAGAGCAGTTTATTGCTGATATAAAACAAGCAGCGGAAGAAAGCGTGCCGGCAACGCAAACCAAAAGACAAACCACAATGAAATATCTAGTGGACATCAAAGAAATGATACTAGCAGCGTAGGAACTGGCAAATGGCCAGACATCCGGATGAAACAAAACTGTCTTCAATAGTCTAAACAATAAGTTAAAAAAATTCCTCCATGAAAACGTAATTTGACGACTGATAAAAACACCGACCCTTTGGAAAGCAGAGAAAATAAAAAAAAAGCCGCACCTACAAGATCCACCAAACAGAAGGAGCTGATCTTTTTGTAGAACACCTGTCGGGCGTTTTTAAACGTTTCCCACCTGACTTAGTGAATGAAAACTTCAAATTTGTGGCTGAAGTACAAGAGAAATAAGAAACATGCACAAGCTTAAAATATCAAATAAAAAAGCACCCGGTTACGATCTTCTTACCTCGCAAATTTTAAGAGAACTACCGGACGTAGCCACAATAAAACTTAAGCTTCTAACTAATGCCTGTATTAAACTAAGACATGCACCTCATGGAAGCCGTGGTTAAGTGCGCGATCCCTGAACGAGAGGTTCAAAATTCGAATCCGAGAAAACATAAAAATAAAAAAAAAAAAAAAGTTTTCTCACGGTTCTCTTTCGAGTACAGTATGGTGAGGAGTACTTAGAATTGAAGAAAATAATGATAGCTGTCCCACAAGGCAGTGTTCTCGGACCAACTCTGTATTTATTGTACACAAGGGATATATCACTAGACAACAACGTCATGGCAGCCACTTTTGCAGATGACATCGGAATATTTGTAGTCGACAAATGCACAGACAAAGGTACTGTTAAGCTGCTGAATGCAGTCAATAAATTAGTGGATTGGACGAAACAATGAGGAATTAAACTTAATGAGACATAGTCTACCCACGATAACTTTACAAACTAGAGCTCTCTGCCCGTTCTTATTAACAACTAAATAGTTCCTTATGCTAACACAGCAAAGTACCTATGAATGACCTTAGATGTCAAATTAAAGTGGAAGGAACACAAATATAGAAAGCTATATTGGCTAGGAGGACGTTGTTCGAAGCTGATGCCATATTAGCAAATATTTACGCCCTCCTGGAAGTATGGCATTCAATTACGGGGCTGTACAAAGAAACATATAAATGAAACAAACATTTCAAAATAAAGACTTTCGTGGAATAGTCAACGTCCCACGGTACGTAAGAAACAAAGGCTTACATCGAGACATGCATATCGACCCGGTGACAGATGTCATTAAAAGGAAACATGCAGATGCAACACTTAGATAGAAGTCGTCCTAGATGTACACAATAACGTTTGCAGATGAAGGATCTAGCTTAGGATTTAACTGTGAAGAGAAACTATTCAAAAACATAATATCTTCTCTAAATCGATTGCATAAATAAATATAAATTAATATTTGGGCCTGGCCTAGCCTAGCTTCTCGCAGCTACACGTGCTGTGCGCCCTACGAATGGTTGGGACCTACAGTTTTATGCAGTTTCCGAAGGCCAATTTTTATTTGCGATTAAGAAAAACTTTTCATAACAATTTTTACTCTCGGATGTTTGTCTGACGTTCGCGAGAGGTGGACCGTGAGAAAACTTTTTTTTTTTTTATTAAGTGCGCAACTAAGTTCTCGTTGTTTTTTTGATGAACATACAACTTTATTGTGAAAAAATGGTTACAAATGAATCATTCAAAGTATATCGCTAGCTACAACTTTTTCCCATCTTTCTGGCAGAGCTCGAATACCGTTACGAATCAAGCTATTTTTTGATGTCTTCATATGAGCGGAACTGCTGATCAGCCAGACCCTGTGCCATCGGATGGTGCAATATCTGGGGAATATGGCGGGTGGGGGGTAGGACTTCCCATTAGGTTTTAACGGGTTTGGCAACGTGAGGCCGAGCGTTGTCATGCTGTAGAATCACATTTTCGTGCCTCTGGTCATATTGCGGCCGTTTTTCGCTTTCAAATCATAAGGAACCCTTGTTTTTGAATCATTCCAAACGCATTCATTCGCTTGGAAATGGCTTGGCGGGTAACTCCTAATGCTGAATCAAGCTGTTCTTGCGTTTAGCACGGATCCTCATCGAGCAATGCCTCCAATTCAATATCTTCGAAGGATTTTGGCCTTCCTTCACGCGGACGGTCGTCAACATCGAAATCACTGTCTTTGAAGCGACGGAACCAATCATGGCACGTTGTTTAACTTAGAGCAGCATCTCCGGAAACTTTTTGGAGATCTCGATGCGCTTCAGCCGCCGTTTTCTTCGAATGAAAGAAGAAAATCAACAGTTCCCGCAAAAGACGATTATTTGGCACAAAATCAGACATTTTCACACAACCAAAAGTATATGACGACAAAACAAAATCACTAATGTGTCAAAACAGTTTGTTTACCATATGTCTAAGCTCGGTTCATGACATTTTCCATATGTCAAAATCGACCAGCACTTACTGCTGGAGGCATCTATTGGCAAACAGCGAGAACTTAGTTGAACACCTAATATTTTGTATTTTTCTTGGATTCGAACCTTGAACCTCTCGCTCAGTGATCTCGCACTTAACCACTGAACCACGGCTCCCTCCGATTCCATATATAAAAGGAATAAAAATGATCTGTCGATCTTCCTTAGATTGGTCATGATCGAAGATGTTTTTACTGACATTCCTATAGTGTCTGTCGACATTCTCACCTTAAAAAAACATAAAAATGTGTACGTATGCAATTTTTTAATTTTCAATTGACTTTCTGTTGAAAGTAAGGTTTGAACTATCGTTTCGTTATATAAATATAATCACATTACGCGGTTTATTGTTGTCTATTAGTTCACTTAATCTAAACACTAACTAAAGTGTAAAGTGCAACTCATATCTTAAAACACATTTCCCTCAACGTGCTTGATAAGAGACAACAAAATGTACCTCAAATGATTTTTTTCAATATTAATCAATTAAGTCTACTGATTAAAGTGAAAAATAATTTAATTACATTGGTCATTTAAAAAAAGGAAAAATATTACACCACACCCCACCCAGTTGAAAAATTGATAAAATTTACAGCGAAATATACCTGATAAGACCTTTGTTTACCCGATTGCGTTACGAAAACGTTTAGCAATAAAATGAAGTTAAATTTTATTGTTTCCCTGTCCATAGGAAAAAATTATATAAACCGCTGGCTTAACATTGCTTACTTATACATCTACAATCAAACCGAATTCGTTCGTGAAAACACTTTATGGTCCACACTCCACTCAAACACAGACTCCACCTGTCTGTGTCGGGGAATCTGTTTGTCTATTTTTCATTTCCCTTTGAACAAACAAAGAAACGAAAAAAAGAAAAATGAAAGGAAAAACAAAGAACTCTAATTTCCCCCGCCTGATTCAGTTTTCCATTTCCACTTGCTTAGACCCCACCAGGCACGAAAGATACAATCTCAATCCTGAGGTGGGAAAATTGCAACACGACTCTACCACTACCACCCAGTCCAAAGACAACCTATGAGATACTTGCAGAATAACCACTACATGGCACTGGCATTGGTATAGTCATGCTTCGTGTCGTGTCTAAGAGGCAGCTCTTGAAGGCCCCTCCAATGTTAGGCTCCATGTGCAACAAGCACCATGCCATGACATTATGAGGACCATAGAGTGGTAGTCATTCTTGTTCATTGGGATAGTTTTGACTTACAATTATGCGTTTGTGGATTGGGCAAGTGGGATCTCGTTATTGGAAAAAGAAGACTTTCTACGTTTAATGATGATGTTTCCGTGGTCTCTTCATTCCATCTTCATAGTGAAGGAGTCTTGAGGAGTCTGCATTTTTCTTGTTGTTGCTGTTGCTCCATCATCAGCAGAAGCAGGTGCAATTGTTAATGATCCTGCTGATTGACAGCTTTATCCATACTCGATTTGTCATGGTGCGGTACCATGCACAAAGGCTATGAGTAAAGTTCTTAGAATGTGTGTACATAGTAAATTATTATCAAAGGTGAGTGCAACTGGAATGGATTTAGTTTTTTTGTTACGTATTTCAAAATATACACGAATGCTATCTTATCGTTTGGAATTGATAAATACTCGTATTTCGATGACTTAAAATTCAACAAAGGAATTTCGGAGGTATAGGTGGGTTTTTTTTTTCGACGAGGGGATAATGATAAATTTTTCGATTTTGAAATTATACTCACACGGAGAATTTGTTGTCAACAACACAAAAGGTGGTGTGGCGAGTGTTAAGTGATTTACGGTTTTGAAATCGAGAGAATACTGGAATTTGGGATATAAAGGTGTAATATTGTGGTTTGTCCTGAACTTGATTTATTTTATTAGGATTTGAATTTTTATTTAAGTTAAATATCTGAAATCGAAGCTTTGTTCAGTATCTACTGATTCAATATTGACCTCTATAACTTTGTTTAACCCTTTTTTGTTAGTGTCAGTAACTTTAGAAAATGTTAAAAATTTATGACAGCCGGAAGTTCTATGTTAGCAGTGCCATTGTCACGTTATGTGTCATTACATTGTGTTTTAAGGTTCTGAGAAATTATGAATCTATTGTGGCTCAAATATGTTATTATCTTAGGTGAGTGCTTCTGTTTTTATTATGACTGCTTCATACTTGCATGGAACTCACGATAGGAGTTTTAGAATTTTAATTTAAAATAAGATCGCAAGTGAAGGGTGTTTTTTTTAGAGGTTTGTTTTCCGCATTGGCAATACTTTTCGAACGGCAGCCAATTTGACACCTGACAGTTGATTTGTGCACAGTTTGGTTCGCCATTTCACCATGAATAGACTTACACCAGAACAACGCTTGCAAATTCTGTAAATTTATTTCGAAAACGTGGTTCGGTTCGGTTCGCGAAACTTACCGTGTGCTACGTCCATTTTACGGTCGAGCAAGTATTTAGAATAACCATGGACCGTTTTCGCACCACGCATACTCTAATACCGCAGAGACGTCGTACAGTGCGCATCGAAGAATCTGTTACTGCTTTGGATCGTAGTATTGAGGAGGACCCGAATGAGACGATTCGAAATCGTGCACGGCAATTGGAGCTACGTCCATTAACTTTATGGACGATTTTGCGGAAAGTTGTTGGTTTACGAGCTTACAAGATCCAGCTCGTGTAATAATGTGGAAGAGCTGTGAGCGCATAATTTCGCGTTATGGACCTGTGAATTGGCCTCCGAGATCGTGTGATTTAACACCTTTGGATTATTCTCTGTGGGGATATGTGAAGTTGGAAGGCAACATTCCAAAGTTTGGAGATTGTCTGCATAGACGTGATCTTTAGCATAGCCCCATAAAAATAAATCCAACGGGGTCAGATAACACGATCTTGGTGGCCAATTGATGTCACCAAATCTCGAAATTAAACGTCAGGAGAACTTTTCGTGCAATAGGCGTCAACTTTTCGATTTTCCAGAACCCAATCGGCTTATATTCTGCGCACTCTACGGTCAGGAGGCTTTAGGTGTTGTGTAAGGTGGACCTTATAGGGATGCAGATCTAAATCCAAGCTCAAAGTATGCCACGGAGTTGAAGGAAATACCCAATTGCTGAGAGCGGCGTGGAATTGATAAATACGGGTTTTCGGCCACAGGGACACTCACAGTGACTATATTTTCAGTTGATCGAGCATTTCGATAATGCACAGGCCTTATGAAATCACAAGCACTACCGCTTTTTTGAATTTGGTGATTGGGTCTAGAATTGTTTGCTCAGTTCGGGGATTATGACGGCGGTTAAACGACCCATATCGTAAAATGCCAAGGCAAGAACTATCTGTCAAGAACTATCTGACAGATGCCATATGGCAGGGATGTGAATGAAATGAAACGTCATTTTTTAGTTTTTTTTTTTTTATTTATGCAATATTATATCGGCCAATTGGCCGCCTCTGTCCGCAATGCATATGCGTGCTCTTTCAACCATATTTTGCATAACGATTTTGCACATTTAAAAAATATCTTGGGATTGGGGTCGGCTTATTGCCGTAGACCTTTCCTTCAAGTACCCCCAAAAGGAAGAATTCAGAGGTGGTGAGGGGATCAAGGGGGCCAAAGTAGTATAATTGACGTCTAAGTACTTACTTGCTTAGGTCCTATTTCCCCTTATGGGTCATGGCTTGGTTTCTGGAAATATGTCGCAGCTCTGCCCAGCTTCGTTCTAGCTGCCGTGACTCTTCTTCATGTATGTCTCTGTCGACCCGCTCTTCTTCGGTCTTAGGTAAGCGGGTTACTTTTTATCGCTTGGCAGACAATGATTGTGTCGCCTTTTCGAAATGGTATATCCGATCCACTGCCACCTCCGTCTTTGAATTGTGATCTCTATGATGTCCTGACCCGTTCTCTCACAGAGCTCCGCATTAGAAATTCGGTTAGGCCAGAAAATCCGCAAGATGTTTTTACGTACTCGTACATCCTATGATAAGTATTTCTTCCACGTATCTGTCTTGCTTCTACGTCGCTTGTGGAGTTGGCTGACCTCAATATCATTCTACAGGGCACTCTGTTTGTTATTGTTGTTGCATTTAAGTTATCCAATTATTTATTCTTCTGCCTCTTCTTCAAGTTTCGGCTGGAACTTGGGTCGCTATTGCTCTTTGGACGGGATTTTCCGAAGTTCTTTCCTGTATATGACAGTACCAGCTGATGCGCTCAGTTCAGACCTTTTTTACAATCGGTTTCTTTTCATGAAGGCTTTCGCGTAGTTTTAATTACATCTCCTTTTGGTACTCCCACTGACATCCGCAACATTTTCATCTCCAGCGCTGTCATTTTATTCTTATATTTTTAATACGTCAAAGCCGACTGTCGTATAAAGCAAACCTTTGAGTTTAAGCGGCAAGGATCACTTAGTGGTAACACAGCTAACAGTGATGGTAATTGATTTGACGCAAAATAGTTACATTTTACATTTGTTTGGATTGTAAAAGTAAGTTTTAAAATACAAGGTACGCAGTTGAGATAGAGGCTGTAAGGATTTCCGGCTTCGGTTTCCATCACTATCAAGAAATATCTGAA
This sequence comes from Pocota personata, assembly GCA_963082735.1. Classification (NCBI taxonomy): domain Eukaryota; kingdom Metazoa; phylum Arthropoda; class Insecta; order Diptera; family Syrphidae; genus Pocota; species Pocota personata. Next base: position 189,197,507 of record OY720430.1, read on the forward strand.
CAAACACATGTCTTTTCAAATGTATTCTTATAGCTACAGAGTATTTATCTTGGATCTTTGCCATCCGATGGAACATGAATTATGCAAGCGAAATTTATTATTCTAATCTATTTAATGACATTTTTTCTATCAACAGCAAAAGCTAAATTTAACGTTTGGTGTCAACTAATCCAACGCGTTTTCGCGATAACATCGGCGTCGAAGTCACTGACATCTATAGCGCCAAGCATATTGACGCAAGTCAAAGAAACTTTTAAACAATTAGGTTGGGTTAAAGGTTCTTACGCAAGCAACTCGTTTATTGCTAAAGCGATAGAAAATGGAACACCCGCTAAGATACTGATTAACGAAAAACACATTTAGACTTTGAATTATCTTTGTTTTAAAAATTAAATTAAAAGTTTCGTAGGAATGTTTATTTATATGGTTGTAGATAGATTGCCCCAGTCTAATGAATATATGTATTTTTATTATTGTTTTTTGCTATAACAAAAAGATGCAACATGTTTTTATTGTAAAATTTAATGCCAAATTTGATTCAAATACGAGGGTGGGTCAATAAGTCCCTGAAAAATGAAATAAGGGAACACTCTTTTCGGTATAAAATCATTTTATTTTTCAACATCATCAAAACATATCTTCATCCAACGTTTCTCTAATTTTGTAATGCCCTCTAAATAATACGATTTCTCAAGCTCCTCAAAATAAGCGTTTGTTTCAGCGATGACCTCTTCATTCGACCCAAATGTCTTACCTCCTAGCCATTTCTTCAAGTTTGGAAAGAAGAAGTAGTTGCAGGGGGCTAAATCTGGAATGAGGGAGGAGTTCATAACCTAACTCATGCAATTTTGCCATTGCGACTGCGGACTTGTGCGCCGGTGCGTTGTCCTGATGCAAAAGAAATTTTTTCTTCGCCAAATGCGGCCGTTTTTGCTTCAAATCGGCTTGGAATCGATCCAGCAGCTCTGCGTAATATGCGCCGATGATCGTTTTACCCTTTTCAGGGTAATCGATGTGAATAACACGGCGCGCATCCCAAAACACTGTCGCCATGACCTTGTTTGCTGACAAACCCGCCTTCGGCTTCGATTCACAAGGAGAAGTCCATTTTGACTGTTCATTGGTTTCTTGTGTGTTATCCAGGTTTCATCCACGGTAACGAAACGGCGCAAAAACTCAGCCGAATTTTTCTGGAACATCGCCAAACACACCTTTGAAGTTGTCAAACGAATGTGTTTGTTGTCGATTGTGAGCAAACGCGGCACCCATCTTGCGGAAAGTTTTTTCATGTCCAAATATTTATGTAAAATCGAAATCACTGAGCCATGTGATAAGCCTGTGGCCTCTTCAAGCTCGTGCACTTTCACTCGCCGATCGTCCATTATCAAACCATGAATTTTGTCGACCATTTCTGGTGTGGTGACCTCAATTGGGCGACCAGAACGATCGGCGTCAATTTTGCTTGAACGACCGCACCGAAATTGAGAAAACCAGTGGTGAATGGTTCCAATCGATGGTGAAGAGTCCCCGTAATATTTGTCAAGCTTTTGAATCGAGAATCGAAATAACAAACAAATTTAATAGGTAGGTTAGTAATTACTCGTCCCTCACAAAACAGCTGATTTTAGCACTTCACAAATGTGTTATACATCAAGTGTTGAATATGTTTCTAAACTTGAGGATCTCGCGGTTGCCTGGATTAGAAGCCGCCATGCACCACCCTAATGTTCACTATTTTTATACCATATTCCGTCCATATTTGACCACTTTTTGGGCCTTCGATTTTAAGCTAGGTAAGGTGGACCTTGTTGGGCTAAGTACATTTCATCGAGGACCACTTTCCATCTATCTGTCTTTGCAAAGGGTGATTCAATTGGAGGTTACAATTTAATTGTAAAAGAAAACTTATCAGTTTTTGATAAACGGCAGATAATTTTGTGTCAATATAATGCTGAGACAATGACATTAAACATTTTTTTTTTTTTTGTTTTGTTTTATTTTATTTAAGGTGAAAAGTTCTCGGCCTGACAATGAAAGACTGCGATTTTCAGTTAAAAAATGATTTTATTTTTCTACATAATCTGCCTTGACTTCAACACTCTTGGTCCAGCGTTTCTCCAACATCAGTATTCCTTCTCGGAAGTGAGAGTGTGGAAGGCTGTGAAAATATTCATCTACGGCCCTTTCAACTTCTGCATTGGATGCAAAGCGCTTTCCAAAAACAAATTTCTGAGAGTGTGCCAAATCAGGTGAATAGGAGGTTGGCCGAGCAAATCGTATCCCAAATCGCGCAGTTTTCCCATCGCCAACGCACACTTGTGTACAGGTGCATTGTCCTGGTGAAAGATGATTTGTTTCTTCTTCAAGCCCAGCCTCTTCTCGCGAATTTTGGCATCCAGCTGGTCAAGAAGTTTGGAGTAATATTCGCCTGTAATTGTTCTGCCTTTCTCAAGGTAATCAATTAACAGCATCCCTTTCGCATCCCAAATCACACTGGCCATGACCTTTCCGGCAGATGCGATCGACTTCGCTTTCTTTGGCGCTGAGACACCGGCTTCCACCCACTGCTTCGACTGCTGTTTCGTTTCTGGCGTGTAGTGGTGGACCCATGTCTCATCCATGGTGACAAATCGCCGCACAAAATCGGTCGGATCCCGATTGCCTCGAAAATCGTTTGCGCATTTGCTTTTGATCGGCATTCAGCAAATGCGGCACCCATCTTGCGCAGAGCTTTCGCATCTCTAAGTTTTTGTGCAAGATGTTACCCTCTCTTCCGATATACACACAGCCTCCGCTTTCTCACTCACCTTCACTCGCCTATCGTCCAACACGATATCATAAACTTTTTCGATGGTTTCGGGTGTGGTTGCGGTTTTTGGCCGTCCTTCACGTGGGTCATCTTCGAGGGACGTGCGACCACGTTTAAATTCAGCTGCCCACTTTTTAACGGTTGACATGGAAGGAGCAGAGTCCCCGTAAACTTTTGTCAACTTTGGATGAATTTCCTTAGGGGTTAACTCATCCAAAACGAAGAATTTTATCACCGCACGATATTCAAGTTTAACCATTTTAACGAAAAACACGCAACACGTCTACGAGTACTGCAAAAATTCGTGTAAAGAAACTACTTGAGAGAACAAGTTGAAACTTGTCATACGAACTAATGAGAAGTGCACCCAGGCAGGAAACATAAATTTTTGCTTATTGGAACGCCATCTCTGCGTCAGGCCGAGAACTTTTCACCTTGCCCTCGTATACAATTTGTTGTGTTAACCGCTAAGCTTATGGCTTATCTGCAGGTGGTTGAACAACTAAATATTATTTGAAAGTTCTAAAATTATTTTAAATTTTTCTTGTATAGATATTCTAATCTGGATATAATAATTTTGAATCCTATACAAAATACATTCAGATTTTTAAATTTCTAATCTCGACACAAAGTGGGTGTCGTTGAGTAGCGGTTAGTGTGTCGGATCACTACGCAAGAGGTTCCAAATTCGAATCCCAGGAAATACCAAAAAGTTTTTTCACGATCCTACCTCTCGCGAACGTCTGACAAACATCCGAGAGTATTGTTGTCACGAGAAAGCTTCTCAAAACAAATTGCCGTTCGGATACGGCACGAAACTGTAGGTCCCTTCCATTCGTGTGGCAAAAATAACGCACACAACACGAGTGGTTGCGAGAAGTTAGGTCCTGGCACTTAAAGATCTGTTGCGTCATCTGTTGCGCACGAACAACGGACTTCAGCGAAAATTCAAAGCCTAACGGACGAAAATATGGAACTCCGGACCAGGCTAAGTAAAATGGAACTTCTCTGCGAAGAACTAAGAAAGGAATTAAATGTACTTAAAGCAGAAAATAAAGCATTTAATGATACATCGAAATCTCGTAATGAGTCTGCTGCGAGTTCAATCGTCCCCGATAACACGGATTATAAAACGGATGATGAAGAACTAAGTCGGGAAACCAATTGGATTCTAAAAAAACGGCCTGTCAAAAAACGAAAAGCTGACTCTTCGCCCGAAATGTTAACGAGGCAAGAAAACACGCAAAATAAACGAGAAGGTAAAGAACAGCCTGACAAAATAATCACGCGTGCCGATGAAAATCCACGAAATAAGGTACGACCACCGCCACCAATATACGTGATCGGAATTGCAGACTATAATAAACTGCATTCTTTTCTCAAACCTTTGTTGCTATCCGATTTTGAAGTAACATCGCTCAACAACAACAAATGGAAAGTAAACGTAAAGGACTCAGACAGTTACCGCTCAGTATCTAATAAACTGAATACTGAAAAAATCCAGTGGTATACTTATGAAAATAAATCTGAAAGACCGATACGAGTCGTAGCTAGAGGACTTCATGCCTCATGCCGAAAGGAAGACGTTGTTCACGATTTGAAGAACAAAAACTTTAAAATCGTCGATGCGGTAAACTTAATTAAACGGGAAAAGCAAAAATTGGAAGGCGAGGAAACGATGGTTAAGCGCGAGCTTCCTCTTTTTATGCTAACCTTTGATAAGGCTGAGAGTTTAGAAAAGATTTACGAAATAAGAACAATTCTGAATGTCGTAGTCAAAATCGAACCCATGCGCAAGAATACAAGGTTGATACCTCAGTGCAAGCGATGCCAAGGATTCAACCATACGCAAACATATTGCCGAAAAGAACCGCGATGTGTCAAATGCGCCGGTAAACATCTTAGTCAAGAGTGTGGTGTAAACAAAAAAACCCCTGCAGCGTGTATTAACTGCAATGGTAAGCATCCGGCTAATTACAGAGGCTGTGAAGTAGCCAAAGAATTACAAAAAAGAAGAGATCGACTTATGAAGCCGGAAAACCCACCCTCAAAACCGGTAAATAAGGAAAAGTCGAAAACTGCTGCAAGAAAGGTGACTAGAGACAACCGAGCCGACCCTGGCGCGCTTACGTACGCTCAAGCTGCGACATCAAACACCGATCAAATTCCACACCGCGTTAAGGTAAAAGCGCCTAAAGAAAAGCCATCAGATTCTGACATGCAGACGCGTGCTCAAGCATCAACATCAATAAAAACGAACACTGATAATTCGGAAAACCCCGTATCTCACGTCTTTTCTATTATCCTTGCGAGGCTTGAGGAGCAAAGAAAAACAAACACGCTAATTGTCGACAGGTTGGAGAAGCTTGAATACAAGCTTAACAATAGGAGCATTTCAAAACGAACATGACGAAACTTCTTAAAATTGTTGCATGGAACGCCAACGGTCTCATACAAAGACTAGAAGAGCTAGAAATATTTCTACGGGAAAATGACATTGACATATGTTTGATCTGTGAAACTCACCTGACGAAACTATCGCGTGTAAACATTACTGGATACGGTACCTATCACGCTTATCACCCGTCGGAAAGAGCCAGAGGCGGATCGTCTTTAATCATAAAAGATTGCATCGAACACTCTGAAGAGATTATGATAGAGCTTGAAACAATGCAAGTGAGCACTGTACGCGTGAAAAATGGGCATTACTCTTTCAATGTCTCGTCTATTTATTGTCCACTGCGTTGCAGGCTTGAAAAAAATGATTTTACAAATATTTTCAACTCTCTTGGACCGAATTTTATTATTGGCGGTGATTTTAATGCAAAACACACCTTCTGGGGTTCAAGATGTGTCTCACAAAAAGGCAGAGCACTTTACAACGCCTGCATGCAACACAGATGCGACTTTCACTCGACTGGTAAACCAACATATTGGCCGACTGATAACAACAAAATACCCGATCTGATCGATTTCTTTGTTGTAAAAGGAATACCAGACAAATGTATTAAAATTGATGAAAGTTTTGATCTCTCTTCCGATCATTCCCCTATCATTCTAACGATGAGCGAACGCCTAATTAAAAAAGATGTACCTGCTAGACTAACTAGCAGAAAAACTGATTGGGAAGGCTTTAAAAAAGACATTGAAGAACATATCGAACTGAGAGTATCACTTAGGACGTCTTTTGAACTCGAAATCGAAATTGATCGTTTTGTTGAAGTTCTGCAGCGCGCCGCGTGGAAAAATACTCCCTATCAAAGGAAAACGCCAATCAATCATGGCCAAAAATATCCACCGGAAATAAAAGAAATGGTAAGGGAGAAGAGAAAAGCGCGTAAAAAATGGCAACAAACTCGTGCTCCGCAACATAAATCGCATTTGAATCGCTTGTGTAACTTGCTAAAAAAGGCCATTATTGATTTTAAAAACCGGACAATACAAACCAGCATTGAAAGCTTAACAGCGGACAAAGATTCCAATTATTCGCTCTGGAAAGCTATAAAAGGCATTAAAAAACCGAAAATACAAGCGGCCCCAATCAAGAAAAATGACAACGAATGGGCCAAGAATGATAAAGACAAAGCAGAAGTCTTTGCCGCCCATTTAGAAGAAACATTTAAACCATTTGATGGGCAAGCGCTTGCTGAAAATGATAATGCGTCGGATATAGCATTTCACAATTACACAGTAAGAAATGCAAGGCTGACCGAACTTCAACAAGAAATAAAGAAACTGAAACCGAATAAAGCTCCTGGATACGACCTAATCACAGGAGAGCTTCTTAAATCGTTACCTAGAAAAGCGTTAGTTAAGTTTCTTTACATTATAAACGCAGCGATAAGATTAGAATATGTTCCGAGTCAATGGAAAGTCGCGGAAGTAATAATGATTCTGAAGCCAGGAAAACCACCGAATGATAAAAAATTGTATAGACCTATTTCGCTGCTGCCGATTATGTCTAAAGTTTTCGAAAGAATAGTACTTAAGCGATTACAGCCCAATCACCAGTTTGGGTTTAGAACCAAGCACTCAACAATAGACCAAGTGCATAGAATAACTGATTTAATTGAAAAAGCTTACGAAGAAAAAAAGATTTGCTCGAGCATATTCCTTGATGTTTCTCAAGCTTTTGACAAGGTCTGGCATGAAGGCTTGAAATATAAATTACGACAAGTTCTGCCGGAACACTTATATAATATTCTAGAAAAATACTTGACGAATCGACTTTCCCGAGTCAAACACGGAAACGAATATTCGGAATTTAAAGAAATAAGGGCTGGGGTGCCGCAGGGAAGCGTCCTTGGACCGCTTTTGTACCTATTATATACTCGCGATATACCGCAAGAAGAAGGCACCGTATTAGCTACATTTGCCGACGACACTGCCATCCTGGCAACGGGTAAAACGATCGAAGAAACGACTGAAAAATTGCAAGAAGCATTGAATAAAGTAAATGAATGGACAAAGATTTGGCGACTAGCTCTAAACGAAAACAAATCTGTTCATGTCAATTTTACTTATAAGAAAATAAATAATTTGCCCATCTTTTCAAACTCGGTTCAAATTCCGTTTGCAAACGAAGCTAAGTATCTTGGAATGACACTTGATGCTAAGCTGAAGTGGAAATCGCACGTGAAGAAAAAACGTAAAGAACTCGAAACCAAATACAGAGAAATGTACTGGTTACTTGGAAAACATTCCAAGCTTAATGTAGAGAACAAACTGCTTTTATACAAGCAAGTGCTAAAGCCGATATGGACATATGGAATACAACTTTGGGGTTGTACCAAAATAAGTAATGTCAATATTTTACAAACTTTTGAAAATAAAGTGCTAAGATCAATAGTTAATGCACCGTGGTTTATTAGAAATAGCGATATCCATAGAGATTTAGGAATTGCGACAGTCGAATATGAAATCAAAAACTTCGCGCGTAAGCATAAAGACAGATTACAAGGACACGTTAACAATGAAGTCCTTCGAATTCTAGATGAGAGGAATCTACTGCGTTGTCTACAAAGGACTAAACCTTTCGATTTAACGCGATAGCAAGAAACCGCGCCTAATTTGCGGAACAAGCAGGAACTTTCAATGGAAAGGGACCTGCCAAACGATCTCAATACGTGAAAGAAAAACTGCTGGATAAGTCAAAACTTAGTTGTAGTATGTAATCAAAGAAATTTATCACGAAGGGAGGTTTTTTTAGTGAGTAAAAATCTCACACTACTATGAGCACGCGCTGCCGATCCTCATAGTGTCTTCATGAAGATTTTTTACCTACCCTCGGAAAAAAAAAAAAAAAAAAAAAAAAAAAAAAAAAAAAATTTTTTTTTTTTTTTTTTAATCTCCACAAATTTAGAGTTTAGGTAATAGAATTTAAAATCAGAAAGTGCGATTTTATTTCTTTCTTACGTTTTTTATGTTTAAAGATAGTTTTTAGGTAGCATGATGTAGCTGAGCTGTCCTCTTCTTATCGGTTGTTGAAAACGGAGGTCATCATAGTACTCTAGGACTGCTGTCATATTAAATATACTATTAATGTCTAGAACTCTGAAATTATTAGTGTTGCAGTTAATGATTTTAACTAAACGTTGTTGAAGACTCTGAATCTCATCTGTATGTGTTTTTGACGCATTTCCCCATGCTAATACGCCATATCTTACACGGGATTTAGCAAGCGAATAGTAAAACTGTTTCTGGACATCTGTGGTAGTGTATCTCCTCAGGTATACCATCGCAAAAACAGCACTCTTCAGCTGTAGTCGCAATCGATGTATATGCTCGTGCCAAATGAAATGATCGTTTATGATGATTCCCAGATATTTAATGCTTTTGACGACTTGAATAGGTTCGCTTCTTTTCGTGGTTAGACAGTCTTCATTTTGGTGGTAGACATTTATATCAGCTGTTGGTTTATTTGGTGTGCGTATGTGCATATCTTGGTCTTCTCAGGGTTAATTACCAAACTGTGATCGTGGCACCATCGCGAAAGCTTACCAAACTCCTCCTGCATAATATCGTCTGCATAAGCGAATACCGTACTTTTTTTTTTAAATATACGCAGAAGTTCGTTGGTGAACAGGATGAACAGTATTGGGCCTAATTTAGACCCTTGTGGTACTCGATAGATGATCTGTTTTTCACTGCTAATTGCATTGGATACTTTTACCCTTACCGTTCTTCCTGATAGGTAGTTCTCTATTTCCCCTTACTCCCATCCTGTATAAGGTGTCTAGAAGTTTATCGTGATCCAGTGTATCAAACGCCTTACCAAAATCTACGAACATAGCTAGTATGTGATGACTCTTATTTAGGCCTGTAGTTACTAAGTTCGAGAGTTCTCACAACAGTCTTCCAGTACTCTTTCCTTTTTGGAAACCATTCTGGTTTGTTTGTAGAATTTTGTGTTTCCCGATGAAATTTGTTAAGCGTCTCACGAAAATCTCCTCCATACACTTTTCGACAAAAGGTAAAATTGCTATTGGCTTGTAATTTTCGACATCGCCTTTAACTCCTCCTTTATATACCGGCCGTACTCATATTATCGATGTTTTCAGTACGCTGGGGATACAGCACTGTTAAAAACTTTTATTAATAATTGTTTTGACAATTGGCGTAAAACTTATAGCGTTCAGCTTCAAATCAATTGGTCTTATGTTGTCTGCTCATGGACTTTGGCTTGTTAGTAGACAAGACAGCATTGTATAAATTTCTACTTCACTGGCTTCTTCCAAGTGCATAGACTGTGCGAGATACATATTGTGATGACTTGAAGTTTTCTGATTGCATTTATGTAAAATTTTAGATGCCTGACTTGAAAATTGGTCGGCAAATTGGTTTATAACAGCCGTTAGCTATTTTTTTCCTGAAAAGTTGATGGCAATTACTTCATCTACAGACCGTTTTTTCCGCCCTATAACTTAAGAATAATATCGGTAAACATGAAAAATAATATCGGCAAAATGGGCGCCAAGGCTGGCTTTGCAAACTTTCGCCCTTTTGATGAGTTTTTCCATTACCTTTTGGCATAAATCCTGCGGTAGTTCATAAATAATGCGTCGAATCTCGTCCTTTAGTTCTGGAATCGTTTGGGGGTCATTGGCATACACATTCTGCTTCACACAACCAAGAGAAAAAAATGCAACGGCGTGATATCGCGCGATATTGGTGACAAGTTACCAAAACTTAATGATTGATTCGTACCTGGACCAGATGGTCTTCCCCCCATAATCCCTAAAAAGTGTTCTTCCAACTTTTCCCTCCCCATTTCTTACCATTTTTCATCTATCTCTTTCACAGGAAATATTTCCTCGGGTTTTGAAGATCACTTTTATAATCTCGATACACAAAAAGGGATCAGATATACCCAAAAGCTTCGAAAATAGTTTACACGAAGCCTTGAGCTTTCATTGCAAGTTTCTTATCTCCCCTTGTCAACATGGCTTCCTGAAAGGTAGATCAACTATTACAAATCTCCTTGAATTCGTCTCCTTTGCCATCTCTGCCTTAGCAAAGAAGTTGGTGTTATTACAACCGATTTCAGTAAAGCTTTTGATAAGATATCTCATCAGCTAATTCTTTTCAAAATGTCTGCCCCCGCCTTTGAACCCATATTTTTAAAATGGATATTTTCTTACCTGAATAACCGTTTTTATAGTGTTCGCTTCAGGTTCGTCCTTTTAGCTCCTTTCTTGACCACCTCTGGTGTTCCACAAGGCAGCTATCTAGATGCCCTTCTCTTCATCGTACCTTACTACAAACGATCTTGAGAGGGTCATTAAACACTCCTCCCTCTCTCTCTACGTTGACGGTACCAAATTTCTGAAAGCCATTTCTTCACCCCAAGACTATAGTCTCCTTCAACAAGACCTCGATAGTTTTTCGATTTGGTGCCTCAAAAATTGCTTAGAGCTTAATATCACCAAATGCCGATCTATTACTTGGTCTCGTAAGTGCAACAAGGCACCTCTCCGACTTCAAGCCACCCTATATCTCTTTTTGGCATATTGTACAACAGAGAGTTAAATTTCCGTGTGCATATCGATGAGATAATCCTTAAAGCCAACTCATCACTTGGTTTTGTCAACCGATGGTCCAAAGAATTCTTTAACCCTCCTCGAGTACGCTAGTCAAGCGTGGTCCCCTTTCAGCCAGTTCATGTATCGAGAATCGAGAATATTCAACGTCGTTTTCTTCTATTTGCTCTTCCAAGTTCCTGGAAGGACCTTTTTTGTCTTGCCTCCCTACCAAGACCGCCTAAACCTCATTAACTTGAATACCCTTAAAGAACGCTGAGAGCACATTCATCTTCATTCATTGACTCCTCTCAGGTTCTGTCGATTGCACGTCTTTATACAACTCTATTTTCTTCAACACTAATCTTCGTAATTTACAATGTCCTCGTCTCTTCTATCTACCGACCCACTGCACCTCTTATGGCTTCAATGAACCAATCGCCCGTATGCTGCGGAAGGTTAACTAAAACCTTAAAGTTTTCGAGGGGCGTGCCCCTGTGCCACCCCCCTGGATCCGCCCTTGCCCATTCACTTCATGGACTTCAACAGAATTATTTTTGAATTCAAATCTTTGACTCTGAAATACAAATAAGAAGATACAATTTTGCAGAAAGTTACCAGCCTCTAACTCAAAGGTTTATGAGGTAACTTGAAAACCGAAAGTTTGTAGTACGACATATTGGGATGGAAGAATGCTGGTGTAGAAGAATGCTAATCGGCAAAGTTTCTCTCTTCTTTGTTAGATACTGACGCAAAAACTTAAGGGCCCTCGAATAATTATTTCTCTATATACTGTACTATGTACTGCTCCACAAAAAAGTACTATCTGTGCGCCTAGAAGAAAATGTCACTTTCGACAGCTACAACTTGAAAGTAGTTAGGAAGATCATGTAATGCGAAGCAAGAGTACACCTCACAAGTGACACCTGTTTCTACTTCTGTTTGAATTCTACTTGGGTTCTAAACTTTGTACTAGAATTTATCATTGATCCTGTTTGTTTCGTTTAACCGCTACCCATTGCTGTAAATAGTTTTTAATTAAATTCAACTATGTAGGCAATCAGAGCCTACATTAAACTCTATGTCGAGTATTTGTCCGAATACCTAAGAGCGGACGACTAAATTAACTCAGTCGTTGTGGAGCAAATGGCCCACTAAACTCCAGCCAGCCGAGTCTTCAAATCAGGACCGAGTATTTAAAACTCCACACGTTCGAAACAACAAGGAACCCCGAGCTTCCATTTTACAGATAAATGCCGAGCGGTGGCCGATGCAAATGTAACAAATCGTAACAAATTTAGAGTGCTTTTGTTTGTATTATTTATTCTAAATGATACCATTTCGAAAAACAGAGTGTCAAATTGCCAACGGATGTTGAAAGTGCCAATTTGGAACCAAAGCGACAGTTTCCGCAGCGCTGATATGAACAAAGAGTGCAATATGGGGTTCCACAAGGCTCATAACTTGGCCCACTACTCTTTATATTGAATATGAATGGAATGCTAAGATGTTTGAAGAGGAACTTCCAGTTCGCCTATGCAGATGGCATAGCGATCGTTGTCTGTCACCAATCTGTGGAATCTAATGGTGCCATGACAATGTAATCAACGGATCAAAAACAAACATTGAGGTTGTTGATACATACGAATATGAGTATCTAGGCATCACTATCGACAATCATTTCCTCTGGGATGTTCACATAAATGATCTGCGTAACAAGCTGAGGCGGTGCCTGTTTGCGTTGGCCTGCCCACAGTATAAATCTATGGCTTGTGATCCAAAGCAAGTGTGTCATGCTCTTATAGAGTATGATGTACTGGCGAACGTCTTGGGGGGGGGTGCTGCACAAACATACATCGATAAGTTGCAGAGTATCCAAGATAGGGCGATTAAGTTACTGTATAGAAGGTGTCTCTTCTAATCAACAACGAAAGAGTTCTGAAAGTTAAGCGGCGTTGGAATATTATGACGACCCGACCTTCCGAACATAAATCAGCCACCAGTTTAATAACAGACGACGAGCTGAAGGAATGTATCAACTTCCTTCCTTTATAAATGAGTACACCAAAAGAAGACTGGTTGTACACCGTGTCCAACATGTTCAAAAGTCTACCTCAACATCTGAAAAACGTGAACCAGGTCAATGTTAGCAAAAAGAATATTAAAATCATTTTTATTAGTAAATGGAATTAAATATTCTCTTAATGTTTCTGAAAATTCCTATTTTTTAAACAAAGTTTACTTTGAAAACCATTGTCGCCTGTCAGAAGTGGGCATCTCAGCAGATGACAATGAACCTTCAACGACGAGTATTGTACATTTCCTTCAAGTAAGGATCCTAATTATCATACCAGATTGTCATAGAATAAATTTACATACCCATCATGTAGGGAGTATATTTATTCACAAACAGAAAACGCACAAACCAACTTAATTGCGGTTTCGCAAACTGATATCCCGAGTAAACAAAACAATTGGCCATAAAAAGCCCACATGCTAATTGGAATTGCCCCACTCGAGGGGCAAAATTAATGCACTGTTTACACGTTTATGAGTGTTTGCACACACAGCCACTAGTGTTTGGTGCTGCCACTAGTTTCCCATAAATTCGTCGTACACGTGCGAACTGACTGCTGCTATAAACAAACAAACTAAAGAGACACTTACATTTGAGAGAATTTGTAATTGTTTGATGTTTTTGATGGTTCTTGCTCATGTAAATCCAGAGACACGGACTACGGGTCCCCCACGGGTCCCCCACGGGACCCCTATGACATCTGAGAAATATCACGACTTTCGTGGAACACAAAATGTCAGACAGAAACCTAGAGAGGTAAGGCATTCTTATCGGCTTACGCCAGTCCCAGTCGTCTACGATGATAAGCATCGCAGCTATAATAACGCAAGACTGGTGACGGTTTTTTTTTTTTATTTTTTTCTTTTTTTTGCGTGGGAATTGGTATTGTATTCAGAGTGGGTTGCTTGCTTTTAGTTCATGGCGACGAATATGGAGTCAAGGTCTGTGGAAGGATGTTGCTTTATGGGCTGTAAATGTCTTCTTATAGTATTTCATTGCAGTGGTCACATTTGTCTCTTTTGTTTTTATTATCTAGTCTCAATCAAGGAGTGATGGAATAGCATTTAGTTAAAGGAGGAAAACAATTGCACTAAATAGCGAACGAATACGGCATCGGGACTGCAATCCCATCTTATTATAAAGGGTTATTCATTTCGAGGTTGGAATTTCACATCCCTGCCATATGGCATCTGTCAAATCCATCTGTCATCCATAGTGACAGGTAGTTCTTTCCTTGCCATTTGACAGTGGCACCACCACTGAAATCGTTGCACCTTACTATAAAAACGACAGTTCTATAACATATGTGTATCTTAAAGGTCATGATCGCCCAACTAAGCGAACAATCGGTAGTGTTTGTGATGTCGTAAGGCTTGTGTATCATCGTAATGCTCTATGAACTAAAAACATAGCCGCTCTATTGAGCATTTCCAACAGCTCTGTTTGTGGTATTTTGCGTTTGAATTTAAATTTTCATACCCATAAAGTACAGCTTACATAACAACTAAAGCCTGCTGATCATAGAATGCTCAGACTATACGCCGATTGGGTGATGGAAAATCAACAAGTTGACGCCGATTTTTCCAACAAAGTCTTCAGCGTTCAGCGATGAGGCCCATTTCTCGCTCGACGGCTATGCAAACAAACAAAATTGCAGAATTTTTGGTTCTGAGAATCCAAATGTGATCAATGAGCGGCCGTTGCATACCCCAAGGGTGACAGTGCAAGATTATTCAGGAGCGGAATAATCCTGAAATATCGGATTTGGGATGTAGCAGCATAACTTCTCTATTGTGGGAACAACACCATCAGCAATGATTTCTTTGTATTTCGCTGAATTTATGGAACCGTCCAGAAGCATAACACAGCCAAGACCCCAATTTGTCATGCATTCCCAAACCTTAACAAATATTGGATACTTACCGGTGGGCAGTAAACATTCCTATAAATATCGCTCCTTAACTCTATTTCGCACTGTCTGCTTTCCGTCAGGCCCAATCAAATAAAATTTGGATTCGTCAGAAAATATGACCCTTTTTCAATCATTGGCGGTCCGTTTCCGGTGATGTTTGGCCCACATCAATTTCTTTTTTTCTTCATTACTGCAGAGAGAGAAACGGCTTTTTTGCAGGTCTACGGGCTTGAAGACCCACTTCATTTAACCGACGTTGAACACTCCGTGTGCTGATGTTAATAGAACATCTCTCGTTCAAGTCTTTTCTCAATTCCTTGGCAGTTGCGAATCGGTTTTTCAGAGTCGTGCGCTCCGAAATCCGATCTTTTTGAATTGTCGTTTTTTTTAGGTCTTCCGCTTCCAAGTTGCTTCTCCATACTGACCGTCGAGGTTAGCTTCTTCAAAAGCCATCTAACAGTGCTTTCGTGGAATCCCAAACGTCTGCGATTCGCCTATTTGAAAAATGTTCGCCATGAAGAGTGAGAATACGTCCTTTATATTCTTCACACAAAACCATCGTAAAATTCCTTAACTGTTCACAAAACACCTTGTCGAGGTCTAGAGCACTAATGCGTTATTGACTTGAGTGTTTATTTTCTTTTATACATCAAAAAGAATAAGCATATCAGAGGAAAACTGCAATCGTACCTACATATGTGTTAAAAATGTGAGAGGAGCGCACCAGAAAGTCATAAAATCATACAATTTTCACAGTCCGTTGTTTGTTTTTGGCACGGAATGTACTTTACCAATGTCGAGGTCTTGATATTGTACAGATATGAAATTCGTAACATTTGTCTAAAAATGTAATACTTTTCTGATATATGGAAAATTGCAAAAGTGGTACCAATATTAAAAGCTGGCAAGCCTCTAGAAAGGCCGGAAAGTTATAGACTTTTCAGTCTACTAAGCAACCTTAATAAGGTATATGAAAAAGTACTAAAGGAACAAATTTTAAAGTACATTGAAGTTCAGAAAATTGACATTTGGCATTAGGCATCATCACAGTACATCCCATCAGCCACTGATAATATGTAACTGTGTTAAAAGAAATCGATCACAATGTAAATCTACAGGCATTTGACTCTGTTTGGCATAAAGGCCTGATATAAAGGGTATTTTTCTTAGAGGTTTGTTTTTCGAATTGGCAATACTTTTTCCAGTGACAGTCATTTTGACAGCTGACAGCTGACAGCTGATTTGTACTTAGTTTGGTTTGCCATTTGAATAGACTTACGCCAGAGCAACGCTTGCAATTTGTTCAAATTTATTTCGAAAATCGTGGTTCAGTTCGAGAATCTTACTGTGGACGAAATATTTTTTTCGTTTACCAGAGTTCTCAAATAATTGTTAATCTAGTGAATTTAACTATTTTACATTACAAACCCAACCGAAAATTTAATTATGCAATCACTTTTGCCTAAATGAGCTCACTGTGCGGCGCCGTGATCCGGCCATTTTTTTTTTAAACAACGATGGCGCCACTGTTACGGTCAATTCTTTGCGCTATGGTCAACTGATAACCAACTTCTTTTGACCTGAGATTGAAGACATTGGTGTGAGCGACATGTGATTTCAACAGATCGGGGTACAGGCAAATTTGACCTTATTGCACGAAAAGTTTTGTGGCCGTTTAATTTCGAGATTTGCCGACATCAATTGACCACTAAGATAGTGTGACCTGATCCGTTGTATTTATTTATGTGAAGACAATCCCCTAACTTTGGAGCATTTAAAAATCAACTTCCTTGAAGCTGCAATACAGCCAGAAATGTATGGAAAAGTCATCGAAACTTATCTCACAAGAATCGAAGTTTGCAAAAACTCTCGTGGCGGCCAATTAACCGATGTTGTATTCTTAACATAATGGCATCCTCCAAAATTTAAAATAATACAAATTTCATTGAAAATTAAAATCCTAAAGCACAAAATGAACAGCCCTGTATACTCCATTAAACTTCGATCAACATAAAAAAATATAAGACCGAAATCCCGGGGATTTTCGATTTAGCAATACCGGGATTTCCGGATTGAAATTTAGAGCGAGATTGCCGTCCCTGCTATGATGTTGCAATGGGTATGTTTCTCTATAAGAAGAAGTGTATTGATTTATTAGATTCTAGTTGAAATTACATAATAAAAAGGGCAATCAATCATTGACGAATTTGTCAATCCATCAGAGTCATTTTTATGAGGGTTTAAGTGAATGATGGATTGTGGCACCATAATAATCCAAGCAATTTTCTTTCAGTGCAGTTCTAATCCAACCAAATTGATGATTATGATGATCAGTCAAGGGTTTATAAATGGATGTTCCTACAAACATATATACTTACGTTGATGCAGCACAATTGTGTGTGCTGATGTTTTTTTCATCTTACTCTGTTGTTCTCAATTTGAATTCTTATCTTTTATTTATTTTTTTTAATTTAATTTCAAAATTCCGAGATAACTTATCTCATCACATGATTTTGTGGTTTAGGGTTCCCGCCCCCTTTCAAAAATATTGCCAAAATATTTACCAAAAATCGAACTTGTTTAGTCAGTGCACGACTGCAGATAACAAGTCTTTGACTTCGAATCAGGTTATTCACATTCAAAATTTCTCCACTATCCCCCGAGCACATCTGCGCTTATAATCGCAGTTTGTTTACGATATTACCGAATTCGCTGGTTGAAGAGTTGATAACTAATTTATTGTTTGGTATGCATAAAACGTTCGGCAGTTTAGTACGAAGACGTGTAGGTTTCACACATGACAACTTCAGTGTTTAATGTAAATAGACGTGCACGCCGATGACATACCTACAACGTTTTCTAGGCCATCCTTTGAGATCTCTTTATGTAACATGCATCATTGGTCAGGGATAATGAATACAATACGTGGAATCTGCTGTAAACCATTGCCAGATTTTCAACCGGACGCAAGCTTGTTCTTTATTTTCACTTGAACTTCAATAGGCAGACTGCGCACTCTTTGGTCTAAACAACATTTTTTACCCCTAAAAAGATAAGACTTTTGTTTGCAGCAATATTGTTTGTTGTGCGGATTAAAATAGTAGAAGAAAGCTTAACATAGTTATGTGATATCATACCACGTGTTTCATGTACAGGGTGTCTTGTATGTTCCAGGCCAACGTTTTTTTTTTTTTTTTGACTAACTTTGAAAACACAAATTTTTAATATTTTTTTTGTTCCTTTTTTTATAATTCACACGCGTGAAAGGGGTTATGAATACCCTTATACTAATTTTAGGACACGGGCGTTTTTGAGGAAAGGGGAAGAGACAGAGAGAAAGACAGATTGGTGTAGTTGGTTTGAAACTCAGCTGGTAATAAGTTTCAGTGAACTCCAAGGGTGACTGTCCAGATAACTGGGGAGCTTATTTGTTTTGCTTTTGTCGTTGCTCGTGATTCACAGTATTTTTTTTTTCGTCCTCCTGATGTCATCATCACGATGAAGTTGCATTTTAGCCATATGACCGCCCTACTGCCAGTGTTATGCCTTCGCAGCAGAGTTGACATAAGCTTTCGCAATTGATCGACTTTTTATTTATTTCATGCGAAATAAATAGATGATTATTGACTTCAGAATTCGAACCGTGAACCAAGAGCGTGACAAGCGATGATGTTACCACTACACCACGGCCACCCTTCCTGATCGATTATTTGACTTAGAACAATTATGTATTAACCTCTGTCCGCGGAGCAGATGCGTGCTCTATCAGCCATATTTTGAATAACTTTTTGTCACATTTCGGGTGTATATCTTTCCTTTCAAATATCCCCAAAAGAAGAAGTCGGGAGTGGGGTCAAATCAGGGAAGCGATATCATCGATATCATCTCTGTTTGACATTATGCGGCCAGGAAAAATTGCTCGCAAAAAACCCATCGTTACATGTTAGGTTACATTAGGTTATGTGAGTTTGATAAACCTCCCCGCCACACTTCGGTCACTACAGACCCATTGTGATACCCGTTGGAGGGAAAAAGTAAAGTACCTTGCCCCAGAGGTTCCTATAAAAAAATACTTAAGCATACTTACTCTTTTTATGGTACAAACCATCCGGTGGATTTGATGAAGTTTAAAATGTCATTCACCGGTTTGCCAGATAGTTCTTCTAGATCATGGAAGAAATGTGGTCCGAGGAATTTTTTCTTTGAAAATAGAGGCCTGGCAGTGGTAAAGCAAGTGGGTTGTATCCTCGTAAACTTCCTCGTCACCTCAACCTCTATATAGGTATTCTTCCGTTATACGTAGCTTTTTCATATGATACCGCAGAATATAATGCCCCGTAATCACTCCTATAAGGGTAGATAGGGATTTTCTATTCATTTACATAAGTCTGTCGTTCCTGGCTTTGTTGTAAGTCGGCCATAGCTTCCTGACACAAGTTTCTAGAGAGGACCACTTGTTGTTTACCTCTGTTAGAGCTTTATTTCCTGCTTGTGCAAGCCGGGATGTTCAACGAGGGGTCAGATTGGTCAGGGCTTATTGCCGAACCCCCTTTTGCCTGTTCATCCGCGTTGTCGCTCAGGGACCCAGCAGAGTTTTACCTTATGCTGTGTTCCAAGAACCTTGAGGTCTTCTCGACAGCACTTCACATGCTTCGATTTTATTTCTGTAGCAGTAATCGCTTTTATTGCTGCCTGGCTGTCGATGGAAAAGGTGATATCTTCTTGTGGTATTACCCCACTTTCACCGGCGGCTATTGTCACTGTTAGGACCTCTGCCAAAAAACACTGCTGCGGTTCGGAAGTCGTACTGACTATATCAAAGTCAGTTTCCATTTTGGATCGATCGGTGTATACCGCTGTATTGTGTATTGGGTGCTATACCGCTTTTCCATTCATCCCTATTTGGGTAGGTGCTTGAGAAAGATCTTATAAAGTCTAGGTATGGTGTGGTGTAATCAGTAG
Source organism: Pocota personata (assembly GCA_963082735.1). Lineage (NCBI taxonomy): Eukaryota > Metazoa > Arthropoda > Insecta > Diptera > Syrphidae > Pocota > Pocota personata. Next base: position 189,217,285 of record OY720430.1, read on the forward strand.
TGGACACATTGCCTAGATGTTTCAGTAGGATCGTAGTGTGACCCATCGTATTTGGTCTGCTTGACTAATTCTTAGGGCACTGCTTGGTCTGCTTGACTGATTCTTAGGGCACTACTAACCGCCGATGCTCGTATGTAGATGTCTTATTGACGATGGCCTCTGCTGTAAGTTTTGTTCTCATTGCACTGGTGGTTCCAATGCACGATATTCTTTGTACTTTCGTGATGGCCATTAGCTTGGTGGTTTTGCTAGCTGCCTGCCATCAAACGAGGCTTACCATAGCCGTATACTTCCATAGGATAATTTTGGGGTTAGGTCCCCAGGTTTTCCTAAACAGCGCCCCGAGATGCTTGTAGTATTATCCCATCTGCTAAGTCCTAAAAAGAAATCACGACTGCTTCAAAGACACTCAGAATCATTCTCACAGTCATGTTGAATATCAGACAACCTCTCTTTATGCCAGTTTTTTATACTATCAACTCTTTAGACAAAGCTAATCTGCTTCCAGATTTTGCTTTGCCTATCCCTGTACTTGAGTCCGTATAACACTCCATGGGACAAATCCATTTTCGCAATCGTACAGTTGCAAGAGTACTTTTTGATCTTGACATTCACAAATCTGATGGTATCTCTTCCATCGTTCTGAAGAAGTGTTCTTTGCAGGCAAAACTACTACGTAAGCTTTATGAATCTGTCCTATTCTCCTGGGCTCTTACCGAGTAGATGAAAAACAGCATTTGTCCAGCCCGTCTCCCAAAAAGGCGAATCTTCTTCTCCCTCCAGCTACCGACCCATTGCACTTACGTCAATTCTTTCCAAGGTCATGAAAACGCTGATAAGCTTATGAAATATCTTGAATCGCGTAAACTGCCTACTGACCGGCAGTATGGTTTTCGCTGGTGATTTAATGACATATCTCACCAAAAAGTGGTACCAATCACTGTCCCATGATGGTGAAAGTAAGATCGTTGCACTCGATATTTCAAAAGCATTTAACAGAGTTTGGCATTCAGCTCTTTTGTCGAAAATACTTGCATATTGCATCTTCTTCAATGAATTACAAACTACCTTTCGGTGCGTTCAATTCAAATTGTTTTGGACAGCTTCAGGTATGCAACTCACCAAATAAATGAGGGTGTTCCCCAAGGCTCTGTTTTGTCTCCGACACTCTTTATCATTTTTATAAATAATCTCCTGTCTGTTACTTCTTCATTTCCTGACATACGCCAAGAACTAAAACGGCTCATTAAATTCCGATCTAGACAGCATAAGAAAATGAGATAAGACCAAAAGAGTGGATTTTAATTCTTCTGTCATTAAAGCGCAATTTAAATCTTCAGCCATTATCCATGAATGGCACTTTCATCGTCGAAACCGAAAGACTTTCCATCCTCAGTATGTGTGTTAATGATAATCTTCATTGGAATAGCCACATATTCGACATCGCTAAGAACGCTGCGAAATGTCTAGGTTTTCTTAAATCTCTTCTGATCTGGCCACAATTTATGGCGTACATACACCCTAAACTTGAGTATGACTTGGTGCACCAAAAACATCCTTGCACTTACTGGATAGAATTCAAAATCGCGTGATACGAGAGAGAAACACCGTGAATTCTATAGATTTGCAACACCGGCTTGATCTGTTCTTCAGTAAATATTGCTCAGACGAAATAGCCAGTTGCATTTCGCTCTTTCAACAATTCAGCACATCAGTTCACCCTTCAGCCTGTATTCAGGCGTACTCTAAAATATAGACATTCTTTCTTAAACCATACAACGCGAATATGGAATGCTCTACCAAGCTCTATCTTTTCTTTCCATCACAATTTTCAGACTTTTCTCCCCTCATTTTCTTAATGCCCGCGCTATGTAAGTCACTATAAGAGTATCCCAAACTAAGGGGGAGTGCCAATTATAAAAATAAATAACTGCCGAACTTTCGATAATTTAGATAACTGGTATCGGCTATCTATTTTACTACGGAACGGAAACATAAAATAACGTGACGTGAAATAAAATCACGCGACGTGAAAAAAAAAAATTATAACAAATAACAAAAAATATTTCTTTCAAATCAGTTAAGCTTTTCTCAAGATGAGAACAATTTGATGCGCAGTTTACGAATCTAAAAAGATTCCCATACACATATTTCAAATGCGCATCTTGTTTTTTGTGTGGATGGTCTAAATCAGCTAGGCGCACCTGTATCTGTGCTTACAAATCGAACTTTTGTGGTCATCAAAGATAAGATTTATTAGCTCTTATTGTACGCAATTCTGTAGTCTTTGCTGTAAGATAACAGATACTTACAAACTCCAACAATCGTGTCCATCGACTGCATCACACTGAAACTGTCGTCATAACAGAAATTTCTTACCCAATGTCAACATTGATTCATGTTTCCACCATTGACCAAGCAAACAAAATCACCCTCCCACTTATGAGACACTGTACACCTCCAACATTAAAAAACAAGAAAAAAAAAAAAAAAAATCCCAAAAATGCAAGACCCTTTTCTGTTTACAATCATCCGGGTGAATCATTTCTTTACGTATCCACTTATGAGTTATAAAAGGGAAGTAGTATCTGCGATTTCCCAGCCGACATGATGACGAAGATATTGGTTAAGAATTCCCATGATTGCAACAAATGAATCTCGTATAAATATTTTATTTCCCCCCCCTCATTATCTCATTCTACCTATTGTCACACAAATCAATGTATCTAATCGTTTTTCTATTTTTCTATTCTTTAGGTAAACTTGTGCACACACGCCATGGAACTATAGCAACGTGTCATCATCACCAACTGACAGCTATTTTTAGAGGACAACAAAACCAAAGAAAAAGATACAAAGTAGCACATAAACAAACGTATATGTATCTCTTGGATGCTAAACAATAATAATTGAAAACCTATTAGAAGTTCGAATACCACCTGAGGTCCCAAATTAGCCAGCAAGACAGCTTGAAAGGTACCAAAAGTCTTCGATGATCCTATGAGTCAGTGGCTCCATCGTCAATTAGGAACCCAAAAAGCGCCACAACCGCCTACTTCACCCCCGCTTCCCGCTATATAACTCTGTCAAGTTCAGCACTATAATACTCGTATTTTTGATAGGCGTCGCCTTGTGTATGTGACGTTGTAGATACAAATTAAAAGGAGAAAAACAAAATCTATTACTTCTCCCCTCTCTGCACTTGTTAATTCAACTGATTCACGTCACATCACCCATTGAAAGTATCGCATGTAGTGTGCTCGTTTATCGTGTTTTCTTTTATAATTCTCTCTCTCCCTCTCTGTGTATCGCATACACTTACACATTAACTAACACTATAGTCCACAAAATCCAAACCGCAGATACTTGTTTGGCTGTGTGCATTTTTCAAGACGAGAGCTCGAGCTTTAAGTTCTTCCAAATGAGTAGCGAACTGTCTGTCAGTGAAACAACACCGCTTCGTCGGCCGGATCTAAACGAGGAACTATCTACATCGACTCCGACTCGTAGTGCGAACGCGAACCAAAGTGGTACGAACGGTGGTATTACCAAAAATCTAACATCTACTAATCACAACAATAATAATAACATAGAAACCGACTCAAGGATACGCATGAACTGTGATCATCAAACAACGATGGAAACTAACAAAAGGATACTTTGCCGCATCGGAACCGATGTACTCATACTAATGTGTGGTAAGTTAAAGTGGTAGGCTTAGTAAACTAGAACTGGATTTCAGATCGTTTTTTTTTTTTTTTTTATCGCGAAAAAACTATCTAATATTCATTAAGTATATGTATAAGGTTTTTATATCTCATTTGGCATTGAATTACATTCTCACACCACTGTGACCACCAACTCAGTGCAGCCAGCACGTTGTTGTTTGGTTAGATCAGGTTGCACTTTTCAGTTTTGCACTTAGTTTCGAATTTAAATTTGTATTTCAATTGAAATTGTATCTTTTGACCCAGTTCTAAGTTTTGAATGAGTTTTTGGTCGGCTAATTGCAAAATTAAGTGATGAAACTACGGTACGTCCACATTTGACTTGAATGGAATCACCCCGAGAGAGAGAGTGTGTGTATCGTAAGAAGCAGTTCTTTCTTTTGGGAGGGTTAACGAACTTGTTGTATTCGTTTGCGATTATGTTTTGATGAGCTGGGAGAAATTTTTTTTTCGTTTGATTGTGTATTTCGTTCCCAAAGAAGACGGAAATTAAAGTGCAATCTGCTGGAAAGCGGTTTCGAATGACTAACCAACAAAAAAAAAAAAAAAAACGCATTAAATGCGTACCAATTGTAATATGAAGACATTTCGCATGTCTTCTCGACCAAGTGAAACTCATGTGCGTGACTGAAATTTATAAAGTGCTTACGTTGTTGGTTCCTTTGTGAATAATGACAGTATAGGGAGCTGCTGACCTTCAACTATTTTGGTTACATAAAATGTTATGAACTGCATTGGGGTTTTTGAAACCCGCCTCATCCCGGCATTGATTTATTATACCTATGAAGGTAGTCCTTGTTTTTGTTGTTTTAGATACTCGTACTACGATCCAATCCACTGCCATAGATTGCTTTTGAAAATTTGGAAAACACTCTAGCATCTTCTGGTTCTTTCCTTTTCTATTTACCCGTTGAAAGACTCAAACAACTTCCATCTAAGGTGCATTCTTTAAAATGTTTTATGCACGTGTGTATGAATGTCATTCATCCAAGAGGCATCATTTTACTTTTAAAGTATTTGTCAGTTATACAAAACCATTTGCTACCGAAAGGACCTCTTCGCGTTTATAAAGGGATTTTTTAATGATAGAGACAGTGTCATGACTATAAATGCAACCGCGGTTTAGAAATGAGAAGCCCTTCTGTAAAGTTCGTGTGTACAAAAAAAAGCATTTGTATTTGAGGTGGCATGGCCATGAATGAAGGCATTGAAGGGACACTTTTCTTCCATAGAGACACTTTCCAACCCAAGAAGCACCACCCTGTCATAGAAATACTTGCTGTAGACACACTTGCAAGACAGTGATGGAAAGTCATATGCAAAAAAAGAGTCACTTGCGTACGATTCAAACGCACGATCCTTCCCTTATTTTGTGTAAGCACGCCTGTAACTAAAGGGTGTCCCAAAATTCACACAAGAATTAATTTTGATAGAAACGTAGGTTTTTAGTTAAAAATTGTAAATGTTTGTTTGTTGATTTACAATTAAATTGTTTGGGTCACTCCCAAGAAATAACCAATTTTCTAAAAATTCCTTGGTAGGTAAAGCACAGCTATAGTTTCCAAAAACTTGGTACGCCATCTAGTGGCATATATACAACTCAACTCAAATATTATGTTTGGCTGTAAGCCCCAAATACATATAGATACGCATATATATGGGGATGACAAATATCGAGTAAATAGCTTCCACTGCTTTGCTGGCACATACGCATTCTTTTGTCGAAATTTTCCATGACCGTTTGGCATAAATGTGGCTGAATTGCGTTAACGCAGCACTCAATTTGCTCCTTCAAGGCGTGGGTGGTCTTAGGATTGTTGGCATAAACCTTGGGCTTCAAAAAACCCCAAAGATAAAAGTTCAACGGCGTTAATTTGAATGATCGGGGCGACCAATTCTGATCACCAAAATGAAAAATTACACGACCAGAAAATGACTCATGCAGTAATTGAATTGTTTCTCATATCATCCAAATCCATATCTTGCAATTTAGGCAGAAAATAGTGGATTATCATGTCGTAATAGCGAGCACCATTAACTGTTATTGTCTGACCAGCCGCATTTTCAAAGAAGAATGGTCCGATGACGCCTCCAGCCCAAAATCCGCACCAAACAGTGACACGTTGTGGATGCATTTGTTTCTCAACAATAACTCGTAGATTTTCTGAACCCCAAATTCGACAATTTTAACGCTTAACAAAGTCATCAAGATGGAATGAGCCTCATCGCTGAAGATGATTTTGTTTGCAAAATCAGCATCCACTTGTTGTTCCATAATCCATTCAAAGAACTCTCTTCGCTGTACGTGGTCAGTAGGCTTCAGTTCTTGAGTCGCTGTAGAGATCTTCTCGAAATGTCCAATTCTTGACCACGGTGTCGAATTGATGTTCCTGGACACTCTCACTAACTGCTTCAATGCTTTTTGTTGAACGAAGGACGGTCAGAGTGTCTAAGGTCACTAATAATAATCCAGTCTCCCTGAATTTTTGAATTAATCTCTTCAGAGTTGATGATGATATTTTGTACGAAAATTGCGAACTGTAGCTGCCAAACCTTCATTACTTTTAAAATATTGCTCAACAATGAAAACGCGTTGTACTTTCATGTAACACTCCATTTTTTATGACCCTGAACTGTCAGCTGTCATGCTGTCTTTTTTTTTTTTTTCGTTGGCAACACTTCACCGCACAAATGGCGCAAAATTCAAATCATGCGTGAATTTTTTGGACACACTTCTCGCATTTAATTTCATCAGTGATTTTCAATCAGAAAATGTCAAGAGGTCAGTATTGACATTTGAAGAGTTAAATCTGTGGTAGAACGTATTATGCTTCCCTGACTTACTGCTGACGTCCTTCATTTCATTGTCTCTTAGCAGCTCTGTCAACCTTCTTTATTACCGGACAGCGAGCATATGGAATGTCACAAGCTGCTATAATAAAATAACTGGTTGCATTTCGCTTTTTAATAGCTTTCGTATAACAGTCGTCACGTCGTGAATCGCCATCATTTTACAGTCAACCTTGTCCTGGGACATATTACAAAGTACTAATTGGGATTTTTCGAGGTAGCGTACAGCACAGTTTCACTCTGCAGTACACCTGGTCACCGTGATATTCAGGGGAGTTGCAGCTGACAAGTTAGGTAGATAACGTTCATCCGGTACTAATGTCTTGAATGCAGAGAGTATCGACGTAAATATGTTTTTCATTGTGAAGCTGATCCTCGACAAGGCACCAAATATTCTAACTCAACCAGATCACTATCACGAGTCCTGGACCTCAAAAGGTCTAAGGGTTTCATAAGACACAAGAGAAAAAGCCGACGAAGGGTAAACCACACCCCACTATTTCTGAGCGTGTCCCGTCCTTGCTGACATTAGGAAAGCTGCATAGATTTCAAACAATCTCAATGACGCAAGATGTCTGCACGGCTAAGGTGAATGAGAAACCTCTCCGCCTCCTCTAAAGGCATCACAAAGTACCTTTTAGGTATCATATAAGAGTAGGCCGCAGACCATTCCTCAGAAATATTTAAGAAGTATGTTACTGGGTTCATGCCAAGATAGATAAGATAATCGGGAAGCCGATCGGGAAGTTTAGCTTTAGATTTTTCGGGACCTGAAACCATACTAATTGGAAGAGGGTAGTGTTCAAGAAAAATAATAATTCTGTAGTACCATGATGCATTCGTGTGGATGGAAGCTTAGCAATTTGTGTTCACAATGACCTTGATATCATGGGATAGAAGGAAAAGGTTAGGACCCCTTTCAAAACACCAGAAATGAGTGAGGTTGATAAACAGATAACAGATAACCGGCTGGCATCCATCCATTCCTATTCTCCCTTACGCCCTATTTCCGCGACGACTTAGTTCTGGCCGATTCTTTCGCATTCTGCGCCATGTATTTCTTGGCCTATGGAACGATCGCCTTTTCGAAAATGTATGACCAATCCAAATGAGTTACTTCAGAGATGAGATTCTTTGTTTTTGCAGTGCTTATCTTTAACCATCCGCCTCCAGTTGCTCACCGGCTGTCTGTTGGTGGAGGTCCATGATCCTATAGTGAATTACCTTAAGGTATATTAAGCAAGATGTAAGAGTCCATCGAATTCCACAGTTTCCAGTTGACAAAGCAGCGCTAAGCATATCACAAGAAAAAAAAAACAATATTGGGATAAGACTGCAGCCTTGTAGTATACCACTTTGGATCACGAATTCTTTTGTCAGCCTTTCTCATGATAAGTTGACTTTATAAGTTTATCAGGGACACCAAATAAGCTCGTCTGTCAAAAGCTTTTCGAAATCGCCGCATTCTTTAGGCAAATAAAGTCTTTCACAACTTCAAAGTCCGAAAATCGCGGTCTATTAGCAACCATCATACTTTTTTTCTTTTTGCTTGAATCAACGACAAGGCTCAAGATTGCACAAAATCAGGGAGTTATTTGGAGCTGTTGTTAGAGCTTCACCTCTTCCACATGAAGTTATACTGGGTAGGGTGGCTAAGACTAAGACGGAGTGTGTAAAACTATGACCAAGCTCGCAAGTTTTAGACTGAAACTACAGGACTCTTACTATCTTGTTACTAATACGTGGCATTTGGACATTACTAATTTATTGCGAAAATTTTTGGATGAAAAACCTACCGTAGGTCTAACTGAAATTCAGAAGCACTTTCGTGCTTTTATTTCACCAAACATTAAAGAAATATCCTTCTAGCAAAGGTCGACTGTCTAGTAAAGGCTTCCTCGCAGAGGAAATGAAAAATGCCTTCTTCCTCCTTATTATCTGTAGAGGTCTGTTGCTTTTGAACTTATTCTTCTTAGATGGACTTGACCCAAAGTCACAAGTGTTTATACTTTGTAGACTACTCTTGGTGCGACAAAGCTGAACCAATTTTTCGTCATACTAGTATGTAATAGTATTTTAGGTGGAAAGCTTTGTACTCAAGCGTTATCTTGAAATGTTTGCATTTTCTATAGAAATCAATGCGCAGTCTTCTAAGAAGATACCGATATCAACAAGTATTATGTATACTTCGTAGTATATGCGTCACCATAGGAAGTATTTTCACATACCTTTTCAAATAAACAATCTACAATTGATTGCTATCGATGCAGGTGCAGTATCCGATACTTCAAGACTACTAAACATACATAGCTATACCTCTTAAAAGCCACACAATTTCCCTAATTGATAAAAGAATAAATGTCGCATTTGTATATTTTTTACATTAAAATATATTTTATTACAAATTTTTCTTACTGTGCGAGTAAACTTAAGTCCACGCTTTAAACAAATTCCAATGCAAATATCGCCGAGAATCTCATTAATCCCCCGTCGCATTGATTACAAATCGCTGCTTGATTTAAACCAATGATATCATCTGGATACCTGTTTCCACATTTTTGTGAAAAACTTGGTAGGTAATCAACTTCCCATAATACAAATCACTATTCTCCGCATGGCTTCGAATCCCAGCGCCAATCGCACGATCATCGAAACACCCAAAGTCTAACTTTGCATTGATAGATACTTTACTAGCGGTTGCATGAGGACGGAGTAGGAAACGAACGCTTTCTACTTGTTACTCATTGTTGAAGTGCCGCATATGGATGCTACTATGCCAGTTTCTGCCGCCGTCAGTACATGATGCGCGTTGGTGTTTTTTTTTTTTCTTGTCTAACACTCGACATATAGTGTCGAGTCGCCACCAATCTATTTGATCTTGTGAGTCACAATGTCAAGTGTTGATTAATTGCTCTCTCTATATATTTGCCAGCATGTTCAAGTCAGCGATACAAAATGTCAGTTAAAGTTTAATTGAATTTATTACAAAGCTTTTTTTCTGAAGCTATAGATAGGAAGATCTTGAAAGCTACGAGTATTCTGCATTCTTTCAGGTAGATTCCAGATAGGCTCAGACATTTTATTGGGTTTCTTTTGGAATATTTCGAATGTTAGTCATCAAGGTGAACATGGTACGGAAATACCACAACTTTATTGTTGAATTAAAGTCATATAAGTTTATTTTAAAGGTAAACAGATGGCGATCTACTGTATCTTGTAGATACTCGTAATCAAAAGTGGTGCACAAAAAGTTGCTAATTTTAAAGTTTGTTACACATTTCCGTTTTATCGTAGTCTGTGTACCTATGGGTGGAGAAGGGGATTTTGCTAATTGACATTTTTTGTTATCTTATTAAATTATCTGGTAGACCCTATAATGGATTTACTATGTGTTAAAGTGGCACATGTGCTATCAAATATTTGCTTTGCTTTGCTATTTTCAGCAGACATGTTGATTTTGTCGTTAGAATTCTACTTTGAAACCGACAAGATCTAGTCAATTTAAAAAAATTAAGTATTCTGCAGAATCTTTAGCAGAACAGAGCCTACCAGCTCTCAGCGGCTGCAATCTCGCAGGAAAAGATTTCCTGGGCATGGACGGCATTTTGTCCATTATGCTACAAAAGTTGCATGGCTCACACCGATTTTCAGAAGCTGTCCCCAATCATGGAGACGAGTGAAATTGGTTTTCATTCCCAAGGCAGGTAGACGCGGTCATGAAAACTCGACCAATCAGTCTAACTTCCTTTGAAGACTCTCGAGCGGCTCCTGGTCAACCATCTGCGGAGTAAAATACAAGAATCACCGCTCTCCAAATTGCAGCATGCATACCTCAAAGGAAGATCGACAGAGACATCGCTTCACGAGGTAGTGCGGACTGTTAAAAAATCTATACACTGCCAAGAATACCTTTTAGCTACATTGAAGGAGATTTTAAGAATGCACACACTGAAGCAATTCTAGAGTCCCTAACGCAGCTGGGAATAGAAAGCTATCTAAGTCATTGGATTGTTTCTATGCTTAGCACTAGAATTTTTCAGATAACACTAGGTAACAGCAATATAACCAGATTCACGAGCGGGTATGCGGACGACATAGTGATACCAGTATCAGGAATGTTCCCCTCTGTGATAAGTGAAATCATGAAAATACTTTGAGTAAGGTAAGCACCTTGCCGAAAAGTGTCATCGCTTCACCACTAAAACTAAAATACCTGGCTACGCACTTCCTCAGCTTAATAGTCAACCACTATTCCCTATCGTCCAGTACTAGGTATTTAGGAGTTACCCTAAATCTTAAACTGAACTGGAAGCTAAACATAGAACAACGGGTAAAATAGTCATGTATAGCCTTATACGCCTGTAATAAAACATTCGGCAAAAAGTGGGGGCTGTAACCAAAGCTGACACAGCCGTGGTACGACCGATTCTCACGTATGGGCAATAGTATGGTGGCCGGCCCAAAAAAAAGACCTATAATATAACTAAACTTAACAAGGTACAAAGAACAGCATGCATAGGCACTACAGATGCTAAAAAGTTCACAGTGTTTCAATTCAAGACTGTGTCACAAAAATCATTTTGATGGCTTCCATTGCTACCATTTTTTTTACTTCTACGCCATTCTACGTACATACTAGTGTTGGGTAGGTGAATAAGTTTGAAGAAGGGGAGTTAATATCCTCTACGCTGCACATAGTAGAATATATAGGTATACGCGGAGCAATCTTGCCCAAAATCATACCCTGATGCAGTTATGTTTTGTACTACCTTGAAGCTGTAATGAATCTGAAGTTGTCGTTTACGGTCTTCATACATTGCCATAATTTTCTTCTTCTAACACATGTATGTAGCGAACTTCATTTGTTGCCTTATACCCTGCGTCATTCTAAAGGGTGTAATTGGCGACTTTTACAAACTATCACGGAGGTCCAATCATCGTGAAAATCATGTAAACCGGCTCTCCTTAACCCTCTGGATTGCAAAAATGCAACAGGACCTGATGAAATACCACCCATAGTCCTCAAAAACTATGCACCAGAACTTGCATCTATTCTTTTTAGACTATTTTCTATGTTTAATGCGTAAAAAACGTTACTGTCCGCATTCAACTGATTTCCAAAAAGAGGATATAAATGTTTGCCGCAAGAATACAGCGTTGTTATCCATGCTATCTAAAGTGATGGAAAAATCAATGTTGATGTCACCAAATACAACAGTATGGCTTTTGCAGTCCCCATTTTACTGGAGACCTGCTAAGCTATGTAACCCACCTATGGGTCTCAACAATTGAACAGTACGGGGAATCACGAGCCGTGGCCCTGGACATTTCAAAAGTGTTCGATCAGGATTGGCATAGTACCCTATTGAACACAACAGCTCTACGGTTGGATGGAAAATTGTATAACACACCAATTCAAGTTGTGATCGATACATTTGCTGTAAACGCTGGAATGCCTCAGGGTTCTATACTTTCACCAACTCTATTTCTACTCCATATCAACGATCTTCTGGAGTCTACAAACAACAAGATCTTTAGTTATGCCGTGGATAGCACCATAATTTCATCTTCCTCTAATAGCATGCCTGTGAATGCAAATACATCACATCGTCAGAGATACGACCAGATCAACTCTTTAAATGAAGAACTGCAGAAAATCTTGCGGAAAAATTGAATTTCCCGTATTTTCCAGAAAGAACTCTTCTAATTCAAGTGAACGACTAAATTATTAAATAATATCCATTCCTCATCCATGACGTTGGGTTGTCTATTTAGAGAAGAAAAATACTTTTTAGCACAACGGTCTCTTTCATAAGTTAGACCAAGACTTGAGCATTATTCTCACGATTGGCGTTGGACCCCAAAACTATAGAAGATCCCGCACTAACTTCCAATTCCCAACCGTTAGCTCATCGAAGACTGGTAGCAAACCTATGCCTATATTATAAATATTATCATGGTAAATGTTCTGCAGACCGCAATGTAATGTTCCCTAGAAATGCGATATTTGAGCGTTCTACTAGGGCCCATCACCTCTATGTCCATTTAGCAACGGCACGGACATCCCTTTATCAAAACTCCTTCTGCTACAGGACAAGTAAACTTTGAAATATTCACCCAGAAGACATATTTCCAAAAACTTTGATCTCCAACAACTTATGAGCCTTAAGGTTGGCATCTTGTATTTTATAAAATATGCCTTCACTCACTACTTGTAAAAAACGTGCGTATATTTAAAGTGACTCAGATACTCTTAAATCAATCCCAAGGTCCATTAATTTGCTTCGTTATATAGACTAACTTGGTGCCTCATTGTTGGACTATCGCAACAAGAATAGTCATGTTCTTTAGTCATACGTTAAAAGTTTCAAAACTCAATAACAATTGACGCAGAGTATTGCTTTTTTTTTTAGCTAGGTACTCGTATTATTATTTAATGCAATTAAAAGAATAGTCATACAATTTTGAAAACCTCAGGTTATCATAAGCATCAATGCGCTCTCAGAAAATGTGTCACCTGTTACCACGGGCACATAATTTGACCTGTTTTGTTGAGTTTTCATTTAAATCGGAAAAAAAAGAAAAAGAATGATTCATAAGCGGAACAGAATTTGTAGCCCTTTAAGGTGAATCACCAAGAGAACAAGTAGTGCGTATCGCACTACGAGTATCTTTCTCTTGAATCGCCGTAACTGCTGATGGGATCTGTTTCTTGCAGCTTCAGTGAGGATACGCTGAGCGGTATGTTGCAGCATGGTATTGGCACCTCTGCCCAGGGGACAGGGAATGCACAACTTACCCTCCGCGTACAGATTCGATACACTGACGCGATTTTTAATCTGTTTGAGTTGCTCTGGCCCAGATTGGTGCAGCGCAGAGGATTATGGATGTAACTACTTTCGCCAAAAGCAGTCTTCGACTATGCCTTGCCCACTAATTGTTAATTATAAATGCTAATGCATGACAGCATTCCGTGCTCAGGGGCGCCTCTATTGGTACCGTGAGGTGTGGATTTCATGCCGGAGATGTGATTGAACCGTATTTTTTCATCGATGACAATGATCGTCATCGTTCCATGTTGGAAGACTATTTTTGGCCAGAATCGGATGGACTTGACATCAGTGATATGTGGTTCCAACAAGATGGTGCCACATGCCACACAGCTGGTCAAACAATTGATCTATGGAAGGTGAAATTCGGTAATAGTGAAGTGGTGGAAAATTGAAATCGATCGCTGCAAACGTGTTCGCGGTGGTCATGTGCACGAGGTCGAATACCATACTTAAAGTACACATGTGTACTACACCTAGAATAAATTTCAGCCCGATATCTCAATTATTCTGTGTTTTATTTAAAAACGAAATTGTTATGTCCTTATTGAAAAACCCTTCATTTACAAGGTGGCTGACATGAACTCTTACCAACTTCACGTCGCTGTGTCTGCCAAACTACGAATGACAGCGCGCTGAAAATTTGACAGTTCTTAATTCATTTCATTGTTGACAAGCGTGTGTAAGGTTTTTTTTTATCCCGTGGTTAATGTTTGTTCTATCGACAATGGAATTCAAACGTAATAGCGTTATTGCCCATTTTTTGGCTGGAAAATCGCAACCAGCTATTGTTCGTGAACTGAAACATTTGAAAGTGAACAAAATGTTTGTGTATTGCACCATATCGCGTTACAACGAAACCGGCAGCATTGCAAAACGCTATGGAGGTGGTCCGAAAAAGACAGCAACATCGTCAACATAGATTCGGAGTGTGAAGGCCAGAATCGAACGAAATCCTCGGCGTAGCGGAAGAAAAATGGCTTCTGAACTAAACATATCCAGGGAACGGCTGTAACACATTTTGAAAAATGAGCTCCGGCTCAAGGCCTTAAAGTTCCAAAAAGCGCACGTTCTCACAGCTGACCAAATAAAAGTTAGAGTTTAAAGAGCAAAGGAGTTGATTCGGTTGCACGCAAGTGGCCAATTGCCAAACATCGTTCTCTCTGATGAAGCACCATTTCCAATTGAGCAACTTGTCAACAAGCAAAGTGATCGAGTTTACCTGCCAGAGAGGTCATACGATAATTTCGACCAAAGAATGCACACCAGAAAGTAAGCGCCACCGTTTTTTGATGGTGATGCAGTGACTTCCGATGATCGGTTTCCGTTCGTATTTTTGGACCATGGCGTTAAGATAAACGCGATGGTTTATCGTGAAACTGTTTTGGAAGCTGTGTTGAAGCCATGGGCACGCAAACATTTCAGCCAAAGACCCTGGACATTCCAACACGACTCTGCACCTTCCCTCAAAGCCCGAGCAAACCAAGAATGGCTGCGACAAAACGTTCCGCATTTCATTTCCTCTACACAATGGCTATCGAATTCTCCCAATGCGAATCCATTCCACTTTTCTGTCTGGGGCATTTTGAAGGCCAAGGTTGGCACTAAAAAATACCGAACAACGGACGCGCTCAAGTTAGCGCTTCGCCGGGAATGGAAGCGCATTCCACAGACACACTTGCGTGCAATAAATTGATTGACCGTCTCAAGGAAATTGTTAGTGCCAAAGGTGGCCATATCGAACATATTAATTAAATCCTTGAATTTGAATAAATTTTTAATATTTTTTTCTTTGGATTCAATAAACAATATTCACAATTAAAAAAAATACAGCTATTTGAATTAGTAACAGTTCATGTCAGCCATCCTGTAGTGCTATCACTAATGAGAAGATGACTCTTTGTTGAGTATCTCAGGTATCTCGTATTTGTATCTGTTGGCCAATAAATTAGCGACGCGGTTGCGTCCTGCTTGAAGAAGCTTTTTTTCCTTTTGTTGTTGTTAACCTAGATCGCGTGCTTCGCGTGCCAGAACCAGCTATTTTAACGTGTGAAATAACTTTTTTAACAACTTTAATGAGAAACACTTGTTTCTCTAATTAAGACTCCAGCTTTTGTTAAACAAATACTAATTGGTATTGCAAACAATATGAAGAGACAAAAATAATCAGAAACGAATATCAACGAAGTGTGTATGGTATACCCGTACGTACGAGTATTAAAAAAAACGCTCGTGTAAATCCCACCTAGACAAACATTTTTTTGGTTTAAAAACATTTGAACGAGTTAACGTACTTATATCTCGTATAATCTTTTTATTGCCAATAAATAAACATTTCTGTCAAATGCTGATAAAAGAAGACTTGATGCTCACACACATGGAGTAAGTGAATTATGACACAAGCGCCATAGTGTCAAGATAGACTCATCAGTAAAACTAAACGTAAGCTGCTACATCAAACGTTTACTGTCATGTTAATTGCGTTTAGCTTGATGTCTTTTATAAGAGCATATCATAGAGATGATTAAACAACTGCAAATGTTGCTATAAAGTAATTGTTTATTAGACAAAAGTTTTGCTTTATTGTGATGTGAATCATCTCGTAAGGAATGTTGTGTTTTTAGAAACGTTAAAAACACTTTATCAAGCGTCGCGTTACAAATTTATTGAAACAATAGTGTAAATGAGTAACGAGAATGTGGGGAATTCATAATAAGTTGACGATGTGCCTGTCACGTTTTGCATTGTCGGAGCGATTAGTGATCATCAGAATGCACACATGTCGCGAACAGAATTCAAATGACTTTCTGTCACTCGAAATGGTTCGTTCCACTATCAAATTTCATCAACTGAAGGCCATGTGTGAGTCGTATTTAGTCCATAAGCTTCACTTTACATACGAGTACGAGTACTTGTAGATCCAGATACAAAAATCCACTTTTACACTCACTGCACTTCATTGGCGGTAGTTGGCAAAGCATAGCACCTTTTTCCTCAATGAAAATGCTAATAGTGTCCCATTCATGTAACGACTCTTTTCAGAGAATGAGGAAGCAGATACTCCGCAGACATGCCACAGCTACAGCTAAGGAATACATACCCGTGGGGCGGCATATAAATAGAAGAAAGCTCAAGGTTATCGCCACCAAGTGGCTGCCATCTACACTGCAGTTTGCCTGTACATGTAGACGACTGACTGTATAGTCTCTGGGAGAATGGATGTTCGCCATTATAGTTATTTTTTTTTTACATTTTGTTGCATAACAATTTATTGTTTATTGTTATATCGTGGCATTCGTGGGAAAGTAAATGCCGCTGGGTTTATATTGATTTTTGGATTCGTTTTTGAATGCCTTCCGGCGGCATTGAGGAGCTATGAGTTCGGGTAATTAGACCAAGGGAACAGGTAGTCGTTGCCGTACCGACGGCATTTTATGGATGAGTAGCTTTGACTATTAAAAGGACGGGCAACGATGAAAGGTGCTTAATGAAAGGAGAATTTATTAAAGAGAACACGAATGGGAAAATTGTTGAAAGAAAGAGCTTTGCTTTAGGGAAAAAGGTACGCGAAACTCGAAGGTGATTTAAAAAAATAGCCTTCAGGGACAAGGTTGAAAATATTGTATCTATGCCACATTTAAAAGAGATGCACCATTCCAGTAATTCAAAGGGCCTACAGAATAATAAAGCACATTCCGTTGTGAAAGGTTTCTTGGTACTCAGGGGGTTCGCGTTCTTTAAAGTTTGTGAATTCCAGTGGTGTAGTCAAAGAAAATAGAATAATTAGAGAGCTGATAATTGGAATAGAAACAAGAGTGAGGTGACGGTGAGCTCTGATTTTGAATCCTTGCAGATTGAAACCTATGATCATGAAGGCAAGCTATTCCAGATTCGAGGTGTATTGCTTAAGAAGATTCCACCATTTGACCGAAAGTAGGATCGGCTTTACAGGAGACGTCACACGCGTGTTATGATTAAAAAAGCAAACTAGTGGAACAGAAACAGAAATGTGAATTCGACAAATTATGGTAGAAGTATCGATAAATGAGCGCAAAGTATCGGATATTCTGACAGTCTTCAGTTTACATTCCGAAACGTGAGAACTATGTGCATTTATAGGTAAATAGCAACCAAGTCTGCATTTATGAAAGTTTACATATTTTGCGGAACCCAAGGGACCTGGAAAGATTCCTGAACTTGGATCTCTACTACACAAGTCATGTTCACAATTGTGGCCTTTCTTGATATCGAGTATGTTAGCCTACGATATTGTATCATAGGCTACGTTCTAGAAATCAGAACCACAAAGACCAACACCGACGTATGTAACAAGGATGTGTACGTATTGTATTTTACGGGAGACTATCCGAAGAAGATAAGCACGTAGACCATATGGTCCATTGTACTTCAACATAGCCTCTCATTCGCTGCAAATCAAAACCTTCCAGTGCTTTTCGCGAATCACGGGAACCAGCTCATCCTCTTGGATGATGTATTCGCCTAAGTAAGCCATCCCAATTCGGGCGATGGCTGGAAATTCATAGATATACATCTAAGATGCTCGTTTAAAGAAGCATAAACCAAGGTTCTGAAGTCATTTCTGTTTAGCCCGAGCAAATATTTGGCCCTGCTCTCTTTTGGTTTGTTAATTAGCCTTTCCGAGTATCAACGAGAGTTTAACCCACACCAATATTCGTAGTGTTGACGATGTAGTAACTCAGTGATTTC
The DNA here is from genome assembly GCA_963082735.1 of Pocota personata. NCBI lineage: Eukaryota > Metazoa > Arthropoda > Insecta > Diptera > Syrphidae > Pocota > Pocota personata. Next base: position 189,235,421 of record OY720430.1, read on the forward strand.
ACGCTTGTTTGACGACAACCTATAGAAAGTTGAAGGCCAACAAAGGCAGCTGTAGAGCCTTTTTTGGCAAGAGTATCAGCTCTTTCATTTGCCTGAATGCCTGCTTGGCTAGGAACTTAAGTCGACGTCACCGAGCCAAACTTGTTCAACTTAATGAAAGCCTACTCCACGATTGTAGTGGAAATCTTTACCGCTGTGCAGGCTTTAAGGTGACGACACAATTTGTGTTAATTTTCAGGGACTTATTGACCCACCCTCGTACACACTCACATAGTACGTGTTCTGCAGTTTTGTTCTCTTCTAGGCAGAGGCGGCAGGTTATATCCTCTGAAGGAAGATCACAAGCCTTCTTATGTCATTTTTGCTATATTTTAAGGTATTAACTGCCTTTTTTTGGAAGGGTTGGACAGCTCTTTTAGCTTGTCTGAGACCTTGGGAGTTATTCTAGTGGGAAATGCACATGTTGCGTTTAGAGTCAATTTAAAGGCAGAATCAGATATTCCACAAAAGGGTCCAAGTCCAATGAACAACTCAGAAAAACCTTTTCTGGCTAGCAGGGCTGCAGTTGATAGCAGCTTTACTGTCTTAGCAGATGTATAGGGTTTTACCCTTAACTCTTCTCCTTAGAAGGCTGCCTGCTGTAGTGGTGATTACAAAGATTTTTGCTTGAAAAACAGTAGTTAGTCTATGCAAGGCGACAGACTGTTTGATCCGAGCATCTCTAGAATAGATTTTGACTCCAGAGAGGCCATTAATAAGGGAACCATCTGTATGTAAGACAGTGTCACCCGACCAATCCACGTGCTCCATTCCGAGCAATCCGGAAACAGGCACTGGGACTGTCGTTCAAATTTCCATCTTGATGGATCAGTATGCTACTGAGAAGGCTTACCAACCTCCCACCCCTGTACCCTTCACTGATTGTGCGGTACAGAGCCTTTCTGGCTTCAATTTCAATGAAGAGATACTCAGAAGGAAGGAATAACAAGACCTCCATGGCTGCATTGGGAATTCCTTTCTTCGTTCCGGTAATGCACAGACACTCAGCTGGCGATTAAGGACTTTCACTCTCGTTCACCAGACAATCGCTCCATTAGTTAGGTATGGTCAGTGGACTTAGTTTCTACTGAACATTCTACGGAATTCCAGAGAATTCTAGTGGCTTTAGACGTTTTAGTTTCAACGTGTTCCGTATAGGCTAGTTGTGGCTCCAAAATGACACCCAAGTACTTAACTTTATTGGATAAAGATAGACGAGTGCCCAAGAATAAAGGCCTCCTCACCGGAGGCAACTTTTTACTCGTTGTTAACAGCATTATTTCTATCACCTTTGCTACAGAATCTAGTTCTGAAAGAACTTCTACTCGGGGACTCGAGCGGAATTCAAGGTTGTTGCATTCACGGACAACGTCACAATTGCAATATTAAGCAAGTATTCACAGATATTTGCAAAATCAAAAAAAATCTCAGGCACGATTAACAAGCTTAAAGGTTCTATTTTGAAATTTTTAAATAGTGTTAGCTACCTTGAACTTCTAGTTGCGCAATATGTACTCTACTCATGCCAAAGAAGCCTAGGCTTTGGTTTTGGGTTCGAATGGACTCTACCGAAGCATTGTAAAGTATTCAGTCAAAAAAATCGTTAAGGCGAATACATACGTTCACGAGAGACTGCATCTACTGTGCTGCAAATATCACATTGTCAGATCGAACGCAGCTTTTGATCGATCTATTCTGCCAGTTTACGCCATCAAAGGCTTTGTCGAGGAGGGGGCCTTTACTCGTGGATTACATAGGCAGGGTATTAGCGCCATGAATGCAGGTGGATGAAGCGCGAAAAGGAGGATACCAAACGCGGACCAACTTGTTCGGCATCGGAAGTTGAAGTAAAGTTATTTTTGATTTATTTCATTTTGTCTGCAACTAGCCAAGCCTTAAACTTTCAATGTTTATCGTTGGTTTGTAGGATATATGGTCCCTAATTTCTTCCTTAGTCGCAGCTTCTATCAGAGAATAGCACTGTACGATGGATACCTTTGCTGCACCATGCTCTGAAATCTTTTCATAAATATGCGCCAATAAAAGGTTTCAAATATATGAGGCTTTTGCTTGCGATTCGAGCTGTTATTCCAAAGTAGATCATGGCCATGTTTCCCAAAAAAGACCAACAAAATTTCCTCCTCTCTCGAACGTCTGACAAACAACGGAGAGTAAAATTGTCTTGAAAAGCTTCAATCAATCGAAAAATTTTCCATCGGAAATGGCATCAAACTGTAGGTCCGAACCAATCGTGTACAGACCTGGTCTTGTATAGGCTGTTGGCGCCAAATATTTGTTTATTTTTTGTGTGGATTTCTATCATATAAACTTAAAATCTGGCGTTTAATAGTCCCTTTTCCTGTGATTTGAGAAGAGTTCTAAAACTCTAGAATCCTAGCTTAGTCGAAGGTAGTTTCCGATCCATTGTTTTGCACTTCGAAGCTTATATATTCTACAAGTGCGAGCTGCTGACGCATATAACCATACTGAAACTTTTCCTTTTATTTGATATGGAAAACTCTCTGTTCCCCCTTTGCTCGTTCGTATTTTACGAAAACATTTTTGGATGGCACCACATGGTAGTAGGAGTATCGGGAAGTTCTACTTCGAAAAGGTGTGGGCTGTCGGTAAATACCTGCCTACATTAGCCAAGTTGCTATCAAATACCTAACATCCAGCACAGTGGAAAAGAAACCTGCAGGATAATATGGGCAATCATTGATCTGAACAGATAATGGATTCCTAATCGATATAAAAGCTCTAAGCAATATCTGCATGATTGAACTTCAACACGAAGAATAAATGGACACAGGAAGACCTCACTGAAGGTCGCTCTTAACCAATGAACCAACCAACCAACCACACTTTCATGCCTGATGAGTCTATCGAGGAATCTATTAATGTAAAAGAAACGATAAAACAGGCAAAGACCAGAAACATTCCCAAGGTGATCAAAGGGGTCAACTGACTTTGTTATATGAATTTTTGTCGCCTTTTAAATGCACTGTGGTTTTGGAAACACCAGCTCATGTTAAAGTAACTATGGCAAGGTTACACCCAACAATCTGTACACATTCGTTAAAACGTGACTTATCGCTGTCACGTTGCCTGAGTAAATAAAAGGAGCATCGAGTGATTACCAGAACTACAATATGAGTGCTTATACAAAATTGAAAAACACGTTATATCGCAAAATTTTGCGGTTACTTATCAGCAGCTGTCCAGTGCTTAGCTTGTTCAAATTTGCACTGATAACAGTTGCTCATTGAAATTGAATTTCCCGAGCATGGAGTTAGCTCTCAAGTTTGAGTATCCATCTTAAAACCCAAACACACAATTCTATCCATTTATAACCTTAGGTCTTTCGTGCTAGAAATCTTAAAGTCAGACGAGAGTACCATTTGACCTAGAAACTGATAAGCAGAACAGTTTTCCCCGCTTATCAGGGTCTAGCCACTAATTATTGAAGTAATTTACTTTGATTATGGTGACGGTTTTTTTTTTTTTGTTTAATCCCACGTCTTATGTACGACTCTATTGCACAATACAATTGCGTAGAAGAAAAGAGTGTCACCGGCGAGAGCTTGCCTACGATTGACCGAACATGTACAGAGAAAAAAACCCGATTTGATTATGATTTATTGTGATTACGTAGTAATTGTATGCAAATTGCTAGTGAATAATGAACGGGAAGCCGGGTATTGTTGGCTAATTTAGGGGTAAAGTAAGATTCCAAAGGTGGTTTGCAAGACTATCAACAGATGTGTTCAGGCGATTGGAAATGATTGACAATTGTTTGGAAATGGAACAGACACGGTACGGATATGTGCATAGATTGTGTTTGAGTATACGTGCGAATAAGATTATTCAGCACGAAGCTGACAACTGACAACTTTTACAAACTAAATCTTAATCTCCAACGACGACGCTTATGTCACGAGCTCTATTCATTGAAACATTTTCCTTTTAATTAGACTTTTTGGGCATCAGTAAAGAAATACCTTCAAATGAGACAAAAAGCAAAACTCTGTGAAGAGTGTCCATCGAGGCTAGGAAGGCCTTTTGTCACTTTCTTTTGAGTTACATTGACCGCGTTCCAAGCATACCAAATTTACTACCCGCCAGTAGCAAAAACATGGAATGACCTTTTGATCTAACAACAACTGATAGCTAGAAACTCGTTAGATTTGCTAGAGATGGGTAACTATCGATAGCCGTCACTTTCGATAATTTTCGATACTATTCGATTGTTTTAATTGAACCTTTTAATGAAATCTGGTTAAACTAACAAAAAACAGTCTTAGTCCGTGTAAAATTTAAATAACGATTTCGTCTAACTGATTTCGACATTTTGTACAACTCACTAAAATTCCAGGCAGAATTTTTTTGATTAAAATACTCGTAAATAATGGAAGAAATTAATTACTTTTGTAGTCGATTCGAGGTCTCTGTACGAATCTGCGATGACTAAATAGTTAGTGTCTAGAACGTGTACAATGTAATTCGAATTTAGTTACCAACAATTCAGAACATCTACTTGCTTTAATTAATTTAATTATGGAATGATTCTATCGATAACACTTTCCGACCATCGATATTCGATTTTTCATTCTATCGAAGACATTGGAATATCAAAGAGCAGTCTAAAATTAAATTTTACCAAAGTCTATTGATCTGTAATGAAAAGCTTACTAAGTGGTAGTCTAATCCTAGAAAATTTTAGTTGAGAATCAAATAATTTCGAGCATTTACTGAATGTATTCATAATAATCGATAGTAAACGATAGTTTTTTGAAATATCAATTGTTTTCAGCTATCATTCGAAGACAAATGATGTTTTTCTATTGTTTTTATGTAGCTAAGTGTTGTAGCGAGAAATATCGTTGCTATATCCCCCTCCCCATTTCCCCGATAGCACTAGTAGCAGAAAGTTTTGACGGCCCTGTGATCCTGGTACAAAAGGTCGTTTTGCTACAATTTAGTAGAGTGCTTGGAACGCACCGATTGTCTGACTATTTCACCGCGGCTGTATCTTTTCTCCATTCGTTGTTCTAGAAGAATATACAAAATATTAGACGACAGTTCGACGGCTCTTTCGATACTGATGGTTCTAGGGTCTTGGAGAGGAACAACGACAGATGCACTTCTTTCTTCTGAGTAAGAACTCTTGACGGGTCATTTGTGCATGGACTCTCTTGTGTTCAAATCTATTCAAAGGAAAGGTGATTACGGCAGATGATAGCTTTACAAATTAAATATTTGCATGTAATCATTTCTAATATTTATTATTGGCTGTATCTACTCCAACTAATCGCTCAGTAAAACAGCAGAGACGTTCTGTACTCATCATACTCATCACATTTGTGTATTCGCTAAGTGTTCAACAAGGAATGTGTGAAATCCCAAAAACGAAAGTGTATGTACGGACCTACACACCCATGTATAAAAACGAAGTTTATTTGTCGTTATATAGGTATAACCCCCTTACAACAAGTTTATTCAATCCACAAAAGGGAATTTTATTAAACAACACACAAACCGATGATGAAATTTCAACGTATCGCTGACTGAAATCGATGTGAATCAGGTGTACTCCTATCTATTATATTCGTTGTGCTGAGTGATTTCTGATGAAATCATGGCAGCGATTAGTCGCAATAGATAGAGGGCAGTTTTTAAAGTTCGCGGAATGAGATAGAAAGAACATGAATATACTTCTTAGATCTTATTACGGATACCAGTAGCCGTAAACGTGCATAAGTCTTTCTTCAAATTTGGGACCAGGTAAAAATCACTAGGTGACAGGTCCATTCCTGGAAGCAATTTGAGCCTTGTGAACCAGTGCGTTGCCATGAAGTAAGAGCACGTCTTTTGTTAAGCTTCCCTCCTTTTAACGTTAATAGATTTTCTTAAGCATCTTAAAATATTAGCGTAGCGTCCTGCGATTGTGGTCCCCTTATTTTATATTCTTTAACAGATTTCCTTGTGAGTCCCAAAACACTAATGTCAAGATCTTTCCAGCCGATGGTACGACGTTAAACTTCTTAGTGGCTTGATCACCGCTTTTACGCCACTGCATTGACCAAGTTTCATCTCCAGTAATAATTCAGTTGATTACTGCTGCTGGATTGTCGACACACAGCTCCGAAAACATTTCACACCGTATTTTGTTTTTGCGCCTAGGCATTCTGCGCATTCACCTTGAGCTAATTTTTGTTTTCGTTGTTTCGGTTGTTTTGAACTTTTTCTTTTAGTTTGACTCGACTATCTTCCATGAGGGTATATTCGACTTTTAGGAACATTTCCTGGGTTGTGAGGTCACTTGGTCTTCCAGAGCAGTCGTCATCTTCTAATGACTCTCTGCCTTGTTCAAATAAACTCAACCACTTGTAAACCATGGTCTTACCATTGCAAGAAATTTAGTAAACTGTTTACATTTCACTTAGTATATTTGCCACACGTTTTCCTTATTTTGTAAGGAATTTAATTACTACACGGAACATTTCACATTTTTAAAATTACCACAGGCTTTAACTATTACTTTGACTACTGCAAGCGAACTCATTGGTAAATCAACATGAAACTTCATATTTATACCTGAAAAGGATTATCTGTCAATAAAAAAAAAATAATTCTAACCCCAGCCCTTTCTATCTTTACCCCTATTCCGTGAACTTATACAGCATAAAAAGATGGGTCAATAGTTTTAAGTCCGGTAAAATGAATGACGAAACTCAGGGCCAGATCTCAGTGCATGTAGTAGGATTGTAGTAGCCCAATCCACTGAGGGCTATTGGAGAAAAATCGAGAAATGTTACAATAGTTTCTCAGCTTCGTCCTGCACTTTACAACAGAAAAAGTGTTGTTTTTATCGCGACAATATCAGGCTACATGTCACATTGAGGACGAAGCAGAAACTCCAGACAGACCTTTGCTTTTAAAGTTGTGCCTGATCATCCATATCAAGCACCAAGCGACTACCACCTTCTTCTGTTAAGTGGGAAACTTCCTTTCAAGAAAGTTTCAATGGAAATAAAATAATCAAAAGGGACGTGCTCTACACCAAGATGTCTGGCATACGCCATCGCCATTTCTAACCTGGGGTCTGGGATTCGAAAATCCTCTTGGCCAATGTAGTCTCGGTTTTTTGGACGACATCCGTAGCTCATTAAAGTCGCAGTATTAATATCCTCCTTCATTTGCTCTCCTCGCTTATAGGACCAAATAACCGACGAAGGATTTTTTTCTTGAGGTAGATAAACTCCGTTACCACTTCGAGGTTGGAGTTATCAGCAATGGCGTTTTGTGCCAGGTGGTGGACAGATGCTTCTTTGTATGTTGATGACATTATATAATGTATTACGCTGATGTTGTAGAATATGGCTTTGATACAGATTAGCCAGGTGAAAGCAAATCGTCGAATCGGCATCCTAACATGTGCAGTCTTTTTAAGTAGCTGTAACGAAGCTTGTTATTTTTAGCTCTTCTGACCATATCCAGAAAATCTCTTGGATAACAGTTATATATAACCTATACTGCTTTAGGACAACTTTTCAGTTTTTGTGTAGCACCGGGAGTATACAAGGTGTATGTACTATCTTAGTATATTGGCATTCCGGGTCATGTTATCAAATGAGGGGATACATCTTTAACCAAGGCTGATACCTTTCTCATAACTAGATCTCTTACGTTACTTCCCTACCACTTAGAGAACACAAATCACATCCCAAAATGCAGGGCTAGTGTCTTGGTTATTACTTCGAAAATTAGGGCCGGATAAACCGATACCAATAACTCACTTCATGGATATGAAATCTACCGCTGTTTTATTAAGGGTTCACCCTCTAACATCTCTTTTTCAAAACACGGACTCACTTTTACAAATTACTATAGGCCTGAGCTTCGAATATGTCGAAGTAGCCCACAAAAGGTGTATACGAAATAGTTCAGCCTGCCTATAGCTGTAGGTATCACATTTAAATCCGTCTGAAATGGCCTTCTGCTTCCACCTGGTTGTGTGTTAAAAGTGTAAAGACTCTTTCCTCCGTTGGTCGATATACAAAAACCTAGTGCCGCTTATAACTCTTTAAATGTACGTATCTACACTACATAATATCCTGCAAATATTAATAGACGGCAGAAATAGATTTCCGGTAAGGCTAAGAGAAGTGACTAGGGATCCGCTGCCTTAAGCTAGCATCTGCATGCAGGACTTATAACCGAATACTTTTGACAGAGGTATTCCGCAGAGAATTAAACATCCCAGGACTTAATACTCACACATGTAAGCACCTGGTTACCCTGAATAATTCCATCGCTCAACATGGGAAACCTTGCTTACTTTGCCAGCATTCAAGGTCCGAGAAAAAAATATTCTCAAATTTTAATTTTGTTTTTGAATCACCCTGTGTTTCATCCATAATTTTTTACTAAGAAATAAAATACATTTTGTATGCATGATAATCACCATAAAAAAACAAAAAAAAAAAATAAAAGAAACACCACCCACTTCTTGAGAAAACGATAAAACAGATATTCTTCATTTGAAACGCGTTTTCTCAATTTTCCACAAAATTAACACAGAAACACTAAAATTTGAAATGTCAACAACAAACAGACCCAGACCCGGGCTATCAAAGAGAGAGAATCTTATTTGACAACATAATTTAATTGACACTCACTTCATGGTGTGCATCCAGATAAGACGCCGAAGAACTTGCATTATGGACGACAACAGGTGAACGGTTGTGCAGTAATAAAAAGAACGTCAAAGTGACATAACACATATTTGAAGAAATGATTGTCAGTGTACCCGCGCCCTTTTTTTTATTTTTATGCTGATGACAAAATATTGACACATGGAGTGATCGTGCGTTCCTTTTTTTTTTTGTTTAAATACCATCGGCAATAGAAATGTGTGTGCATAGGGTGCAGCTAATGTCATCCATCCGTCATTGGATTTTATGACGTAGGGTGACAGGTTCTTCAGGAGTAGTGCGTATCTGGTAATGTCATTTTTGTATGAATGTGGAGTACCCCACATAATCATTTAACTAGATTGTGGATCAATTAATTAAATTCCAACGTTATGTAGATACACGTCATTAGATAGGGAGAAGGGAGAATTTTAAATCAAATCGCCGAGTCCACAACGCAGCGAGGGTGAAATGGAATAGAAGTGCGTTTTTCATTCCCTATGTAGGTCACCACTGTAGTACTCGTACGTGACAATTGACAAGAGCTGTAGTCTAGATTTATTTGAATTGGTCGCAATGTGGAGTAGTGTTGTTTTGTTATTTGTTGATTGTTGTCTAGTGGATGGGGGTGGATAAGAGCTGTCGAAATAGTTTTAAATTTTATATGTTTGCTTTGTGCATTTGACTGCATGTGTTTAGGTATTTAACAATGTTCACTGCTTGATTCGACTTGACGTGAAAATCGTTGAGCAGTCTACTGTACGAATTGTGAACCAATTTTTGGTATAAAAAAAAGTATTTTAAATTTGTTAAAACATCTTCGGCTATTTTTTTGACCCTGTGAGCGCACTTTAACACTCACCGAAACCAGCTGCCCAGTATGAGCGCTTTCACACGCTCCAGAGCAGAATAACCATCAATTATCATACAACACAGAACCGAAGAACTGGCAGCAGCAGCAGTGAGTTTGGAAAGATGGCGGTCTACAGGCAATAGCTGATGCATGTTTGCACTTTGTGCTGTTACATCTTCAAGTCTTTCACCAAAATTCACTGTTGATGCCTTAATTGCGTAGCCGTCATCTGGTTGATGTATGAAGGTTCTCTTGGACATCTGCAACCAAACAGTGATATTCTCGACCGAACGCCTGTTCCGGGGCCGACCACGTCTGATACTATCCCGTGTGTTGAACCAGTCTCCTCGGGGCGAGAGGCTAATCGTCGCAGTGTTTGCCCACTTAATGCCACACGACCAGGGAATCGACGACGAAATTCAAGTTTGACCAAACCACGAACTGATTATTTGTCAAAAACATTGGCACAACTATTCCGCGTTCTTGAAAAGGGACGATAGATCCATGGTCTATCTACGTGTAATTTGCTTCTGTTTACTTCACAAATGTCAAAGTCGCGATGACATAAGACGCCATTTGCAAAAATGAAAGAATCTCCCGATAGCTTGATGACTTTTGCGCCACCTTATATAAAGAAACTGTATGATTAAAGAAACGTTTTGACGGTGCAGGTGAAGTATCGATTGTACGGGGATGAGGGTGAATCGATTGGTGGTCGGAGAATGTCTTCTCAGGTATGTGTTCTTTAGCGGAACATTTTACTGTGGAATAGCAGACGAAATGTTCAACGTTCTCCTCCTACCCTGACAAGTTCTGCAGTTCGTTATGCAGTATCGGTCTATAAGCATGTTTCTTCAAATTTATCTATCCGGTGTACAGATTATCAGCGCAACTTGCACATTCTTCCACGGTCATAAAGTTTTCTACACAGCCGAAGTCGGGTGAGTCACCTTATATATAATATTAACACGCTGTTGAGTCACTGATGTGAGTACGATTGCCACAATGCTTAACAGACCATACCGTTTCTAGTCACGTACGTGTTTTGAAGAGTTCGGAAGAATCGCTTTGAAATAACACCTGCTCAGCGTTGTTCCGTATTTGTTTCCAGTAGAACTTCCGAATGACTCTTCAGTTCTTGGTCAGTATCACTGTATACAAAGGTCTGAATTCTGTTTATGTTATAGAACAGTTGACAGTTGAGGTCCTCGGATATTCAACCATTGAAATGTACAAGACAAACCTAGAGCGACCGAAGAACTCCATTATCAGATTGAATGGTTTGCAGAAAGCAAGCTATCATTTTATTTGTAATATTAACTGACGTGCGTTGTGGACGCCATAGCTTAGCTCTTAAGCGCGCAATCATTGAGCGGGAGACACAAGGTTTAAACCCTAGAAGGTCTCGCGAAGATTCTGACAAACATCCGAGAGTAAAATTGTCATGAGGCGCTTCTCTCAGTCGAATAAAAATTGCAGTTCGGAAAGGACATAAAGTAGGTCCCAACCATTCATGCGGCGCAGAGCACAACTGCCACAAGCTAGGCCAGGACATTTTTAGTACGAAAATTTTTTTATAATTTTCTCTCAGGAGAAGCGAACCTACAACGCTAAGCCAAAGCGGCGAGATGTTTGTATTGTAGATGTCTGCTGATTCTGCTTTTGAATTGCTAGAGATTAAATCCTTCTGGCAATACGTCTCCTGGGAGTAAATTTCAAAGTTTACTTGTCCTGTAGCAGAAGAAGTTATAAAAAAGGGATGCCCACCGATTGCCAGGTGGATGGGCCCTAGTGGATTGCCTTGTAGATCTCTCAAGTATCCTAAGGATCTAAGGATCATTTTCGACACATCTGGCATGATAGTATCTACAGTACATTGGAAGTTAGTACGGGGACTTCTATTAAGGATGGAGAGAATGTTTTGGGGTCGAACTCCTTGTACAGGAAAAGGAGCTGTCGGGCTGTAAAGTATCTCTTTGCTCTAAATAGATAGCTCAACTTCGTGCCATGTTACGTCAGAGGCATGGTTTCCTTGGGATGGATAATTGAGTTGTTCACTTGAAACTGTGGTACAATAGAAGAGCTTTTCCCCACTGCAAGATTTTGTGCAGGTCTTATTAAGTTGATCTGGTCGTGGCTTTACGATGTGATGTATTTCCATTCATAGGCACGCTGTTAGAGGACGGTGATATCAAGGTGTTGTCATCGGCAAAACTAAAGACCGTGTTGTTTGTTGACTCCAGATGGTCGTTGATAGAAACAGTGTTGGTGAAAGTATTGAACCCTGAGGCACTTCAGCGATTACAGCAATTATATCGAAAGAGACACCGTCGATCAAAACTTGATTGATCTGTTAAGAAGTTCTTATCGAACGCTTTTGAGATGTTCACGGCAACGACTCTTGATTCCCCGCGCTGTTCGAAGTCCATGGGTCTCCACAACTTTACATTCAATGAAGCACCTAGATACGAAATGCACATGACTCTTTCAAATTCCCATTAATTATGACCAGCCATAACGTATAAATATTTCTAATCCATCTCCATTTCCCCCCCACGGGATTTTAATTCCAGCTATAAAAATACATAATTCGACATGCTGAAAACAAGCCACCAACTTGCTACCGTTTCACAGGCCATTTTACATACTTTACATCCAAGTGGGCACCCCACTTTAAATTAAGTGGAATAGCCAAACAAAATTTTATAGTCTTATGCTGGAAATCACATAAAAATATCCATAAAAACAACAAGAAGTGGTATTAAATTCCAAAATTGAAAAAAAAACATAACAACCACACGAATTCCCAATTGCTCCTAGGTGGGTCATTCACCATTCCTAGCGCGCGTTTCTCAATGCAATGTTACATAAATGTCATCTTTAATGGACATAACAGGCAACATTCATCCAAAAATAAAACTGAGATACATTTTGTTTTTTTTTTTTTTTTGTTGGGTCCCTCTTATACGAGTAAGGGTCTAGTAATTCCATTCATACAGATACCCTGTCACCTTGAACAGACAAAAATGTATCTAAATCTTCTTTAACATTAAGGAATCGACCTTTAGCGATGAGCTAGAAGCATATCTAATCCGTACGATCAAATTGGGAGATTACAGTACGAGTATGAGTATCTATTTCTTGCACAACAATGGAAGATCGTTAGGGAATTATGACTTCATGAAGACAGAGGTAGGGGTTTTATTGTCCGTGAGGGTTACGGAATCTGTCTGAGTTTATCCTACTTCAAGGTGCATTCCCTTTCACTATTTTTGGAATGTAATTGACGGTGGCAAGAGAAACCCAAGAAAAAAGTGTTCTTTGTTTGTACACTTTGAGTGAAACGAGCACGGAAGCGAGACCTTAGTGCACCCTTAGTGGATAATGGATTTTTTGTGTTACATTTTGGTTTGGTTTTTCTTTTCTTCTCTCTCCTTTTTTTTTGGAAGAAGAATGAGAAAATTTCTCACACTCTACCAGGGCGGCGGTGACATAAAAAAGTTGCATCCATCAGTTTTTTTTTTTTTTTTTTTGCTCTAAATTCTGTTGACTATTTATTTTGTATCTTTTTATCTAAAAATCTTCATCGTGCACTCTAATTGGAGGTGATTTACTCACAGGTGAATTGAAGATTCTCAGAAATGATCGACGTAGACGTAGGAGAAATATAATCCGTCTATTTGGGATGGGACAACAATAGTCGGTTGCTATTCAGGTAGATCAATTGTTTGATGCTACAATAGGTTTTCTCTCTTCAGTAAGTGAAGGTGTTTTGCAATTGTTTGAGCTGACCAAATGGGAGGAGAACTTTCACACTTTAGTGAGTGGATAATGGTTTCTATTTTTTGGAAATTATTGAATTCTTCGTCATCAATCTTTGCCGTTGTACTTAGTGGGTGTGAGTAGCAAAGAATGTGTTTTAGAACTGCCTACATAGATTCTTTCTCTTGAACGACATGTCGACGATCTCTCACTGTCCCGTGCTAAACAAAATTCGACACCAAACGACGAATAGTGTTGTCAGACGGTGCTTGCTGGCCACGATATGCACGTTGAGTTAACACAACTGAACGACTATTTTCAATGTACAGCGTCACTATTTCGGCGCGTTGTTTCGGTGTGAAGCGATTCTTGGTTAAAATTGTACTGAATTGGCGTTTCAAAAACATGTCCACTCAAGTCAATCGGTTGATAAATGTCAAAGTTATTCAATGTTTACATACCGACATAAAAGATGTGCCCACCCTGTCCTTTCATCTTTTATGAAATGACTTAAAAATTAGGCAGTGTCCAATGAAAGACGCTTCGCTCATTCCAAAATGTTGAATAATATTCGGTCCCGAGTTTTATTTGCCTGAACATTGGACAAAGTAATCGACTTTCATAAGCCGTTTTCCAGTTCATTTCCGAGTCGGGAGGAATGGGAAACTAATATCCCGCTAAATGAAAACTCCATCTCCATCTACACTGATGGATCCAAGATGGACGTGGGAGTAGGTGCAGGGATCTTGTCTGCAAAACTCAATTTGAACAAGTCAATTCGACTTTCGGACTATTGCAATGTTATTCAAGCGGAGATCTTGGCGGTGGCAACAGCTGCCCGGGACACTGCAATGAAAGCTAAGTATACCACCAAATTATATCAGCTTTTTCATTGACAGCCAGTCAGCGATAAGAGCGATTTCCACCACACAAATAAAATCGAAGCTTGTGCGTTGCTGTCGCGAAGAGCTACGGGTTCTTGGTACGAAACACAATGTAAAGCTCTGCTGGGTACCCAGATATAATGGCGTTTCAGGAAATGAGAAGGCTGACGAGCTGGTAAGGGAGGGCTCAGCTCTACATCCTGAACGAGCTGACTCGTCAACTAAGACACCACCCAGCAACCTGAACCTAGAATGTAGAAATAAAATGATCGCCATAGCAAATAGCAGATGGAGATCACTAGAATCCTGCATAATTACAAGTAAACTCTGGTCGCTCTACGATGAAAATTGTACCGAGCAAATTCTATACTCAACAGATACATATATCTTATCTGGTTTAGTGGGGATGATAACTGGACATAACTTGTTTCGTTATCACACAAAGAAATTGAGAATAAGCGAAGAAGATATATGTAGAGACTGCGGCAATGAGGATGTACACGAAGATACACCTCACTTCCTGTGTCATTGTCCAGGACTCTACCACCTTAGATTCAAAATACTAGGGTAATATTTTTTCCAAGACTTAGAAGCACTATCAAATATATCGGTACATAAGATAAAAAAAATTTATAAATGCATCGGATTGGTTTAAGAACCCATAGAGTTCACGAGTGAGGAAGCTGCACTTGGGCATCACAATGGATCTACGTTGATCTAAGTGCGGCGTAGTATGTCTTTCACGTCAACTCATCAAACCTAACCTAACCTAATCGATAATTCTATATCTGGCGGTTGCCGTCCCTATTCCTATGAAAAAATACTTTGCACTTTGTGGATTTTGCCCAGCTACTTGGGTTAGCTGAAAAAGATTCTAAGAAAATCACTGCATGCGAGTATTTTCTTCATCGAATTTTGTGTGAATTTCGTAACCGAGTTGTCTAAAAATATCTCCACTGTAAAAAAAGTTTATCTAACTTACCTACACTCTGACTGCTAACAACAATAATTGTGTCAAGTTTATATTAATAAAAGCAAAACCGTATGTATCTTTGAGATTCTCCCCTAAAGTGGCAAGAGGTGGGACATCCATAGTCACAAACCCACACCACAGAAAAAGTGTGTTGTTTTGATGGTGATGTGTGCGACAAAAAGGAAATTGTTATTAAGTATAAAACACAGTAGTACTCCTATAGCACAGATTGTTTCGCGTTCCGCTTTTCTATAAATCACTGCGTCATGAGGGTGAATCTTTGTTTATTTTAATTTTGTTTGTGGATTCCTATCTCACAGCCCAAACAAACCAGTAGGGTGTCCACTTTAAAGTGGAACATAAAATCGTGCAGGAGGTGGTCCCCTTTTACAAATTCAGAGAACAATGAACCACAGAATGCAAAAATCAAACCCAATTAACCGAAACAAATAATATATTCCTCAAATCAGTCCCTAGAATCATCATCACAGTGTTGCTCGTCCTAAAGAAGTCATATCTGTATGTAACTGGAACTTAGCCCGGCGTCTGTCTGTATCCGATTCACTCTTGTTCGGTTCGGGATACATCGTTTTATTGTAGAAAATTAAAACTCATTAACTGTTCGCGGAAGTCAGGAACGACCCTTTGGATTTGAACTTTGATCCCTCGATTACGATGAAAAGAGTGAAATTTAAATGGAGAATTATACTACACATTGTGTGGGGTGTTCGAGTATCTGCGTGTGGTTTTTTTTTTTGCCACAAATGAACACATAGATGAAGAGGAGCATATACAGCTGTTATCCAAGCGGTCAACAATAAATCGACTATAAAAGACAGCATCTTCATCATCATCAGCCATAGCAAGTGAATTTAAATTTCATCACTTTAATCGAATTAGAAGAAGTTTATGTCATATCGTGGGGTTGCAGGATTGGTTTATGAGATAAGTTGTTAACATTTTTTTTTTTTTTTAGCTTTGTTGTGGCGATGATCTGACGTTTCGATGAAATGATTACACATTTTCTATGTGCAACTATTATTAAAGTCAAAGCTTTTAACCACCACCACCTTGGCACTTAACCAAATTGATTTTAATTGTACATTACTTATGCATTTGGAATTGTAGTGAAATATGTTAAATGTTATTCGAGGTTGGGGCAATTTTTATAATTAATTCCATTTAATTACCCAACCAATCCCTCCAACTCAACCAGTCCATCGAGATACGCATCTATTCATTAATCCTTCCCTGCAATGGTCGATTTAATTTCGTTAATGCACTCTTTGTAACCTACACTATATGATTATTTTTTTTCCCTTTGCCCTGACTGACATAACAAAACAAATCGACTGCAATCATCATTACACCGCGCCGCCTGTCCTAAAGGTAACCTCACACTAATTGCATTGCTATCGGTCTTGTCATAGTCCAACAATTTCCTCAGACAGGAATAAAACATGAAAATGTTTTTCAACTGTCAGCAATCAATCATTGAACAAAAATTGTTCTACGTTGGGGCAATTTGTTTCATTGGTTTGGCTTGATGCAGTGGTACCTCCGTGTGGTGATAAATGCGTCGATGACACTTACGATATTTTACATTCTGACCGAAAGATATTAACTAAAAGGTAGACAAAATGTCAACAATATGCCGACATGAAACGCCTTCAATTTGGAGTGAAGAAATTTATGGCCTTCATTGGTATCAGTTTGGGTTTTTAATGAGAAATTGAAAATGTATCTGAATCCTAAAAGAGTGGTTCACTGTGTGTATTTCTAAAGGTGCTTCATTAGTAAGGAATTTTAGGAGGAAAGTGTTAATAGCCATGTGATTATTAATCATCCTTTCTTTCTTTCCTTCGAATATAATCGTTTTCGACTCTGTTGCCCAGACCAAGAGTGGTCAAATGAATCTGGAGAAATAATTAATATTAATGTGGAACGGATTGGAAAAAGAATAAAGAATATTATGTGTACAAAGAGTCCACTTTGAATACGATATCTTGTTAACCAATTTACAAGCTAAAACGAATTTCTAGACCCCATTCAGTGCCTCGGTTTTTGTAGTTTGTGCTTAAGTGAATAAAAATGATGTCGGTATTTCCTTGGGACTGCATTCTGTGAAGACGTTTACATCCTAAAGTCTCATTTTACACCTTACGAGTATATGTACAGTAACGGACATAGAAATCCGGACATAGTGAAAAAACTAATTTTAAGATAATCAAAATCCATCTTTACCGAACGTTAATTTGTTGAAATACATTTCAACAAGTTTGGCATCAGGCTCTTTTGTCGAAAATGCGTGCATATGGCATCGATGAGTCTCTTCTTCAATGGATTAGATGTTACCTTTCGGGGCGTTCAATATAAGTTGTCTTGGGCGGCTTCAAGTCTGCAATTCACCAAATAAATGCTGGTGTTCCCCAAGGTTCTGTTTTGTCTCCGACTCTCTTTCTTATTTTTATAAATGATCTCTTGTCGGCAACTTCTAATCCAATCCATTCCTTCGCTGATGGACAGTACGTGCAGCTTTGTCATATTCGTTCCCTAACTCACATCTTTGCTTTTCGGCCGTAGAAGTGGAACGACAAAGCATAATCCGACCTGGACGGCATAATCAAATGAGATTCAACCAACAGAGTGGAATTTAATGCTTCCAAAACACAATGCTGTCTTCTGTCTCTCAAGCGAAACCAAAATCCTCAACCATTGTCCATGCATCATTGAAACCGCAAGACTTGCCGTTCTCGGTATGTGTATTAACAACCATCTTCGATGGAACGATCGCATATTCGAGGTCGTCAAATATGCTGCAAAATGTCTAGGATTCCTTAAGCGGTGCAAGAAATATTTTACCCCGTCTGATCTGGCCTCAATTTATAAGGCATTCATCCGCCCCAAGCTGGAATATAACGCCCATATCTGGTCCGGTGCACCCAAGACCGTTCTGCACATTCTTGATAGGGTACAGAATCGCGCGTTAAAACTTATAGGTGATAGAGGCATTGTGAATTCCATTCATTCACTAGAACATCGGAGAAATGTCTCCTGTCTCTCCCTGTTTTATCGTTTTTTCCACAAAAAATGCTCCAGCGAAATAGCCAGTTGCATTCCTCCCCTTCAAAATTTCACCCGCAATACGCGACATGCTTCGAATGCACATCAGTTTACCCTAAAGCCAAACTTCGGTCGTACTGTCAAATAGAGAGATTCGTTTGTAACCCGATCGACACGAATGTGGAATGATCTACCAGACTCTGTATTTCCTCATCACTAGAACCTTCAAACATTCAAAACCAACGTGCATAGGTACCTCCTCTGTTCCTCTTCCCCCTTTACCCTGACGCCCGTGCCCTGAAACAATTAAAGGGTATTAATACTCCCTTTGGCGCGCGCAGATTATAAAAAAAAAAAAAAAAAATCAGTAATCGAATTTCCGAAAAAAGGGCTTTAATACAAATATTTTCAAATTGTTTTAAGTTTCATTGAAAAAAAAACAAGTGAGAGTAAATGTGTAAGCATAAAGATAGTTTTTATTGCTATTCGAGTTTATGATTTTTATTACAGGAAACAGGCTTCTCAAACTTTCGAGAACTGAAGATGTTTATACTTTGTAGTCCCTCCAGGCTGTGTAAAATATCCTGTGCGATTTCCTCATACCACACTTTTTTAATGAATTTCTTCAACTCGGTTATTGTCCGTGGCTTCCTCTTCGCTACCTGAGCCTTAATTATGGACCAATGGTTCTCAATCGGGATCAGATCAGGGCTGTTTCCAGTCCACTCCAAAGTTGCAATACTATTCTCGGTTAGAATACAATAATAAAACTTTACGAACGTTTTGCTAATATTTTGGGGAAGTTAAAAAAAAATGGCACTTGCCAATTTCACCAGCATCATCTTGGAAAATCAGCTTACCTGAGTATGATAAGTGTTCTTCTAAAGATGGTAGCACATTGTCTTCTAATATTTTTTTATATTTTTCTGCGTTCACCGTTCCATTTATTAGAGCCAGCAGTGTCCAACGCCGTGATAGGAAAAGCATCCCCCAATCATTCTTGAGCCGCCTTGTTTCACGGATGTTGTCACACACTCATCATTGAATATTTCTCCAATTCTTCGTCTTACGTACTGTATTCCATCAGAGCCGAATATGTTGAACTTGGACTCATCTGAGAAGATCACATTTTTCCAATCCGATATGATCCATTTTTCATTATCTTAGGGCCCACTGGAGACGTTTTAGGCGCATTCGTTTATTTAGAAATGGTTTTTTGGCAAGTCTTCTTGCGTTCAAGCCAGCTTCTTGTAGCCTTCGTCTTACAGTCCGTGAGCTCATTTCTGATCCTCCAGCCTATACAAAGTCTGTCCTTAAATCTTCAGAAGTTTTGAATCGATCACGCAGACTTATTCGTTTTAAAAGCCGATCTTCAGCGCTGGTGATCTTTCATCTGCGACCCGTCCCCTTTTTTTCTTTGCAATGAGCCAGTTGCCTCGACTTGCTGAATCCCCCTTTTCGCGCTATATCACGAACACTTAAATTTTCATTTTTTAAAGTCATTATTTCGGCTTTTGTTTTTGCACTCATTTGCTGTACTTTTCAAAGTATGTACGTTTTGTTTTGCATTGGGAATTGAGAATCTCTCCCAGGCGAAACTTAGCCCGTATTCAGTAACAGAGTGAGTCTTCCACCCCTCTTCCCTGCGGTACCACCGTAAAGCATTCCATCGCAGAGGGAGATTCGGTTAGACTCTTTCCTTTCCCGCTCTAGAACACGTAGTTTATTCATAATGATCCTTGCGTTTTCTGTCACTGCGTCCCATGTCTCTTGGCTTTTAACAACCAACTGTTCTCTGCGCAGTCCACGCAGTGTGGACAGTAAGGGCTATCATCATGCTTGTACTTGAATAAGTACGAGCGGAAACAGCCATTTCCTCTCAGGATCTGGGTTAGATAATACTACACTTCACCGTGACTGTATTTGCGGTACAAGTCGGTGGGTCAACCTGCCTTTCTCAGAGGCATTCCAGGGCTCTTGCCACTTCCTAACGCTTCGCATTCTGTCTGCTATTTGTCAGTTTTCGACGCCCATATTTGTTCCATCTTCCTCAGTGTTGTTCCTGTAGTACTTGCGTTGCTGTTCGTCCGACAGGATTTCTATTGGAGGCATTCTTGCCACCACACCGGGCTGCATTGTCGGAAGTAGTACAAAATGCACAACTTACCCTCCGCGCACAGATTCGCTACATGGACGCAATTTTTAATCTTTTTGAGTTAATCCTCGTTGCTCTGGTCCAGATTGGTTCAGCCAGAATGTAACTAATTTCGCCAAAAGTAGTCTTCTACTGTGTTGGGCATGATGCGCGCTAGTGCGTCCTCGCACTTCGCTTTCGCTGCTTTACCGCTGATGTATGTATCTTATGTGTTCTTTGAATGCAACTCTTCTATCTATCATGACGCCTAGGTATTTTATTTGTGACTTATTCGTCTACAGTAAAATTGGGAGACGTAGGATTCCGTCATACAGAATATTCCAAAGCACTGGACCCAGCACAGAGCCCTGTATTCCTTGGGGTCGCGTCAGTATTGTATATTAGGATTTTGCGCCTGAAATAGTCGGTCACAATTTTAATGCGACGTTTGTATGTACTCAATGATTATTGGTCCAGAATTTTGTTTCTGATTTGTATTCTCTTTTGAGTGTTCTCAGTCAGGTGGACTTGTCAGAAGCTTAAAACAATTTTAAAATGACTTAACCTCTAGATGATCCACTTTAACTTTTTTTTTCTTAGCTGGTAAAACCAATGAAGAAGGTATGCCAATCACCATAGAATTGTTTAAGATCTTTGATTCCCCTCCTCCAGAAGCTTTGTCTTTTAAGCTTTTTAGTTTTTAGAAGAGGAACCAAATTATAGGGATAAAAGAATATTTGCCACAGTTTACTGTCAACTTTAGTCCGTTCGTTTAGTTGAGTATAGTTTTGTTTGTATCTGTGCGGTATATTAGAGTTAGGTGGTACTTTCTCTTACTTCTTTAATTCCGACGCCAAATTGTCGTTGAAGCTATACATTTCTGTGAAACATTCTTTGCACCTGCTGTTATAAATTAAAAGACACTAGAACAGGTCTTTTCATTAGTTAACGCCAGTCTTTGTTTATTAAATAAAAAAAAAAAGACTAAGTATCCTAATAGCTCGAATACACTCAACAATAAATCTAAAAATAATTAGCACATACACACGAAATGGTTAACATTATTAGAGTAAAATTAAGTAGTATAGGAGCCATCGATATTATTTAAGCTGGAATAGAGCTATGTATCTGCGATGTATCTAAAACCAGCTAATAAATAAAGTACCGGTTTTAAAGGCGTTTGGCAAAATTCTGTCCTCTCAAATGTTTTTTTTTTTTAGGTTGGGGAACAGGTGAAAGCCACATCAGCCGAATAGGGAGAATGTGGCAGTAATTCAAACCCCCAAGTCATGAATTTCAGTCATGGTTTTGAGGCGACGTGTGTGGGCGCAAATCGTCCTGGTGAAAGAAAACTTTTTTGTCCTCAACTCTTTTTTCTTAGTTCCTCTCGTAGCAGACGCAATAGTAATAGGAGATAATTGTTTGACCCTTGACAACGTAATCAACCATGATTATCCTGAATCCCTTTGTAGGTCCTAGAGCCGTTATATTGCCAGAAACCATACCACGCGCCGTCGTGTACGGTTTCTGGCAATATATCTCAGCTCTCCACAATTTTTCCCCAACTGCCGTGCCTTCTTCTCAACTGTTCTGTGCCATGTTCTCCTCAGACCGCCAGGTATTCTGCCATCCTGGGTTAAAGGATGATAAACTGTCACTTTTTCGGAATGTTTGACCAATCCTGGCCACATTCTATGGTGGAGGTTTTCGTTAGAGATATGTTGGGCCAGAAAATCCTTAAGATATTGCGCAGGTAACAAGCGTTTGCAGCTTTCTCATGATACTTCTCAGTTATCTGGACGTCGCACTTGGAGTTCACTGAAACTTAATACCACCTGAGTTTCACACCAACTACACCAATCTGTCTTTCTCTCTGTCTCTTTCCCTTTCCACCAAACACCCGTGTCCTAAAATAATGAGTATAAGGGTATTCATATCCCCTTTGACACATGCAAATTATAAAAAAAAAAAAAAAAAAAGTATTGTCACTCTGCAAGTGCTGCATCCATAAACAGCACATATGGTGTTCAAACTGATTGCTTCGCCATATTTTGGACAATATCCCGAACGCAGACTCTGCTTTGTCGATTCTGTTGGCTGTATCTAGTTAGGTTCCACCATCGGTCGAGACCACACTCCCAAGATACTGGAAGCCCTCTGCTCTCTCTGCCGGTTGTCCAGCAATGCATATATAAGCTGATGAGTTTGTTTAATTTTCAGGCCGACGACGCTTGCCTCCCTCTACACAACTGCTGCCATTTGGTGTAGGTCCATATTTCTGTGAGAGATTCAGCATACATCGTCAGTGTAGTCCAGATGTTTCAGTTTGGTTGTAAGATTCCATCGAACTCCTCCATTTCCCGTCGATAATGCTGCACGACGCACATCGCTACTCACTGATAGGAATAGTATTGGTGAAAGAATGCAGCCTTGTATCACTCCACTTTGGATCTCGAATTCCTCAGACAATCTTTCTCTGTACAGAACGTGACATATGGACCCATCGTGTGTAGCTTTGATAATAGCAAGTAATTTATCTGGAATGCTTCTCCTGCGTAAGGCACTCCAAATAAACTTGCTACAGGATGATTTAGCACGCAGGCACTCCTCCAATTTTCACACTGCATTCAATTTCCTTTCTTAGGAAGATCGTTCCCTTCTTCCAATTATCAGGAAATTTTTCAGCATCCCAAGCTCTCTAAGTGGAAACAGTAGCTCAGCCACTGTTGTTGACGCTGCTCGTATGAGCTCCGCGGGAATACCGTCAAATCCTACCGCTTTGTTGCTTTTCATTGCTTTGATCGCAGTAGTGATCTCATCCTTACTGAAGGTCGTGGTGCGTATTCAGGCACTTCTTACCTCGGGCAAATCAGTCTAATTTGAGCTAATCAATCATGATGGTTCCCTTTGAGTCCCAAAATACCGATGCCATTACCTTACCCGCCAATAAGTTAACTTTAGCTTCCTTCGGGGCTAGTGATCCAGATCTTCTTTCACTCTTTTCATTGCAGTTTAGTTTGTGGTGACCCCAGGTCTCATCCGTCATCACATATCTGGCCGCAAAATTCTCTGGATCAGTTTGAAAGATCTCCAGTTTTTGTTAAACTGAAAGCAGTGCCGGAACCCATCTTGTAGAAAGCTTGGAAAATCCAAAATCGTTTTGAATTTTGTTCTGGGTCCGTTCATACGATATGCCGACGATCGCAGCTATCTCCCTTATCTTCAATCTGCGGTCTCCCATGATCGGATCACAAATTCGTTTGATATTTTCCTCTGTAGTTTAGGTTGTTGGTCTTCCACAGCGTGGGTCGTCTTTAACACTCTCTCGTCCACGTTTCAATTCGGCTACCCACTTGTCAACTGTTAATTTCAATCCTAAAGTCGTCACCATCTGCTCTGAATTAAGAAATTTGTTTAACAGATACTTTTTAACAGCACGATGTGTCACATTTAAGCATTTGTATGAACCGAACTAAATGCAACACAGGAATGAAATTTCATAGAGTCACTCTTATAATGTTGGGAAATAAAAGGAGGGATGTACCAATTTAGAATTAAAAATATTTCTGTAGTAAGCCATGAACTTTCCAATCAACCCTCGTAGTAATACCAAAGTTGATCCAAGTCTCGAGGTCGATTTTTTTCACGAAACTAACACATGTAAAAAGTGTACGATAATGTTGTACGAGCACATACCCGTAACTACCTACCATAATAAAATTTGTAGAACACAGAAATACGAGTACTTATCTGAAGTATATCACAAATTCAGTAGCTTATTTTTGTTGATTCGAAATTTAGGACGCAATAACCACATTGTAAATGATTAATAAAGAATCATGATCTTTTGCATTTCCAAGGAATAGTTGTTCGTGAAAATATTCAATCCAGTGTATGCGTACCCTTGTGTGCCGTCCAAAAATGCAAACACTACTCAGAGAAATAATTTAAATCTATTGTACGAGTACCTCAAAATTGTATTCTTCTTTTGTATTACGAGTATACCTACTTCATGTTCAGTTTAGCGCGTAGTAAAATTCAATTCGACACAATTAAAAAATACCAAGAAAAAATCCACGGATATCTCATGCTCAATACTTCGTTTTTCAAAGTAAACAATTTGCCTTGGATTTCGAAAACAACATGTTTTAACGTCTATTAAACACACACAATGTGATTGTAAAACAAAAACAAATATTTCAAAACATGAACTCTGAATTTCTCTAAATTATCCAAGTATTTCCGTATTTTTCTATCTAAATCGTGCCTTCAACGGGTTAAATAATAAAAAAAAAAAATATAATGCAACTCGATCTGCACCTGTTTTTGAATGTTCGACAGAAATTCACGTTGGTAGGTCCATCGTCCATTTGCGTAATAAAATTTTATGTTCACCACATTGCAAGTGCCCTGGGTGTTTCATCAACTCTGTTGGTAATAGGGTGTTAGATAAGTGCGGCGGATGTATAAAATTTAATTACCCAGCTCTGATGGAGTTCTCGGATTCCAATGCGAACAAGTAACGAAAGGTGTCAATGAGGTAATATCAGCATGAATGGAAATAAATCAGTTTTTTTGAATTCAAATTACTGTAGTCCGGACAGGCCCATTATATTGGCATTGTTAATTGTGCGGTGATGTATGGAATATTCATTTGAAAATGAAGAGAATTTTATGAATAATATTACACTCGTACATTTTCAAATGAAAAAGAGTTAAAGTGATTGTAAGTCATAGACAGTAGCGGTTGGTTATGTGGCATTTTTTGTTGATAATCTGAATACTTATAGAATTATTTTCTAACACACAAAAGATCTCTTGCAAAGTTACTATCTCTACTTTACATTTATTGAACTAAAGTTATTCACTTTTGACTTTGACTATGTAACACATTTGGTCATGATTACGTAGCTTAAAATAACAGAAGAAATTTTGCAGATTTGTTGATCAATGCGCTTTCGATTTTTTTTTCTCAGATACTTTTAATTTCTTCTTTATAAGGCCTTTTATTGTGGTGCGATAGTACCAATATATTTGTATAGGGCAAGGTCTAGCTACTCGCAGCCAGCATTTTTTTTTCGATTGAGAGAAGCCTTTCATGATTTTTTTTTCAATTTTACTCTGATATTTGTCAGACGTTCGCGAGTGAGACGAATCTCCATCTCAGTGATCGCGCCATTAACCACTGAGCCATGGCGCCCACCAATATCAGGTATCTAAAACTCTGAACAACCAACAAAATTACAAGAAGAGATTGTGATTTTGGTCTTTTCATACCCATAAGGTATATAACCACTGTGTTAAAAAAATAAGGTGAAATTTTAATTTTGTTTAAGGTTGGTAGTACTGTCACTGACATCTATGTCAAAATCTGCATTCGTTTAATAGTTACGCACGTGTTTTGTGTACAACAAAAAGTGAATTTATCGATTTTTACAATGTCTGATTTTGTTGAGCAAAGAAATTGCATTAAATTTTGTTTGCGAAATGAAATTTATCCTACAGAAACGTTGAGAATGTTGCAAAAGGCCTTCGCTGACCAGCCTATGTCACAAAAAAATGTTTACAAGTGGTGCAAACAATTCAAAGAAGGCAGAGAAAGCGTTGAAGACAATGATCGCGCTGAACGGCCATCAACATCAACTGATAAACAACATGTCAAAGAAATCAAAGAGTTGGCGCTGAAAAATCGTCGTTTGACAATTAGAGACCTCGCTGATACTGTTAACATTTTTGGATCAATTTTGAGTTAGAAACATGAAACTTTATGTACTCATATGTATAAGATTTTTCAAGGTCGAAACATTACATAACAAAAAGTGTAAACATTTTTAAAATCCGCAAGCCTTTCAAATAATTTCATTTGTTCAATATTTCTACTAACAAAATATATAGACTTTGACATTCTCTACAATTCGTCCATACATTGTACAGAGCCACACCCATGTTTTGTGGGCGTTGTTTTCAAAAAATCATATTTTGCTTACTAAAAGCTAATTGTGTGTGAATATTTCATTTCAGAATCTGTGACCTTTGGTTATAAATGACGAAAGCCATGCCCATTTTCTTCTATGGCAAGGTCTTAGCAAGAAATTATAAAATTATCAACAAAATTATCTGGCAAAACCTCTTAAAAGTCGCGAGAGAAGATGGAAATCCACAGACGCGTGCTCATAGTAGTGTTAGATTCTTACTCACCAAAATCGTTAGTTGCTGCAACTAAATTAAGACTTATCAAGCAATTTTTGTATCACGAAATAAAACTGTTAGACACGGTTAATCTTTATAGTGTTAAGCCCAACGGTTTGGTCCTTTGTAGATGGCGCAATCAATTTCCTTCGTCCAGTATTTGTAGGTCTGTATTACTAACATTTTTGTTTAATCGAATTTCGCGTGAAGCTCGACTGTGGGAATTGCGAGATCTCTATGGATATCATCATTTCCTATGTACCTCGGTGCATGAACAATTTAACAATTTATCTAAGCACTTTATTTTCGGAAGTCTGTAAAATATTGGCATTAGTTTTTTTGGTACAACCCCAGAGTTGTATACTATAGGTGCACGCAGTTAACACTTCTGTACTTGTTTATTCTGAATGTTAAGCTTGGAGTATTTTTCAATTAACCACTACATTTTTCTGTATTTGTTTTCGAGTTCTTTTCTTTTCTTTTTCACATGCGAATTCCATTTCTGTTTTGCATCAAGTGCCTTGTTTGAGAATGGAATACGTATAGACGACCTGTTCGTTGTATTATAAGTGAAATTTACATGAACAGATTTGGCTTCGTTGACGGCTATCCGCCAGGTTTTTGTTCATTAATTTTCATTATTCAGAGCTCTTTGCAGTTTTACATTTTTTTCTTCGATCGTCATCGGCAAATATAGCTACGACGGTGCCTTCCTCTTACAGTATATCACACATATACTGAACATACAGAAGCGGACCAAGAACGCTTCCTTGCGGAATGCCGACTGAAATTTCTTTAAATTGCGAGTATTCGTTTCCGTGTCTGAACATCCACGGAAGAGAGTTGAAAGATGTCATTGCATTTAAATTAACAAGTTCGCAACCCCATGTTCACTTTATTTGGAATGGATTAAAAGATTAGGGAT
This sequence comes from Pocota personata, assembly GCA_963082735.1. Classification (NCBI taxonomy): domain Eukaryota; kingdom Metazoa; phylum Arthropoda; class Insecta; order Diptera; family Syrphidae; genus Pocota; species Pocota personata. Next base: position 189,262,939 of record OY720430.1, read on the forward strand.
ATGGTATCATACGATCCATTCCAGATGGATTATAATTCCAATGCATGCTATTAAATGGGATTAACTACGCCCAAGAGCTAAGCGATTTTAAGTGCCAAAAAAATCATATTATTGCAGGTGTTTCATCTTGCGTATGAAGCTAAAAATATCTTCCATAGGGTTTTCTTTTTTTTAGATCTCCAACCAAAGAGATACAGTTATAGGAGATTTGCCTTCTAGTTCTTTACGGAGCAATATTTTCTGCTTCGTAGTGGTTTCCGATTAATGCTGGCTTTAACAGCTTTGATCGCCTGTGGAGCTCTGACAGTGCGGGGACGTCTGGATGAACTGTTCGATACACAAAACTATGTCCGAGAAATATCGCCTCTTTAATACACTTGTGAAGGTCCATTACCACGACACAGTTTTCAATATCGCCCCACTCCATATTTAATCTTTTTGCGCGTTAACTTAGCATAAATGTCACTCATTGAATACCTGTCAATATAGAATGGATGCGTTCAATACTAGTTTCACGATGAATGCGTTTAAACGTGCACCAGTATTTATGACAGTAAGTCATAAGTAATCTTTAATGATATCTCCGTCAGTAGGTTAATTTAACAGTAGACCTCCAATCCGCGATAGACATTTGAATTAATTTTTTAAATTTCACCGCTTAACCAGAAATATGAGTATTTCCAAGTAATAAACTTCAAATACTACTACTTCGTTTTAATTAAAACAAAACTTGTCATTTAGTTCACATATGTGTATGCACCCATCCGGTTACTACCAGTCGAACTGGCATAGGAATGAATTAAAATTCCTGCAAAACCAGCTCTTTTTACGTCTCCATCAACCACCTCAATTAGAATGAAATTATTATTTCGCATCACATAATTTTGCGGTTGTAACATTATCGTAAAACTACAAAACGGAGGGCACTCTACTGCACGCTAGTGGATTGTATTCGTATGTATCTCAATGGACTCGTATCTTTGTCAACCCATTCTCTCAACTATTTTTCTTATCTCCATCTACAAGTATCAATTAGTTGTGTTTGATAAGTGAATGTCATGACCGTAGCAATCAATGTATTCCGGTAATCATTCCTGGATATCTGGTTCAGTAGTTCATTAGATCAGTCATCAGTCTCCCCAATGTCATGCGTGGAAGATGTCTGGTAGAACAATGTGTGTGCTGTTGCGCAATTTTTGTTATCATGAATCTAAAAATAATTTTTTTTTTTTTTTTTTTTCTCATTTCAGTTGGATTTCCAATTTTGTTATTTTTTCTGCTGGGTGAACCGTACAAGAGGGGATTCTTTTGCGATGATGAGTCATTAAAACATCCCTTCCATGATTCGACGGTGAGAAATTGGATGCTGTACATTATTGGACTGCTGATACCTGTTGGAATTGTAAGTTGTAATATTTTCAAATTTCTAATTTGTTCTAAAATATAACGCTGTTTTCTTGGACATATTGGGAACCCAACTCAGTCCCTGTAACTTCATAAAACAGTGGCCCTAGTCGTAAACTCTAGCCGAACAAGTTTTTAGATGATTACTTGTGGACGTTGTGGCTCAGTTGTTATGTGCGTTGAGTCTCATAAACCTCCAAAAAGTTTTATGCAGTTCCGTTCCTCGCGAATGTTTGATAACCATTCGGGAGTTAATCTGTCTTTGGAAACGGCAATAAACTGAGGGTACATTGTTGGCATTAACAGTCAGTGTGCAGGTTGTTAACGCCAAAATATGTATTTATTTATTTATTTGTGTTAACAGTATAGGGTAGGCATCGATGGCCAGTAGGTAGTGTATTTGCTTGTAACCCGAAATGTGCAGGCCGAATGGGGAACAGCCACTGAGCATAAAAGAGAAACGAATGAAATTTAAGTTTCTCCAACCAATACACAGGAATGTTACAATCCCCTAGAACGGACCGTATGATACGCTATCCGCCATCTTCCAACTCACCCCTGATACAGTGAGCATGGTATGGTGTTGCGAATTTTTTAAAACAGATGCAATAATATCTTTCTATGCAGAGAATATTTCCGCGATTTTTAAGAAATGTAATCACAAAACTGTTATAACTTTTTCTTAGCTTCTGCTTTATAAGTGGGCGTGGCTCTCAAAATTTGTAACCGAATTTTACGGATTCTGATGATATATTCACAATAAGACTCAACCATCACCGTAAATAGCTTTGAAAAAACATTCTATGGATTTTCTAAGACAACGCCTGAAAAAGTGGGCGTGGCAATGTATAATGTACCGAATAAATATGGATAAAGTCAACGTCTACATAATTTACTTTGACAATATTTTACAGTTTCTAGCAAAAAATACTGAGAAAAGCAAAATTTTAAAAAATGGGCGTGTCAGAGGGCGGATTTTAGTAATTTGGACACTTGTACTGCTTCGGATTCTAGAAAGCTTATATGCCAAATTTCATGTTCCTAGCTCAATATTTAAGGTCCAAAAAGTGCTGATATACGAACGGATAGACGGACAGACATGACTAGATCGATAGATCCTGGATAGGGTATAATAAGGGGTTTTTGCCTGGTAGCACAATGGACATGGGAATTTTAGTCTGAGTGCTCTGAGATTTGGAAATTTCCTTCACGAAAAAAGGTCATACTCTCATGAAGCTGGGAATTCTCTCAATCGCTTTATTATAAGTCTGTGAACAACGCATCGATTTGTTTCCCTCCTACGGAGTATGTGCTAGACGTCAATTTTACGAACAAACACACAGAAAAGTTACAATCCGCCTGGAACTGATCGCATGATACACTATCTTTCGTTTTCTAACCCATCCCTAATACGTAAATTGGGCGTGGCGTTGTCAATGTTAAATTCAAATTCGCTCAGAGGATGCTTCCACGACTTTTAAGTGATTTTATAAGTAAAACTTTTGTTACGTCTTTTTTCGGCCTTTCGCTATAACGGCCTACGGTTAATATTTTTCGTTACAACAACAAAAAAATTACTCGTTATACGGCATTTCGCTTTACGGCCTGATTTTGTGAAACGTATCTAGGCCGCTAACCGAGGTATGGGTGTAAAGCAAAATATGGTATGGTCACCGTCTGTATACTTTATCAGTTTCTAGTAAAAATTTTTGAGAAAAAGAGATTTTTTTCTTTAAAGTGGGCGTGTCTGTGGGCGGATTTTTTACATCGCACTCCTTCGGATTCCATAAAGTTTATAAATGACATTTCTCAAAATTTAAGGTCCAAAAAGTGGAAAACAGTCAGACGGATATGGTTGCATCAACATAACTCTCTATAACTGATCACAAATACAGGGTATTAATTTTTTGTTTCAGGGCTGCATAGACACTATCTTAAGCATAGCCCCCAAAAAGTAATCCAGTGGGGTCAGATCACACGATCTTGGTGGCCAATTGATGTCGCTAAATCTTGAAATTAAACGCGCGGGTAACTTTTCGTGCAATACAGCTAAAATTGCCTATGCCCCGTCCTGTTGGAACCACATGTCGCCCGCTTCGATGTCTTCAAACTCAGGTCAAAAAAAAAGTTGGTTATCATTTGACCATAGCTCAGAAAAGTCACCGTAACAGTGGTCGGTTTAACAAAAATAAAACGTCCCGAGCACGCCGCCGGTCCACAGCGCGCATCAGCTGTCACCCGTGGTGGAGTAATGCCCTCTCTACGATCACATTTGGATTCTCAGAACCCCAAAATTCTGCTATTTTTTTATTGACGTAACCGCCGAGCGAATAATGGGCCTGAAGATGTTGTTCGAAAAATCGGCGTCATCTTACATAAGATCCGTTCTAGACGGATTATAACCTGGGCTTCCACAAAAATCGGTATGCAAAGGGTGATTCAATTGAAGGTTACAATTTAAATCTGGAACCACCGTAGTGTTCCATCAAAAATAAACAGCTGATTTGACATGTTTGAATACTAAGCATTGACATTTGTAACTGTGGAGCGGCATACGGGAGAAAAATATCTGGATCTTCATGCCTTCAAGATCCAATTGACTCTGGAATCGAAGCCAGCAGACCATGAACAGCGTCTTGACTTCATTGATTTGGTGTTCGAAAACCACCGAGTTGATGGCTATTATTTGAACAAATTTTCAACTACGTACGAGTAAACAAACAAAATTGCTGCATTTGCAGTCTTGAAAATCTACGGGTCATTCACGAACAACCAATGCATACACAAAAAGTAACTGTTTGGTTCGGACTTTGAACCGGAGCCATGGTTAGGCCGTACTTCTTTGAAAATGCTCGTGGATCAGCTGATGATTAACTTTACCTGGACATGACAACGAATTATTTTTGGCACCAACTGGACGATATTCATGTGAAGACATGTGGTTTGTATAAGATGGTGCCACGTGCCACAGCGCGAGAAACAATGCAGTTATTGCACTCAAAGTTTCTCGGTGGCATTATCTCTCATTTCAGCTACCAAAATTGGCCGCCAAGATCGTGCGATATGATGCCGTTTTACTTTTTTCTTCGGGGTTATGTTAACCAGAAGGTGCATCCCAATGACCCTCAAACGATTCCAGAGCTAGAGATTCGACTATAAAACACCGCAGGATTTATGGCGAAAAGCGCACATGTGGCGGAAGTGTGCATGTCCAGCTGAGGCCGATATAATTTTTTGTTTAATGTTTCAAATTTAAATTGTACGAGTATTCCCCAATTGAATGAAACTGAACGCTTTACCTCGCATTCACAAATTGTTCGCTGAGAAATTACTTTCTACAGTTGCTGTCGTCCCGGCAACGATAAAATGTATTCCAATCGATTGTCAGAAAGAAATTCAGGGTTTTCGTGGTAAATTTTTTGAATACAGGGTATTTTCATGTTCAGATGTGGTTGGCAGGATTGCTCATAAAATGCAGGGTATTCTCGTAAAATACAGGGCATATGGTGCATTGTACTTTATCCCATTTCTGATTAACTGCTACTGCTAAAATAGTTTTCACTGATGTTGGTTACACTATTTTAAACACAACTACTGAGTTATCAGTTTTTTTTAACAGGAGCGTAGCCACGCCCAAATGGCGTGTAGGTACTGCGACTAGAGATATCTATTGTGCCAGAGACCACTATTTAGGGCAGCAGTACTTCAACTTTCCTTATGAAAGCTATAATTACGGCTGCTGAGGAGTTCCTTAGGTCTAATGGAGATATTATCTCCTTTAGAAAGAAGCTTCTCCTACGTCTACACAGAGCTACTCACATTCGTCCTCTTCCAGTCAGAGGCGGCAGGTAATATCCTCTGAAATTCTTATTTTATTTAGGTGGTAGAGTAATTGGCAGTGACTAGTAAGGAAGGTCACAAGCCTTCTTATGTCATTTCTGCTATATTTTAGGATATCAGCTGCCTTTTTTTGGAAGGGTTGGACAGCTCTTTTAGCTTGTCTGAGGCCTTGGGAGTTATTCCAATGGGAAATGCTTAGAGTTAGTTTGAATGCAGAATCAGATATTCCGCAAAAGGGTCCAGGTCCAATGAACAACTCAGAAGAACCTTTTCTGGCTAGCAGATCTGCAGTTTCATTGCCTTCAACACCTACATAACCCGGTACCCACCATAACTTCACTTTATGAGTTACCAGTTAGTAATCGTTGTTCGTTTGTTTTTAGAATCCTAAAACTCAGCCCGTTGAAGAAGCTGATTTCGATTGAATTCAAAAATTCCAATCTTCCTCCGTCTTGACAGTGAGTTCACAAATATGTCCCCAGACTAAACAAAGGCTAGTTCATTTTACATATGTAAAATACTCCGTCGCGACAAGTCGCCTTTCCCCTTTCTACTTATCATTCAAGATCGCTTTCATTGCTCACACAATGTTTCTTGTCCAGGCGGCCTTGTAAATTCCTTCACGTCGACTAATTATTTCTCCAGAAAAGAACACCCATTGCAATCGCCTAGCGATACACATCGAAGGACACCACAGAGTGCATTACAATTTTTCAGGTGTCAGGTGAGAGTATCTCAACCTTCAACACTGCGTCCATGTTTTATTAATGAATTTAATTACCCACCCCTAAGATTGAATCGTGCAACTCAGTCAGCCCGTAATGAGAAATGGACACTTCTTCGAAATATGCCAAACGCCATGATCGTTGTCGCTAATAGTCGACTGGAGCGAAGTGATCTACGTCAATTTAATTGTATGCACACTAAGGAAACACTGCATTGCTTCTAGAAGGCACACACATATTCTGACAGTTGGACGATCTTATCGGGGAGAGCTAACGAGCCTAGTGCCAGACTGACAATGATGCATTAGACTGCGCCTGGCGCTATCACCTGGCGTGTGGACTGTGGAGGAACCATCCTTTACATTCGTGCACGGAACATGTGATACCTCCTTAAAGGTGTTTTTTTTTTTTTTTTTCTACTTTTTTATAGGCACCCTTCCTAGGTTGATAAATAATGCAGCCACGCGTGCAAGCGTGATAAGCCAAATAGAATTGCTAAAGGTGCTCGCAAATATGTAAGACGCACGAAATACATTTTTGTTATGCATACGATGTGCTCCTCGTGTGTCAACATTTTGATATAGATCAGAAAAAATTAATATTTATAACAATTTTGATTGAGTTTGATGGAAATTAATACGTGGGCATAGTTCGCTTTTTAATTAAATCGAAGACAGCGAGCAACAGGGATGACGGTTTATGGTGAGTGAAAGAATGAAAGCGACTGTCAAGTGGCAAGAAAAGTGTCGCCCATGTCAAGTTTTGTCACTTCAACGTACGAGGGTGGGTCAATAAGTCCCTGAAAAATTAAATAAGGAACACTCTTTTCGGTATAAAAACATTTTATTTTTCAACGTCTCCTTTTAGCTCTATACACTTCATCCAACGTTTCTCCAATTTTTTGATGCCCTCCAAATAATACGATTACTCGAGCCCCTCAAAATAGGCGTTTGTTTCAGCGATGACCTCTTCATTCGACCCAAATCTCTTACCTCCGAGACATTTCTTGATGTTTGGAAACAAGAAATAGTCGCAGGGGCCTAAATCTGGTTAATATGCTGGATGAGGGAGTAGTTCGTAGCCTAACTCCTGCAATTTTGCCATTGCGATTGCGGACTTGTGCGCCGGTGCGTTGTCCTGGTGAAAAAGAACTTTTTTCTTCGCCAAATGCGGCCGTTTTTGCTTCAAATCGGCTGCGTAATATGCGCCGGTGATCGTTTTACCCTTTTCAAGGTAATCGATGTGAATAACACCGCGCGCATCCCAAAAAAACTGTCGCCATGACCTTGTTTGCTGACAAACCCGCCTTGGCCTTCTTCGGCTTCGATTCACCAGGAGAAGTTCATTGTTTTGACTGTTCCTTGATTTCTGGTGTATTGTGGTGAAGCCAGGTTTCATCCACGGTTACGAAACGGCGCAAAAACTCAGCCGAATTTTTCTGGAACATTGTCAAACGAATACATTTGTTGTCGATTGTGAGCAAACGCGGCACCCATCTTGCGGAAAGCTTTTTCATGTCCAAATATTTATGTAAAATCAAAATCACTGAGCCATGTGATAAGCCTGTGGCCTCTTCAAGCTCGCGCACTTTCACTCGCCGATCGTCCATTATCAAACCATGGATTTTGTTGACCATTTCTGGTGTGGTGACCTCAATTGGGCGACCAGAACGTTCGGCGTCACTTGTGCTTGAACGACCGCACCGAAATTGAGTAATGCAGTGGTGAATGGTTCCAATCGATGGTGAAGAGTCCCCATAATATTTGTCAAGCTTTTGTTTGGTTTGCGTGATAGTTTTTTCTCGCAAAAAATAGTGTTTAATGAGCACTCGAAATTCATTTTTTTCCATTTCAACGAAAATGCTGGTAGGCGTCTATATAAAATGGCTGCCACAACAAAACTATTTGACAGATCTGTCTGAAAATGTGAGTGCATTCTTTTGAAAGATGATTCTTGACAAAAAAAAATTAAATTTAAGGTGACGACACAATTTGTGTTAATTTTCATTAACTTTCACTTTTATTGTTTTGAAGTCGTAAAAGTCGTCGAAGCTTTGCAAATGCAGGTTATGCCACTGCACTCAATTGTTATGGTGGTTAAATGGTTTAATGACTATGTATATCCAGTGAAGGAGAACTTAGCCTCTTTTTGCAGAGACCGAAAAACAATAAAGTTTCTGGGTAGTGATAGGTTAACTAGACTACGATTTTAATGTCCCAATCGACACAGAAATCGTTACGTTATTGTCGTGAATATTGAATTTCTTGAATTTCGTGGTCTACTCGTAGTTTACCACAGATTTTTTCCTTTCATAAAATATGTCGCAATAAATCTTAATTGCCCTTGTGACGTTACATACCTATTGTCTGTTTCACTATCAGTTTGCAATGTTTTAAAGGTACGGGTATTGTTTTAGAACGGTCTGCGGCTGTTTGACAAATGATACTCTATTCTCAACTGAATGGGACAGTATTTGATGTCCCTTTGATTTTGATATTACCTTAGGCTGACAAAATCATTTATCATCATGATTGTAGGTTATATCAGGCTGTTGTAACTGCTTACTTTTGTGAAAAGTCATCTAGGTCAGTCAAGTTCCAGTTTTTACCCATAGAATCGATTCTGTGTACCTGATGTCATATAGATATAAGGTTGGCCCTATGACAGCAGTTGTACACTTAGGTATCCTTTTATACCTTTTGTTGGATACGTTCTCATGACTAATGATTTTGACTTACACCGCTGAGTTACGAGTTGCCCAGTTAGCGAGTTAGCCAATATTAAACACACGACATGATCGTTTGCAAAACGCAGCAGATCAACAGAAATGTTTTCAAGCAAACCCAAGCTACTAGGAATAGAATAGAACTTGAAGATCCACAAACTAAACTGGCATTCATCCCTGCTTTAATGTAAGGCATAGAAAAATTCAACGATTCCCCAGCTATTTAAAGAGTAACAGTGTTCATGGACCATATCTAGTATGGGATCGCTTTAGAATTATACTTTGAGAATGCCCAGGCTGTTCTTAGAATATGTAGACCAGCTTGTTTCTTGAACATCCATCTGTTGGTTTATTTTTAAAATTGTGATACAATAAAATCCATACACTTTCCGATTATTTACGGAAAATAATTTCGTTGGCTGTCGTGGCTGGCTTGGCAGTAGCCCATCCTGTTAACCCAATTTCGCAGCATATTTTCGATGATTTCGGGGATCTATTTCACGAATAGCTCGATCAATATTGTGCTTAAGTACCTGAATCGTTTCTGGATTGCCAGCATAACATCGATCTTTAACGGCACCCTATAAAAAAAAAGTCCAACGGCGTCAAATCGCAACTCCGCGGAAGTCAAGTATCCTCCTCCAGCTATTATAACAGTTTTAACGAGTCTGGGCATCCTCTCTACCAATTTTTATATTATTTTGGTTGGAATGCTTTTCCAGGCGTCATTCAGTTGCTGCCAAAAGATTCCTGGTGAAGAAGAAAACATTTGGCAAACCTTTTTGTCCAAGCGATCACAAAAATGTTGAATTTGATTCAAATCTGGCAACAGTGGTGGCCAATCCATGTTGACTAACAACTCTTCTTCTTCTTTCTGGCGCAGAAAACTTGAACACAGCTTTAAAGTATGTCTAGGGTCGTTATCTTGTTGAAAGACGAACGCTTCTCCAATCAACCGAAGACCACTTGGAATAGCATTTTCCTCTAAAATGGTTCTGTAACCCTCTTTGTTCAAAATGTGGTCAATACGGACGAGATCACTGGTTCCGCTGAAGGAAAAGGCTCTCCAAACCAAAATCGATCAATGCTGGGCACAACACATTGCGGCAAGACGGCTCTTCGTGCCAGATAGTTCGAACTTGGATTCATCAGTCCAAAGTACCCTCCTCTAGTCCTCAATGTTCGAATGTTGGTGAGCTCTAGCCCACTCTAGTCGTTTCTTCTTATTTTGCGCCCGAAGTAGCGGCTTTTTTTGGTAACATGTCCAAACAAAGCTGCCTCCCAAGTTGTCATGCCTTTTGGTTGTGACTGAGACTGTTCATCTCTCCGCAGATTCCTGGTGCCGTAAGCCTTCGACTACACTTGCTAGTAATCACAATCAAGTTGTCTTTCTGCTTAGCGGTTTTACTTGGACGCCCACTGCTCGGTCTGGGATCACTGCTTCCGGTTTCATGAAATCACTTGATGGTGTAATGGACCACAACCGATTAACCCGAAGGCTTGTTGCGTCTACATTCAAGTAAAGGATGCAGGTATAATGCGGGGTTAAAGTTTCTACATATTGCCACAATAACCTGAGTAAACAGAAAGTGGGTACAATCAAGGAAATAGTGGTGGTCCGTCTAATGTTGACATGACACTTTGCGACAGTTAATTACATTACAACTAGTTACATAACGAGCAGTTTGCTAATTAGTACATTAATTTAACTAATTTAATTTATACAGTAACAGAAGCATATATGGGTTTTAATCCCTCTACAATGTTGGAGGTTTTATTTACTTTGAGCGCCTCTTTTTGCTCGTTGTTGTTACCCTGTTATTTATGGTTACTTCTAGAGTTCCGGTTTCCTGGTAAGATGTGAAGATTTTTTACGTTGCAGTCGCCTCAGAGTAGTAGACACGTTAAAAAGATTTGTTGATCTTTCGCTAACATGCTCCTGGAGTCTTTTCCCGTGCTATGGCCTTTGAATTGAATACTTGGAGAACAGTAGGAATCCTTAAATCCCGATGCAGGTTACTATTCCTGATGTACCACGGCACGGAGCATTCCCAATACACCTAAACACTTTGTTCTGGAAGCGTTGAACAATTGCAATATTGGCTATAGTTCCACACTGGTTTCAAGACCTGGTTATTTAAGAGTATTTTATTATCTCGTGAAAGGACTGACTTCCGGCCTATAAGCCATTCAATTGTTCGCTACTTAATGTCCAGTTTTAATATGCTTTTTCCGCCGAAGCTTTGCATCTATAGTCATACCTAGATACTTCGCTGTATTAGCATGTGGTATTGGAGTGCCTAGTAGCGTTATAGGATAGTACGAGACAGATTTATTTGTGAAGTCAACATGTGCAGATTTGTTCGAATTTAATTTTATTCGCCAACTTTGTGTTCACCTGATTATTTGATATGTAGAAGCTTGTAATTTTTGACCCGAGTCTGACGTTAACTCTCCCAACGCTAGAATCGCTGTGCTATCGGCAAAAGTTCCAGTTTTAGAGTAAAGTGTTGTTGGTTAGAGGTGGTATAAGAAAGGCCCAAAGATACTCTCTTGAGGAACTCCGATTTTTATCTGCACTAGCTTAGAGTAACAGTTTGCTTGCTTTATACGGAAGTATCGCGATTTTAAATAAGATTCCATTATGTGGATGTACTGTTCCGGAAGATATATTTTTAATTTACGAAGTAAGCCTTCATGCCATACCCTATCGAAAGCCTGTGCTACGTACAAGAAGATGGCAGAGCACACTTTTTTCCTTTCCAATGCACTTTCAATTCCGGCTGTTATTCTGTGTACGTGTTCCATTGTGGAGTGCTTAGTTCGAAGTCCAAACTGGTGTTTTAGAATAAGGTTTCTCGATTCCTATTGGCTTAAGACGTTTTAAAATCAGTATTTCAAACAGCTTTGATGGTAAGGGAAGCAGAGTTATTGGCCTCTATGAGGACACCTGGTTTAGGGACCATAATTACTTCGGTTACTTTACACAAACTTGGTATATATTCAAGACTAATTGACTTATTCAAGTTTAACTATTTGCTGCAGAAGCTTTTCTTTCTTTTAAGTACTTTATCTCGCACCTTACATGCTGATCGGAGGAATTATAGTACTCCAGTTTTCGTTAAGATTTAATAACTTGTCACAGGAGGCTTCATTCGACTTAAAAGTATTTGCTAGTTGGTCCTATACAGTAGCCTTTTCGTCGTTACCCTTAGCCCAATGTCTGTTGCCGCATCTAATTGACTTAACATATTTGGTGTATGGTCAGTGGCAGCAGATCTTGAACTTAAGTTGCATTGTGTGATCTTGAAGGAAATTGAGTTTGTTGCCACCTTCGGCAGAGTTTTCTCTTATTTCTTATGAGTTTGGATAATAGCATCCCTTGGTTTTCCTTTTTAATGGATGGAGGAGCTCCAAGATGCATCGTTGAATTAATTTAACGAACTCATATGCTGTATGATGAACTTTTTTTTTTTACCGATTAGCATAAAACTAAACACAGTCTTGTAAGTTCCCACGAGAACATGAGCAGGCTATAAAAATTAGTAGTACAATCGAGCTCCATTTCTAATCTCCAATCAGACCCTATCTTGACAAACATAACCAGTCAGGAATGTTCCCTTGCCTTGAAAACAACTCAGCATGTGGTTAGAAACTGAAATCGAAATAATCTTCATTTGACATCAAAAATTAAAAAGATCAACATTTCGATCGTTTAACAAAAAAAAAAAAAAAAAACCATTAAAACCCCTAAATGACCTACATTTTCACAGATTTTCTTTACTCAAGCAAGTAATTGTGCAATTTCTATCTCTCAACCAAAGTGTCTCAAGCTGCAAACACTTAAGACTGTCACTATCTTTCAATGGGCGACCATCATTCCAAGTTTACTGTCAACAATTCACAATCGCCAGATGATAGCGGCAGAGTCCCCCTTTTCAAAAATCGCTCCCCATTCTCATCTGCATATTTCCCTACAGCAGTAATTATCATTTCGAAACACTTAAGAGAATCTCCGCAATAAATTTTAAACCACCCGAGTCAAGAGATACAAATTGGGTCAGTTGAATTTTCGACTACTGCAATCGACTTCACAAGGTCCAAGGGAAATGATAATGTTCCATTTCTGGATGCATCCGAGACAGATATAAATACATTGAAGCACTTGACAATTATTGCTGGTGCATTGCCATCAACCCACGGTATCTCTCTCGTAACAATAGGGGTGGGAGGATTTATTTATTGAGCAACAGAAATTTGGTGCCATGAAACATATTCGTTGCAATTAAGTGGGCTGAGGGAACAGAGACCGTCTTGGCGCAATATACTATGGTTTTGAAAATTTAATTGAATGGCAATGACATTTTTATTGAACGAATCTTCGTTCCCACTTCATTTGGAATTTTTCTTATGTTTTTTTTTTTTTTTTTTTTTTTTTTTTATTGAAACAAAAAAAGACGTGTTCCTGTGGTATCTGACACTTATACGCGTATCTATGTTTATAACATGCTAAAGTTGTAAAACCTTTCAAGAAGAACCGAAAATTGTTTGTTTCCCCCGACTCAAAAAATCGTAGCGTCTTTGATTATTCAGCCCCAAAGTGCCGTCATTGATTATTTATTATCATTTTGATGTTACAACACACGTGAGGGGCGCCGAAAATAGGTAAATGAACTCAAAAGATAATAGTCCTGCTGTGGTAAGATTTCAATTGGATAATTTATTTACAAATCTAAGGGAGGGACGGATTCTGAGTGTGAACACAACTATCTGTCAGCACTTTTTTTCTGTGGAACTATTTTTAACTCTGTTTGAGTGCGGAGGTTGATTTCCATAAAGTGAGTGTTAAAGAAGAACTTAATTTCTATAAAAAAGCGGTTCTTGTTAGTTTGGTGGAACGTGGAAGTGGTGCCCATCCCAACTCTTGAAGTTATAAATGGGCAGATTGATTAAACGCATATCAGATGTGGTCGATATAAATGACATCTGTATGTATTTTATAATAACAAATGAAATGATTTATTGCGTGTGACTGGGAATCAACACAAATTCTATTTTAAGGACGACGAAAGAATTTATTAGAGAACTGACAGTACGAGAAAGCACCTAAAATATCGTAAGGTCATTTCGTGAATTAAAACGATTGGTTTCTTTGGATTTATTATCAGCTATTTGCGAAGGCTTAACAACCTTTGCGTAGCTGAACATACCACTCTGTGCAACCGGTGAGACATGCGAAAAGAAATTTCCTCGGAGTGGTAAATGTGTCAGCAGTGAGTCATATCAGACAAGATTCTAAAATTTGTAAAGGAGGACAGCTTCAACGTGACTGCACACATTTTTTTGATTTTATTTTAATTTCATTTTATTTACAGGAAAAAAATACTAAAATACTAAAATCTAACTTAGATGACATGGCTTAGAGCCGTCTCCCAAAGTTCGATTAGTTTTTGTTTAACTTTTGTTTTAAAGAGGTTCTTATATAATTCGTCTACAATAAGATAAAGCTGTTTCGCAATACGATACAAGGGCTTTCCAATTAGACCCATTTAGTTGTACTTGGACTTCCTCAGTTGACAAAATAGCTTTTCCAAGGCGAAACCTCCTGATATCACTGAGTATTGGACAAACTCCTAAGAAGTGTTCTACATTTTCTCTTTTCTCACTATGTAGAACATAGAATTGGAATATCTTCTCTGTGTGGAACGAAGTTGGGAGTCAATAACACTCCTCTTGCACAAAAAATTGTAGAGATGAACCTTGTTTTGTTTGAATCATGAAAGTAGTTCGATGAACCTGGATTACAATCCAAGGTCTTGCAGGTTTTTCTGTAAGCAAGATTTGAATTTTGCGCCATTTGTGTGGTAAAGTGTTGCCAACGAAAAAAAAAAAAAAAAAAAAACATCGTGACATCTGACAGTTCAGGGTTATTAAAATGGAGTACTACACGAAAGAACAACGCGTTTTCATTGTTGAGCAATATTTTAAAAATAATGAAGGCTTGGCAGCTACAGTTCGCAATTTTCGTACAAAATATGATCGGAATAGTGATTTAACTTCATCAACTGTGAAGAGATTAATTCAAAAATTCAGGAGACTGGATCAATTAGTGATCATAGACACTCTGGCCGTCCTTCAACAAGTGGTTCAACACAAAACATCGAAGCAGTTCGTGGGAGTGTTGTTGAGAGTCCAGGAACATCAGTTCGGCACCGTGGTCAAGAATGCGACATTTCGAGAAGCTCGCTACAACGTATTCTCACGGAATATTTGCATCTTCATGCATACAGAGTGCAATTGACACATGAACTGAAGCCTACTGACTACGCATAGCGAAGAGTCTCATTTTCATCTTGATAGCTTTGTTAATCATCAAAGTTTTCGAATTTGGTGTTCAGAAAATCGATGAGTGTTTGTTGATAAACAAATTCATCCAGAACGTGTCACTGTTTGAAAATGCGGGTGGTCAGGCAATACTCTCTATCGCGACATGATAATCCAGTTTTTTGTCCCTACATTGCAAACGGATGTGGACGACATGTGGTTTCAACAAGACGGTGCCACATGCCATACAGCGCGAGAAACAATTCAATTACTGCATGAGTCATTTCCTGGTCGTGTAATTTCCCGTTTTGGTGATCAGAATTGTCAGCCCAGATCATGCGATTTAACGCCGTTGGACTTATTTCTTTGTGGTTTTTTTAAGTCTTATCTCATTCAGTAGAACGTTTTCGAAAATCCAGCGAATTAAACGGGCCTGAAAACTTTTGCTGAAGCATTCAGAAGCGAGATTCTGCGAGTTACCTTTTTTAAAAATTGGAAATAAAATTCCTTGTTTAAAGTTCTCCAGAACGTTTCCAGATACATGTATCGTATTGAGTATTTGTTTAAATGTTGGCAGAAATTCATCTGTCGTATAAAATTCTACGGGAATTCTATTAATTCCGGGAGCTTTTAAGTCTTTTGACTTAGCTAAGGCTTCCTTAACCTCCTACAATGTGATTGTATACAATATTTCATTAAAATAGTGTGGCTTTGCATATTGAATTGGATTCTCATTATTAAGCGGGCTCAGAAGGTTTTCAAAATGACTTTTTAAGACATCAGCAGTCAACTGATTGTTAGTTTTAGGAATAATACCGTCGAGTTTTTTAGCTGTGAAGTTTTACAGCCTGCAAGATTCCTGCACTGATTTTCAAAAATACTCTAACGTTTTCCGTAAACATAATTGTTTGTATAGTGTGTAGGCTCTGTGGTTTAGCCCCATCGGCATCGTTGAATCTTCTAAGTAGTCGATGAAATGAAAAAACGCGTTTTCTCCCTTTTGAGCAGTCTAAGGGTATATAGAACCATGGACCTTGTGTAACCTGCTGTATTCTTTATATCCGTGTTTTGAATTTGGCTTGGAATTGACAATTTGATTGTGTTCTCCAGATCATCTAAATATATACGTATGTAGTTCAAGATTGGCGTTTATTTGAGACAAGCGATTGTTGAGGTTGTTTCTACATATGTTCGCAGTAGTTTTATCCCCTAACACTATCGTTGTCCTCAAAATGTCCCCAAGTATTGAACGAAAGTCTGAGTTACGCACTTCTGATAGTAAATAATTGGGTTGACAACCAGGAGCTGGGAATTATCCCTTCCAAGACCGAAAAAATACTGTTTACCAGAAAAAGGTCAATTCCCGAGTTCGAGCCAGGATCGGCAAGATATTTGTTTTTTTTTTTTCTCAATTTACTGTGCATTAGTTGGAGAAACTTAGATTTTATTCGTTTCACTTTTATGCTCGGGTTATTGTGGTTACTGTTCCCCGTCCGGACTCGAACCTGCACTGTTAGTGTCGAAAGTGAACGCACTACCCACAATACCGTGGCTACCTTGGGTATATTTCTAGATTCAAAAAGCATATGTAGCTTTTTACGCATGCTAAAGAGTGTTCGGTAACACCTGGGGCACACTGGTTAAACAAGGCGATTGTAAAACCCATACTAGCATATGGGTCTGCGCTTTGGTGGAAGGCTCTTGAAAAGAATTGCCACATTTCTAGTCTAATCAAGATCCAAAGAACTGGCTACGGTCAGAATCTGAACTGAATTGTAGCCGAATCTTCGCGGATGGCTCTAAAACAGTCAGGGGTCTGGTGCTGGTGTCTTCTTGGAGGACGACAACATCAGGCTGCATTTTTTGTAAGACAAATATGCGTCTGTTTTCCAAATGAAGACTTATGCTATCCTAATGGCCATGAATTATGTTGTAAGGAATATGGAGTTTTTGCATCTGTAGTTATAGTCAGGCTTCGCTTAAGGTCTTCCTCTACCCTTTAACCACTTCCAATGTAGTTCTAGAATGCAAGAACTCTCTGAATTCGGTCATAAGGAAGAATTCTGTGATTCTTGTCTGGGTCTCAGGCCACACTGGAATCATGGAGAATGAGATCTACGATGAGATTGCAAGGCAAGGCTCAGAGGAGGTTTTCTCATGACCCGAACCTGCATTGAGTCTTCCTGCGTCCTCGGTCAGTGCCTCCATCGACAATTGGGTTTCTTATGAACATAATTATATGTGGCACAATACTCCAAGATGCGGGCAGACTAAACGACGTCAGTAAGAAATCCGGGACTTTCTTGCTGTCCCTCAACAGAAGGGACTGCAGACAACTTATCGGCATTCGCACTGGGCACTTTGCTTTTCCTAAACACCTCGGCGTGGTAAGCTTAAGTGATGCAACAGTCTGCGATGGTTTTGAAGAGGGCGGGAGCTGCGGAACATTTCCTCTGTGATTGTCCTACCTTTGCTCGTATCAGGTGGCAAATTTTCGGTACTAGTGTAGTCTCCAAAAGACGATGAAATTACATTAAAATGGGTAAAACCCTGTTTTGCTACTTGGTAGTACAATGGACCAGTTTCATCTGAGTGCTCCAGTATAGCGTTTCCTGACCCGACAAACACAAAATTAAGAATTAAAGGACTGCCTCCATTGGGGTAACTGGATCTTTAAGATCGGCTCCCACAGCAGCATTAGAGACCATGCTAATCTCATTCCTCTAGACCTCTACTGCGGCAGCAGGTCAGCGGTCAATGGCATCCTACAGCCATTCCTCATATTATGGTAAAGGGGCGCTAAACACTATGGACACAACTGATTACACGTCGCCTGCACTCAATTTTGATAGAATGTTCACTATTTGCATTCCTGACAGAAATGACTGGACAATTTACAAGGTCACAAATAATGAAGATCTGGCCTTGTTTACTGACGGATAAAATGGACGTTGTTACTCCTATATACCCGCCGGAATATTTTGTGAAACCTTGAGACCTTTGGATTTAAAAATTATTGCATTGTTTTTCAAGCCGGTAATATATAACGGCCATCCTTCTTGCAGCTAAACCTCTGCAAGGGTCAACTAAACGAGATATTGGGAATCAATACAGTGGCTTTATGTTGAGTACTAAAGCATATGGATTTCTCGGGCAATGAAAGAGCTGATGAGCATGCAAGAATAAGGTTGAAATTGAACCTTTCCTTTGTAGACATCCCATTAAGCAGTATCCTTTGCAAAATCGATGATTAAACCATAAAAACAGCAAACATGCGCTGTTTCAACTTGGACACTTGCACAATGGCGAGAACACTGAGCACTATGGCCGGTTTTTGATAAGAAGAGATCCCTGGTTAAGCTTAGTCGGAAGGACGCACGAGTCGTCTCTGGCATCCTCACTGGACATTGCCCCATTGATATTCATGCAGAGCGCCTCCACAATACAGGAGCTAAAGAAATAAAGAAGATGTCCTACCCTTACCAACAGAAGACTGAGGACTCTTGGCAGTCACTTCTTCGATGAACTAGAAGACTTACGTATCGTTGAGTTGGAGAATTTTCTGGGATTCATATCTGTATCTGTGGTTCTAATTCAGTGGTTTTTCTTTTCTCGTTCCCAGTTTATAGAAGGGGTAAACTGAACAGAACCAGGCTCGTTTTCATAGACCAAGCAAAATATCAGGATCCTATTTTGGACAGAAAACTAAACTGGAAACTCAATATACATATCTCTATGCTCTTGCAAGAAAGTCATTGGTAGAAAGTCGAGAATGCAATGCCGCATAACTGATTGGCTTTATAGGGATATTCTAAGGAATTATGATCCCATCAGCCATAGTACAACTGCACAGATTTTGCCGGAAAAGCGGAATATCGGCATACCTCTTGCAAACAATTACCCCAACTGAATGCAATTAAGAATACCAACCACAGGTGGGGAATGGTATTTAGAGTCATGTCGCTAGACAAATCTTCTATATGAGCTGTGGGTACGAAGAAGAGGAAGCGACAACTCCAGCTTAAAGTCTAAAAGATTAAGATTTCGAGTTCGAAAATATTCCCATCTCAAAGAAGAAGTTTTTCTTCTCCCACTGGTGTATGATTGGCCATATTAGCCGTATAGTTGTTCTCAAAAAATCCGCAACTTGAAAAATTGTATTCACGCACTCAAACTGTCGCAACTCTGCGAATACGTCCTCGCAACCATCAACAACTGAAAACCATAGCCCGAGTTGAAAATATACATTCCGTTCAATCCTTAATAACACCTGAGGTAACATTTAACGTTCAATTAAAGTCGAAACGCCCATCCTCTAACCATATAAAGTTCGCCTTTGATGTTAAGCATTTTACCATGCAACAAAACTCATCACTCACTCTTCATTCGCTGCTGGAGTCTCCCTCTCCACACATGAAGTTCAACCACAAGGTCAATTTATTACCTAACAATAAATCAGCCATAAATTTCCTGGCAATCCATCCACTAACAAGTCCATACGCCTATGCCATGCCTAGAGTCATGAATACTCCCCCAGCATCTCAACCCACATTTTGCCGCTAATGAACAATCAGAAGCGTTACCGTCGGTGTCTGGCATGTTGAAATGGTGAAATGTTGAAATGCATTTCCCGAGTTGTATCCGTATAACCAGAGATACACCTCATGCTGTTTCATAAAGAACACGTTCAAGTGAATTAATATCTTCGGCTGTGTTTCTAGAAATTCACTTCTTTGCAAGGGCACATGTACAGTGTCTTTCTAATCCTCGTCGGACTGTCAAAATAGACCAACGATAAAGAGGATCTAATTTGATTCGTTAAGGATTTGTGTAAGTTCCGCATTATAAAGTACGAGTATCTAGAGTGAATGTGCGGCAAATTTAAATATGGAAATGGGCAATCTTCTCTCTATTTCCACATTACAATGTCAACGGTGTCTAGTCACTTCATCAGGCATCCATGGTTGTTGATTTATGTTAAACGACTGTCATCGCGTGCATAAATTTTAAGTTCCTCAATAGAACGTTGCAAATCAATTCATAAAAAAAATTACAATTTTCTTCTTCTTCTACTTACAGGTGATTACAGTGGAACTAGTCAAGGCCAACATGAAGCCACAAAGCAGCTCCAATCGACGGTTTGTCTTCAATGGATGGGAAGTTCCTGATTGGATGATAGAGTGTTACAAGAAACTTGGAGTCTTTGGATTTGGCGCCGCGCTAAGCCAACTGACAACGGACATTGCCAAGTATTCCATTGGCCGACTGAGACCACATTTCTTCGATGTAAGTAGACAGGAGAATAGTAGGTTTGCATGTCCTGGTAGGAATTTAAATTAAGTCTTCCGTCGAATTTGATTTATAGTGCGAGTTTTATATTATGTGTGACAAGCTGAAATCGATTGAAAATGTATCGATTTTTAATATTATTCAAGCATTAGGTTCCTAGTACAGGGTGTTTCATGGCAGATTTATAACTTATTGTCAAGAAGTTCCTTTTTGTCACTGCGTAACTTTTTGTTTTAAAATTTATGATAAAAAGCAAATCAAACACTCAGTGATTGTTAGCTTAAATCGAAGGTAGATCTTAGATTTGGTGATAAACTTTTGAGCCAAAATTTCTCTAATGACTGTCGATTAAAACCATCTTCAGCTGTCCAATCTATCAAGATATATATGACAATGACGCCCCCTCCGCTCCCTGAAATCTGTCTACTTCCCACTAAGAAGGGGCGTCCCACCCTTTGAGAAACCCTACTTTAGGCAAGTCTCTTCAGTCAGCCGAATCTTTAGCTAGCTTTTACACACAAAGTTGATTGAGATCCCTTTCCATTTATATAAAGTATTCCTTTACTGCGTCGGAACTGAGGAACTGAGATGGATTCGAAGATTGGATTCGGGCTGCTATGTCATTTTGCATTCACGCTGCAAATCATACCAAGCAAATCTGAATAAGGTGCAAAGAATAGCCTGCCTAGGCATAATAGGTGCACTAAAATCCACTCCGCAATCCGGTCTGGAAACACTACTGCACCTCAAACCTCTGGAGTTTTACACAAAAAACGTTGCAGCCAAAGGGGGTCGGGGGTCTCAGATTAAGGGAGAACAAAAGGAGGAGGAATTTTCTCAGAGGCACTGAGTATTGACCATTCATACAGACTAACCGACTACTGCAGTGTTTTCCAAGCTGAGATCTACGCAGTTAAAAAGGTGGCACAAACTGTCCTAACAATGAAACTACCAGCCATGGATATAACCATCTGTGTGGACAGCCACGCGGCACTTAAAACGCTGAATTGCAATTTCGTAAACTCAAATATGTAAAGGACTGCCTTATAGCACTTAGAGCAATCAATCACCACACGGTCTCTCTCTGCTGCAGATAGGCAGGTTCTACCGGCCTTCAATGCAGCCAAGAATATTATAGACAGCGTCACCATAAATATGACTATGAACCAATGGCAGCACACTGGTGGCTGTGCAATAACCCGACGCAAAAAGATTCAAGTCCCTACTATCTCTCAGTAGCAACCAAATCCCGATACTTGTCGGCGTAATAACTGGAGACTTAATCATTGGAAACATGACCAGAAGACTAGACAATCTTCACTAACGAATTCCGTAGAAGTTGTAAGGACGACGAAGAGATTGAATCAGTAGAACAACTCGGCTCACCGGAAACAAGATTCTTCAATAGCCTGGACGACCTTGCAGAGTTACCTCTAACTGACCTTAAGAACTTTATTATTCAAATAGTTTTGTTAGTCACATGTCTTCCATGTACTTTAAGGGCAATCACAATGGGCCAACTGGCCGCCGAGTGGAATTGTACATGCTACATGTACTAACCTAATCTAACCTGACCTAGCCGTGACATCGAACCATTCTGACTATAATCTGTTACGTACTTACTTACTTAGGTGGAGCTACAGTTTGGGGTGAATCTAGGCCTCAATCAACAAACCTCTCCAGTTAGCCCGGTCATTAGCCAAATAATTCCAGTTCCGCACTCTAAGTTGGTTGAGGTCCCCTTCTACTCTCCCTCTCGGTTAGATTCGAAGACTCTGCGGGTCGGAGCGTTGGGGTTCATTCGCTCTATATGTCCTAGCCATCTTAGACGACTGATGTACAGTTTTTTGACTAGATCGATTTCGCTGCACAGCTGAAACCATTCGTCGTTGAATCTCCTCCTCTAAAGCCCGTCAACATAAACGGGACCAAATATCTTACGAAGAATTTTTCCCTCGAAACGACCAAGGATATACGTATCCGCTTTTGATGTAGTCCATGCTTCAGCGCCATAGAGCAGGACCGGGATTATCAAGGTCTTGTATAGAGTCTCCTTAGTTCTTCGGGATAGGGTCTTACTACCTTCTCATCCTAAAAAACAGCGACTGGCAATTCTTCGATTGCTTTCTGCACTGATGTTATTAACTGATGTGATACGAGTAGCAATGTATACAAAGTCGCTAACAACCTCGAAGTTATAGCTGTCCACTGTGACGTTCTGTACAATTCGTCAATGTTCGGCATCCGTTCTTGTTGACAGCATATACTTTGTTTTACCCCCGTTCACCGCTAAACCCATTTTGGCTGCTTCTGTCTCAATACTCGCGAACGTACCGGTGACAGTCCGCTGTTTCCTGTCAAATATTCGATATCGTCGGCGTACGCTAGTAGCTGCACAGACTTTTGAAATATAGTGCCTCCTGTGTTGATATGATGTTAAAGAAGTCCTAAATCGATTTTTACCATCAAAGTTCTCGATGATGTCGTTACCGACCTTAATGGGGCAGCGAGTATTTTCACTGTCATCCTGCACAGACGGACGGATCTGGCAGCGATGCCAAAGCTAGACATAGCTCTGTATATAGCTCTGTAAATGCTGTCGTAAACGACCCTAAAATCGATAAAGAGATGTTGAGTATCGATTTGGATTTCTTGAGTTTTGTCATGGATCTGTCGATGTGTGGACATTTTATCGATTTTTGGGCTTTCCTGCCAATCAAGTTTTCAAGCGTTCACACAATATGACAGATAAGATCTTGTACGCGATGCTGAGGGGACTAATGCCTCTTTAGTAAGCGTTGTTGAGGGGGTTTCCTTCTTGTGAATCGGGCAAACGATGCTGAAGCATACCAAATAGTAGAAATGAGTTGGTGTATACCCTATACCAACTCATCTGCAGCTGCTTTAAACAACTCCGGCGGAAAGCCGTCAGGTTCAGCTATCTTGTTGGACTTTAGCTTGAGTATTGCTATCCTCACTTCGTTCTGATCAGATGGAAGGAAGTTTTGGCTATCATCGTCGGTGGTGGTCTTCGTCGCCGTTAAACAGTCTGCAGAAGTAGTTCTTCCATATTTTCCTCGCCGACTGGGACTCTACTACAGGGTTCCCTTCTTCATCTCTACAGGTATCTGTCGGACTTGACACGTTCTTTAAACTTTCGTACATTGTTCCTGGAATAGATTCTCTCAAAATTCTCGTGCTCTTTCTTCTTCTTTCTTCCCATCTCTTTAGTTCGTAGAGCTCGCGAGCTGCCTTCGTCCTTCTTTACACTCGTCATTTGTCCGATATCTTCACCTAATATGACAGACAAGAATTTGTGCGAAATGTTGGCGAAGTTCAGAGAGTATCATTTCTCGAGGATTATTATGTAATTCCTTCGAAGAATTTTTTTGTTTGGCTTCGCAGATACTTAATTTCCTCAATCAACTGCAAATCTCTATGATATGATTCACTGCAGAGTAGAACGGTCTGTATTTCTCTTTTTTCCCACACTGTAGACATATCTGCTTACCATTTCCTTGGTTTATTTAAAAGATCAGCAATGATCCGCCTTTGAATCTACCGCAGAATGGATCGCATTTCACCAGGGTTCGCATTGTAAAAATGCTTGAAGCCACCTGTGCCTGCCTGTTTGCACAGTCCATTTTGAATTGCAAATCTTCCACCGGAATCGATGAATACTATCACAAATCTCATCGCACACCAGCGGTGGCGTGTTGTGAATTATCCCGCAGGCTATAGATACGTAGCATTATATGTTTTGCTTTAACAAGTACCTCCTTTGCAGTTCATGGCTCGCCAATCCAATGGACCACAGGTCTCCTTCCCTGCTATTCAATTGAGATATTTCGACGTAGTTGAAATGATATACCGCAGAGGTATCATATGACAAATTAACGTTTGCATAGAAGGTATCTATCGATACACAGTATACATTTCGTATATGCATAGGTAGGTACTTTTGACAGATAAATAAATTAGTTTGCTGAAAAGTGCAAAATATTATCTTTTAGTTCGTATGAGAGCGGCAGATCATATGAACGAATGACAACAACTCGACCGGGAAGGAGTTGAATTTCTTTCAATTGATGGCTATTTTAATCGTTCACGTTTCATAACAAAATAAATTGGTGGTGCGATATGTTGGATTATAAGTCAGGGGAGGACTAATGTGCTTTTTTTCAATTAGTTCCATTTGTATTTCCAACTGTTGCCGATCTATTGTAATAGTCTGTATATCCTCTGTCATTCGTTAGAACGTACTGCGAACTAGGAGTATGTTAACTAGTCCAACCAATCTGCCCTATTTCAAGTCATTCAAAATGACCTTCAACACGAATACCTAATATAAAAATGTTGCTACCAACGAGTAGTCTTCTTTCAGGTCTGACTGAAAGTGCATACGACATCATATCTGCCCTTCACTCATGCATCTGTTCTAGGACATTAATAAATTTTAATAAAAATGCAAAAGATACAAAAAAAGAGATGTTTTTGTTCACGACGGATGCAGGAAATAATGCGTGCATCGCGCATTTAAAACACATGTGGTAGTAACACCGCAAATACTCCATACAAGGAAACCGACGAAGGGACAACGACAAAATTCCAAATAATTAAAAATGAAATATTGCATTAAAATCGCTCCACATTGACTCTTTGGACTTGAAGTTGATTTTGAATTCTACGCAACGTCATCTGAGGATTCTTCTTTTGAAGCACGCGCGCGACTGTTAATTGAAGATACATTCTTTGTATACGCTCTTAATAAGGGACACTGTGGCGGAATGGTTTTATCTGTGGCTCATAAATATTATGCTTTGACATTAAAACACGGATATGAGGACAGAGTGTGGAATCGAAAAAGAAATCTTCGTGGTGAAACAATGGCATTCTTGTTATGCATTGAAATTTTTGATGACATTTGTATGGGGAAATTCGTTTTGGACAATTAAAGAAGAAGAGAGATGAATGAAAAGATATTGTAATTTTGTGTATAATTTACATCGATATCGTCGGTCTAAGATGCAAGTGGCCTAACTCTCAAAATAAAAATACCAAAATATACGAATAAGAATATATGCGAGCCATAGGCATCAACCTCTCACAGATATAATTTTCGACCGAAATACCAGATTTCAGTAACGGAAAAGAACATTCTGTTCGAGTTTGGATCCATTCCACTACAATGAGGTCTATGGAAACTGTAAAGCCATTGTAATGCCCGTTTAGAATGCTTCCAAAAATATGCAATCCAACCTCAGCACCTACACCACTTTGCCACTTGGTACTTTTTGACATTTAACTTTTATTAAACAATGAAGTCGGGGTATATATGAGTATATATCATTCTCGTATAACGTTTTTGGATCTTTTCAATTCTTAGCAAATGACTATCAGTTATAATCAAGAACGGGTTCCAAATAACACAAAAATACTCAAGAACTGGTCTAACAAATGCAGAATATAAAAACTTCTTTGAATTCCTCGCAACAAACCCTAGCATAGAATTGGTTTTCGCTACAACATAGTCGATATTAAGAATAAGCTGATGTGTATCACACCATTCAGCTAAATTCTGCAGGTAAATATTTGTAGGTAATCAACGAGTTCGAAATAAAATCGGGGATATCGTTTATAAGTATCAGAAAGAAAAGAGGTCCTAAATGTCTTCCATGTGGAACACCAGAGGTGTCGTAGGATTAGATAAGATCTATTAATGCGAACCAGCTGGGTTCGTTCAGTTAAATAGGATTCAAGCCATCTTAATAAGTTTGAATGGAAACATATAACTTCCAGTTTCCTCATTACGATGTTGTAGTTGATCCACCCCGTTGAAGGTTTTGAAAAAGTCGGTGTATATAACGTCTCACTGATAACCATTTTCTAGGCCTTTTATCACCTGATTGCACAAAATTATATGATTTGATGTATAGTCAAATTTCCAGCAACGAGAAGAATACTCTTTTCCAGTTGAAGAATTAATCAATAGTTGCAATGGTTCCAAAAGAGGAGCAGGGCAGTCTTTCAAAACAATTGGAGGACTGCAACCTGGACCCGATTATTTATACAGGTTTAACTTGAATGGGGCTTCCGCAACATCTAAGGCAGTTATAATCAAGCCTCCAATATTGACTAAGTTACCTGAGAATGTCATAATAGGATCCTGAAAAAAGGAGAAAGAAGTATAGACGGATTGAAAGAAACTGGCAAAGAGGGTGCAAACCGCAAATATTTCATTTCTGGAATTCCTTTCGATTGCTTTTTACCATTGATAAAGCTCCAAACAACAATTTTAATGCATTGAGCGGTGGATAAACGATTTATATTGTAAAATGGCCAGGCAAGAACTCACTGCCTGTCACTATGGATGACAGATGCCATATGGCAGGGATGTCCCTCGAAATGAAGTCAAAGTCCAGTTACTTTTTACCACTGATAAAGCTCCAAAATATTATATTATATAAATTTAATGAAACTGCTTTCTCATTGGAAGTACCTACGATATAATTTATACGCATTATTTTGTAAAGCGCCGCCAATCCACAGCGCACTCCAAACTATCACTCATGATGAATGCAATGGGCTCTCAACGATCGCATATGGATTCTCAGAACCCTAAATTCTGCAATTTTGTTTGTTGACGTAGCCGCCGAGCGAGAAGTGGACCTCATTGGAAAATCGGTGTCTACGTGCTACAGATATTTCAAAATTGTTATTTTTCTAGTAAGGTGCAACAATTTTAATGCGTTGAGCGGTGGATAAACGATTGTAAAATGGCCAGGCAAGAACTCATTGCCTGTCACTATGAATGACAGATGCCATATGGCAGGGATGTCCCTCGAAATGAAGTCAAAGTCCAATTAATCTTTCTTTGTTTATTATCTTAATTGTCAATCTACTTATGTTCTGTTTCCCCTTGTTGGTCCTAGGGCTTCTACTACGCCTACGCGCCATCGTGTACGGTTCCTGGCAATGAGCTTCAGCTCTCTCCAACTCTTCCCCAATTGCCGTGACTCCTCCTCAACTGTTCTGCTACCATCCTGTGTTAACGGATTCCATTCCATCGCATAGTTTGCTATGGAACTGTCGCCTTTTCGATGTTTTTTTTTTTTTTTTTTTAATTTGCACGTGTGAAAGGGGGTTATGAATACCCTTATACTAATTTTAGAACACGGGCGTTTTGAGGAAAGGGGAAGAGACAGAGAGAAAGACAGATTGATGTAGTTGGTTTGAAACTCAGCTGGTATTAAGTTTCAGTGAACTCCAAGGGTGGCTGTCCAGATAACTGGGGAGCTTGTTTGTTTTTGCTTTTGTCGTTGCTCATGATTCACAGTATTTTTTTCCGTCCTCCTGATGTCAGCATCACGACCAAGTTGCATTTTAGCCATATGACTGCCCTACTGCCAGTGTTATGCCTTCACAGTAGAGTTGACATAAGCTTTCGCAATTGATCGACTTTTTATTTATTTCATGCGAAATAAATAGATGGTTATTGACATCTGGATTCGAACCCTGAACCTGTAGCGTGACAAGCGATGATGTTAGCACTACACCACGGCAACCCTAAAGTGTACGAAGTGTACGAGTATGACCAATCCACTGCCACTTCCGTCGTTAGATGGTTGTTCCTATTGGTTCCTGACCCCCTCTCTCTGGTAAAGATGTTCGTTAGAGATACGGTTAGGCCAGGAAGACGTTAAGATGTTCCGTAGGCAGCTATTAACAAACGTTTGTATTTTTTTTTTATGATAGTAGAGGTCACCTTCCAAGTGTTACACCCATACGACAGCATGAATTTAAGTTGATTGCATTACTTTGCATCATGGACATCATTCCAAACGCAGACTTTGCTTAATCCTTTAATTGTTGCCGAACTGAGGGGATCTTTAGGCAGTCGATGTTATACCTAGGTATTATGGTGGTATTGCGGAGTCTTTCAACAGTTGCAGTACGTAACTGGACAGTAACTACCATAAGGTGATGATCTCATACCAATCCCATGTCGGATCCTCGTTTATTTCGGACGTCTAAAAGGTAACTTCTAAAACGTCGACTGAATGGTCGATTTGGTTGGAAGATGATTGCCTGTCAGTTGACACCTAGCTGACTTTGTGGTAGGACTTATGCTCAAACATGGTGTTTTGCTGGAAGGGTTACCGGAGAGTAGAGTAGCACAGTGTTACATGTTGGGGATTGGTACTCTCCCGCGTCGGATCAAGATACTTCACTCACTCCCAAAATGTCGAAATTATATCGAAGAAACTCACGTTCTAATTGGAGGAAGCTGGCATTTCGAGATCGTTTGCTCCCTGAGTCTAGGAGCGTTCTCACATTCCAGAAACCAATCTGAGTCCGGGTACAATAGCCAAAAGTCGTCATCATTCGATCATTCCTCATCCGAGGCGTAATATCGGTTTCGGTAGCTGTTAACACTAGGATATAACCCACGTTACCTAGAATAGAAACGCTAGACCGTTCGCATTGCAATTTTAGCCTACCTGTATAAGGATTTATACATGTAGTTGCCGGCGGACCACCACTAGGAGATAAAACAAGCACTGATTTTTCTGCTGCTGTCTGAAACCAAGTTTTGAGCAGTCAATAGTTTCCCCATCAATCGCAATACATATCCCCAAATTACCAATCTAGCTGACGGAATATGCCGTTTCAAATGGTATTTATAAATTGATGACGTGCGGACATATTGATAACTGTTCTACGCCAGATTTATAAAATTTTGAATTTTGCTCCCCAGACTCCTGCAGGAGCCGTCAAGATAAGGAAGAAATAGAATCCATCAAACACCTGCTCTGCAACTGCCCAAATCTTCACAACCCTGGCCTCCTCCATATGGGAAACTGACTCTTCGGAGAACTGGATGAGTTGGCACATGCATCGCTGATGGACTTAATGAGATTCATAAGGAGCACACGCTGGTTCAAGTAAGAACCAGCCAGCTAGAAGCAGTGTTAGATGCGGTAACATAACCCAAGGGGAACCACAATGGACCAATAGGCCCCCGTGTAAGCACCTTTCGAGATGCACAGCAGCCCCCCCAACCTAATCTAACCTATGTGGGCAGTTCAGAATTTCTTCCTAATAATCAATACATGTTCTTCAATTTAATATTAATTCTTCCTGTTTCTTTTTGATATGCTCTTTCCACTTTAATTTAACATTCAGAGTCATGCCTAAATACTTTGCCGTGTTTGCAGTGAATTTATTATAATTGGTATCACATTTATATTTTTAGTTGTGAAGTTGGTGTGTGTTGACTTCGATTCATTGAGGTTTACTCTTCATTTTGTTGTCCAGTTGAGTATCTCATTGATTCCTTTTTTGTAGTTTCCTGACCGCTTCTACTGCATCGCTTCCCATTGCCAGAGTTGTAGTATCACCTGCGAATGTTACTATGCTTCCTTTGGATGGTTCAGGTGTAAAGCAGTGGACCTAAAACGTTACCTTGAGGAACTCCTGCCGCAATTTTCTTAAGTTCCGAGTATTTTTCTTCATATTTTACTCTAAAATGGCGTTCAGAGATATATGATTTGAGTACCAGGTGCAATTGCTTTGGTAGATCCCTTTGCAATTTAAACAGCCCTTTCTGCTAAATTTTGTCGAAGGCTTGTGGTACATCCAAACATATAGCTGAGCACACTTTTTTTTACATTGTGTGCTGTTTTCAATTGCGTTCAAGATTCAATGGAATTGTTCGATTGAATGATAGAATGTCTTTTACGAAAACCAAATTGATTGCATCTTTTAATTCGCATAGTGATACTGCACGGATTTCAAGATAATCATTTTTGTGCACTAAGAATGTGCTTTCATCTGATGTTTGTCTAGGAAGAGGCTCGAGATGTTCTGCAAAGAGTTTCGCTTTTCGTCGCCCAGATGATTTTGCAAAAGATAATCCTCGATGTTTGGGAATCTCAAGAGAGTACGCTGGATGGTTCATATGTTTCCAACCAAAGCTGTCGGTTCTCTGTACTGTCTCTTTTGCACGTTTTAATGGAAGAATATGCCTGCTTTTAATCGGTCTAATTGTTGACCATAATACTCTTTTGTGATGGTTTGAACAGGAGGATGACAGTATCACCTTATTTTCATAAAATCGCATTTCTGACCGCCAGTCACACTCCTTGTAGAGGAATGGATCAAAATTTAGACGAGAAAGCAACGAATTTCTATCGCTCAAATTGTGCGATACTCATTTTCTGAATATAGGCACTCTATAGTATTGTGCACTACAATAGAAGAATTCAAATTCTCAGCTTATTCCTGATTAGATGTGAATGGATTCTCATCCAGGGTGTTGAGCAGTACGTTGCTATTCCGGTCTACTACCTGGAGCCAATGATGTCCCTCTCGTAATTTGTTAAGCCATCTTTGAGCCTGACTTTCGCTTATAACTTGTCTGCCAAACACTTTACACAATTCACTTGCAACTTCCGCAAAACATGGGGATGTGCTCCTTGGTCACTTCAATTTCAATGGTTAATATCTCACACTAGTATGGTCTATTCTGTTCAAATTTTGACCATCGAAAGAAGAAAAGTTGTGCAATGGATATTAAAACTAAAAAATAAATTTCAGCAGGCTTAGTGAGAGTATTCGATGGTATCGAAAACCCGCTTATTTATGGGTTGATCGATCTATGCTGAACGACTTTATATGTAAGTCTAGGTTAGGTTAGGTTGAAGTGGCTGTCAGCCAATAATAGGTCCATTGTGATACCACATATGTTTGAGACGCGGCCTCTAGCGTACTCGTTGAACCATTTAGAGCTTCTGATGAAGCGTAGAATATACCTAACGTCAATATTATTCAGATCATCTAGGTCATTGAAACAGAAAGCTCCTAAGTGGATTTTCCTTCTTGGGAGAGAGCTCAGCAGGTGCAAAGAAGGTGAAGAATAGTAGTAATAGGTAGAAATAACTGCCAGCTGAGAGCCGACACATTCTGACCAATGGCTACTTATTGAACCATTAGATACAAAATGTCGGATGAGTTTTCTAATGTCTGCCTTATTCAGATCGTTTAGGTCGTTGAAGACGAAGGCTTCTAAGTGGAGTTTCCTTCTTTGGGAGAGAGCTGAGCAGGTCTAAAAAAACTGAAAAATAGTCTCCTCCTCATCCTCACCTACGCAGCTTCTGCAGAAATCATTAGAGAATACGCCAAGCCTTGTTGCATGCTTGCCTATTAGACAGTGTCCAGTAATGACACCTATAACAGCACTAATATGCTTCCTATTTAGAGAAATCAAATTCCTAGAGCGTTTCAGATCCAGCATAGGCCAAATCTGTTTTGTCGCTAGACAAGTTGTACCACTTGTCCACCTAGAATTTGTCTTTACGATAGCATCCAGCTTTAATTTAAGTCTGCATGTAGCGATAGGCATACCCAGTAAACTTTTGCCCGGAAGGATGGGTATTGTTGTTCCATGTCTGGCAAGTTCGTCAGCCTTACAATTCCCTGGAATATCCCTATGCCCCGGCAGCCAAATTAGGTGAATTTTAAACTGCTCCACTACCTCTTAAGAAAAGATCGGCAGTCTAGAGCTGTTAAAGAATTTGTTGAGGAAGATTCCAGGGATTTGATTGCGGCTTGGCTGTCTGAAAAGATGCGGATATCAATGGCCGATATTACGTTTTCCTTTAGCCAAGACAAGACTTCCCTTATTGCCATAATATCCGCCTGGAACACGCTACAATGGTTTGGGAGACGAAAAGAGAGGTTTAAATTAAGTCTATCAGAGAAGACACCACAACCCACCCTGTCGTTAGTTTTTGAACCGTCGGTAGAAAAATGTACCGACTTATCTTCCGTGAAGCCACCTTCTTCCCAGAATGCTCTGGTAGGGATGGTAACTTGGAAGTTTTTGTGAAAATTTAACTTGGGTATGGTG
Source organism: Pocota personata (assembly GCA_963082735.1). Lineage (NCBI taxonomy): Eukaryota > Metazoa > Arthropoda > Insecta > Diptera > Syrphidae > Pocota > Pocota personata. Next base: position 189,295,157 of record OY720430.1, read on the forward strand.
TAGTCAATATCTTCAGGGAAGATACTAAACTTGTTTAAGATGGAGGCGTGGCCATATACTTTTTTGGACCACTGTAAAGTAGCTTAAAGGCGAACAGCTGAGTTAGCTGCCATTTGCCTGCCATAAATGTCAAGGGGTGTTAAATGAAACAGAATGTCCATAGCTGCGGAAGGTGTTGTCCACAGTGCTCCGCTAATGCACAGACAAGCTCAACGTTGGACTTTGCTTAATAACTTCTGGTTTATTGCCTTATCCAAGGCAGTCCACCAGACAACTATCCCGTACATGAGGATCGGTCTAATGACTGAGATATAGAGCAAGTGAGTTAGTCTGGGTTGTAAAGCCCATTTACACCCGATGACTTTTTTGCAAGAGAAGAGTGCGACAGTGGCTTTCTTAACTCTTTCCTGTGTATTTTATTTTACTTCGTTGGAGAAAATTAAGCTTGTTCCTTTAAGGGATGGAGGGTCAATAGGTGGGATTTTGTATTTCCTTGAGAAGAGGACTAGTTCGGTTTTGTGGGGGTTCACTCCTAGACCACACCGAGCTGTCCATCTATATACAATAGCTTATTCAAAGCGTTTTGTAGGAGCTCTTTTAAGGTAGTGAGGAGTTAACCGGAGACTTGTAAGTCTAAGCGGGTGAACAGAAAGTAGGAAGCACAAATCACGCACACTTCATAGCTTCGACTGCAATAATGTCTTATATCTGTTCTACTTCTTGTCTACCACACTGTACAACTGACCAAAAAACAACTAATCAGATTTTGTTCAGGATGATCAAGTGTTTGCGATAGACAATATTTCCTCCGCACAGTAATCCTACCCAGATCTCGATTATAATCCATCCCAAAAGATGCGTGGGAACATCTACGAATGGAAATCTCAATTACCTGCTTATAGTCGCGTATCTTTGTCAATTTATCTTGCAAAACAAACAGAAATTTAATCCACCTGCGCAAAGACGCTCAATTCTAATTTATTCCATTTCATGTACACTTTTTCAGGTATGCCAACCGATTATGGCCGACGGTACTGACTGCTCGAATCCAATCAACGCCGGACGTTACATAGAGAAGTTCACATGTCTCGGCGTTAATTCCACCGAACGTATGCTAAAGGAAGTTCGCCTCTCGTTCCCCAGTGGGCATTCGAGCTTTTCCACCTTCACTATGGTGTACATGGCTGTAAGTACAAATGTAATCCACTCTTGACACTGTATACTGATGGTGGTTGTCGCCAGGGTGTCTATGGATGCAATGCACCATTCAATGTCAATTGGATTTGTTAGTTTTTTTTTTTTTTTTTTTTTTCTTGCTCATGTTTTTATGTATCTTTAATAGCTGTACTTGCAAGCTCGCATGAACTGGAAGGGATCCAAATTGTTGAAGCATTTCCTGCAATTCCTGCTGATTATGATTGCCTGGTACACCTCATTGAGTCGCGTTTCCGATTACAAACATCACTGGTCGGATGTTTTGGCCGGTGTGACAATTGGTGCCATTACTGCTTTAGCTGTGGTAAGTTTTGAATTTTATTGATTTGCTTTATTTTGTTTTAAACTGCGTTCTATACTCTTTCAATTCATTTCTTTATCGTTGCACCCAATAAAAAAAAAAATGTACATGTGTACAGATAGTGTGCCTATTCCGTCCTGTTCTTAGCGCTGTTAGTAGTTATCAGGTAATGAACTCTTGTTATTCGAACTTGAAAGCGATGTCTCACATTGATAACTTAATAAAGATAATTGGTTACTTCCAAGATACGTATCTAATATAATTTAAAAAATAAATTACTGATCTTGCTAGTAAAAATAACATTTGCTCGATACCATAGAACCGAGGGAGGTACGATAGATGCTAATAGTGTAAAGTGTGAATACTTCTGACTACTCGTACTCATTTGTTACATTTTCGAAAGTATTCGAACAAAAGTAACGAGTATTCACGAATACAAGTACACCCAGGTAACGATGATGTCACACCTACTCATCGATTTGCAGGATAAGATAAGCCAGAACTACTCATTGTTCATTGACGCTTGTTCACATATGTATGTACGAGTATAAAAGAAATTATCCTTGCTCTGGAAATTGTCCTCCTTTTGAAGCATTGATTGGTTTACTCGGTATATACATTGCTCAGTGTAGCATACATTTGATGACCAACACTCATAAGGGTGCGTAAAAAGGAAAAAAAGCATAGAATATATCCAATAAAAGAAAAAGGAGAAATGTTGTGATCAATCGTGAGACACCAATCTCGTGCAAGAAATATACGGGCAATGAGCAAGTTCACTTTCGATTCACAACCATTCATAGGAATTCTGGTGTTTGGCGTGGCGTAGATCATAAAAAACAAAATACCTGTCTGGATACTTTTGAGCATAAGAATAGATTGATTATATTTGCAGCTGTATTGCATGAAAACTTTGCAGCTGATTGTGCATAAGGGATTCGATTTTTGTGTATATTTTGTTTATAATGATATTTATTTCAGACTTTGCAGGGTCACCTAAGAGAAAAAAAAAACATGTAAATGTATTAAATATTCAAATAGTACATGATGTGCAAAAGAACTGCTAGAACCAGGGGGAGTATAAAGAATATGATAATACTTGTAGAGTACATAACCGAATACATAACGAATACGAATGAATGAATAACGAACACTTTATACCGAATGAGTACTTTTTTAAAACGCTAGTAGATGTCAGTCCTCCCCTTACTTTTTTTATAATTTGATAGTGGCTAGTCCCAAAGTTTGGTTGCCTGAAATGGAATAACCTGCACAAGGAGACAACTTTTAACTTCGCCCAGTTCTGGAATGATCATCGACCTCTCTAACTCGAAAACGAACCATTTTACGAGAAATATGGTAAACACCTTTTTTGCACAAAATTGTATGCGGAACGGTAAAAGTCCTAACATTTTTGTTCGTAAAATTTCGCGGAATTTTTGCGAAACAGATTTTAGCGAACGAACACCCCTTAGGAGAAGGAAAAATGTATGCGTTGCTCTTACTTTATTTACATTACTTTAGATGGCGCTGCAATCCGGGGTGGAGCCGGGCCTCAACCAACAAACGTCTCCAGCCAGCCCGATCTTATGCAACCCGCCTCCACTTGTGTGCGCCACCTTAGGTAAAGTGTTCCTTTATCGCTTCGTCCCTCCGGGCTCCGGGATGGATTAAAAGATTTTCCGCGCCGAAGAGTTGATGTTCATTCGCTCTACATCTCAGGCGATGAATTCGAACCCTTCTTACCCTTCTCCATTCCCCGTCGGTACAAACAAGACCAAAAATCACTCGAAGAATTTTTCTTTAGAAACAACCAAGCGGTCAGGGTGTTACATAAAGTCGCCTTAGTTGTCCTTGATAGGACTTTGCTACTCAATTGCATTGTTAGCTTAAAGAAACAGCGGTTGGCTAGAGTGATTCTTCGTTTAATCTCTGTGCTGGTGTCATTTTTGAATTTACACCGGAGCCTAGGTAGACAAAAACCTTCTGCGTCTGAGCGTCGAGATTGCCCCCAGCGTAAGTCATGCACCCCACACCGTGGATACATTTCATGAAACATGGTGAATCTTTGTGTAAGTACTATAAATCTTGGATTGCACTACGGTTCGATGTATCATAGAACTGAGCCTAAACCAACAACACTCGCTTCTCAAAAACGATGCTTAATCAACTGTTTCCAGTTGCATACACTATCTGAGATGAACCCTGCCTATGGGATGGATTCCATGACCCTCTGAATTCGAAGGGTACTTTCAGCCGGCTTTGAAAAATTCCACCCTTCTGCACCATGCTGGGGGGATGGTAGTTTTCTACAGGGTGTCCTTAGCTCTTACTAGTAAATAGAACCGTGTCGGTTAATTGCTTTCGTAAATTAAAGGTTTTTATGGGTGTTTGTTGACAACTTAATGAAGATCAGTCTCTGTTGCATCTGACATGATACTGGCAAAACGTCTGTCCAGCTTGCTTCTCAAAATGCTTTAGAATTCCGAACCATCTTCTCAAATACGATATTGACGAAACTACTTGTCATCGAGTAGATCCCAAGTAGTATTAAAGCCTTTCGTGGTGACTTTTTCGACTTTAGCAAAGCAGTTAACTTATTTCATATGCAAATGAGAGATACTAAAGCAGAACTTGGCGCAATATAGCTCACGCTGTTATACACCGTCGTCTTGCAATCAATAAACATTTAAGGGCTACCACCGTCTGAGATAGCAACTTTGTTTTTCTTAAACTTGGTTTTAGCTACAAACTGTATCTGCAAAAAGGTTCTGGTCCTACGAACAGAGTTGCTGTACCCTCTTATACTAGTCTATATTCCTCCTAGTTACCATCAACAGCAACGTGAACTGGCACACAGTATAAGGTTGTTGAGTTTGTTCAGGCATGCCGATACCATCCGGGAGCTTATTGTGTCTTTCATCATCACATCGTCTCGCTTACAATAGTTTCTGGAGAGTTTGCCTTTTGGTTCTGAGCGTTCGGTACTCCTACCACAGACCTATTCGTATACCGTATTTTTTGGTGTAGCCTTTAAGAGTATATATTTTGATGCTTAGTTTCGTGTTGAAGTTTTTGCATGTCTTGATCATAACTCAGGAACCACCACAGAAAATAAGTTAAAAAGTGAGTACAAGTCTACTATACATGCTCAGTCTAACCTGACAGCCTTGACAGCGCAACAGAGGAGTGTGTATTACATAAATGGTGAGGTTTTCTGACCTGAACGGCAGTAGCTCTTGGTGATGTTTTTTTTTATTATTTCACGGCAAATGTCGGCGGAAAACTAACAGACCAACCGCACCGCGTGCTATGTTATGTAGGACTTTTTAAGCAGACTTACCAAATTAGTCTGAGCGTGTGTAGCGGACGTGAGAATTTTCGTTTGTCGTGATGGGAAGAAGATGACTAAATAAACTTTTCGAAACACCCTGTATGTGAACAAATATATTTTAATTGAGAATTTGACTTTTGCTATGCTGTTCGACGTTTTTAGTGGCAGCACTGATAGTAATGCCGACGTTTTTTTTTTTTTCAAACCGGTCGAGGGTATACGCTAGTTGATTGGCAGCACTTGTTCTGTTCAATAGAAGCTTCTAAATCACTGTCCTTTACACATTTACTGGTATTTTCAACATTAGAGTCACAGCTTTTATCTAAGAATCGTTTTTGTTGCCTCAAATTGAGACACGTCACACATGCGTGTATTAGATATCTAGCTCACCTATTTCATTATTAATTATTGCATGCAAATTGTCCTTAGCCCGAATTTGATTTGCTTTTATGTTACAATTTGCCTTTTTTTATTACTATTTTTTTTTTTTTTTAATTTTGCAATGGAGACCGTCAGCAACTTGACACAATTCAATTGCAAGTCTTGCTGGTCACCGCTCATCAATCTAATCTACACTTAACATAATTCTATTCTAATTCATCTTGTATATTCTAGCCGCGTTTACTACCATCAAGTTGGTTTAATTGGTACACTGTTTGGCCGCAATCAAATAGAACTAAATCGAACTGATCGTGTATTGAATATTAAATTACAACTTTTTTTTTTCCAATCATTTTTCCTTTTGAAATTTTCTTGAAATTAAGTGTAAAGCAAAATGTTTCCTAATAATGTTAAATAAATGAACTGAATAGCATAACCATTGCATTAAAAATATTTTTTTTTTTTAATTATTTATATATAGAACCTATGTATACGAGTATAGGCAGATATATCCGTATATAAAAATATACATCCGTGTTTGATACTACCCATTAATCAAAACCCAAATATGATGACATTTAGTTAATATTTCCTCGATTTTTAAGAGCTTTTAAGAGAGTGAACTGTTATGGTTTTTCTTATAAAAAAGTAGGCGTGGCATTTAACATTTATAACCCATTTTCACGGAATCTGACAAGATTATCAGGATAGTTTTTCATCATCGCTAAAGGCAAATTTCAGTTTCTGGAAGCAAACGCCCCCAAAAAGTGGGCATGCTTCTACATGAGTGGGTGAAGTACTCGTATCTTATGTGTTTAGATAGTTTCTGTTACACACGCGATCTCAGGATCTACAGTATCGAATTTCTTGAGGTTTTTATCATTTGATTTGCAATCCTTTTCTATAAGTTTTAACTTAATGCTGGATAGATGCTTTCAAGAAGGTGTAAACGCACGATTTGTTAGTTTTGTATACCTTGTCATGTCATAAATAAGCATTTTTGGTGTAGCAGTAAATAATAAAAATGAACGAACATGCTTTTGGTAAATTTTTGCCGATATTTTTACGCCCTTCTCCCAAAAGTGAAGGTCGGTAACGCCTTCGTAGTTGATTCCCCACAAAATCATCACAGATGCTCGCGGAATGAATTCTGATGATTCTTTGGACACAGACTCCCTTATTTTGCTTATTGTACGATTCCTCAATACAGCAAATATTTTTTTCATCTGTGAACAAAATTTTCCTGTGGCCATTTTGTGCGTACTTTCATTCCGTTTTTGCTTTAATTGGGCTACGATATCTTAATTTCTCGTGACAAGATTTTCTGCTTGCGCAGCGGTTTCCGATTAATCCTTACTTTAAGAGCTTTGATCGTCTGTGGAGTCCTGATAGTGCGAAAACATAAGGATCTTTGACGGCCAGTTACTCCATCAGTATCTTCAAACAATTTAACAGTTCGATACAGAAAATTTCGGGTGATTTCAAGCGGTTGCTTGGCCTGGAAAATATCGCCTCCTTCCATATTACACTCGTGAATTACCACTATACGGTTTTCAATATCGTTATCCTTTATATTTACAAACGACGCTTGTGTAAATCGTTTTCTAGACCTTTTTGCAGTTAACTTACGAGTAGTATAAATGTCACTCATTGAGCATCTGTCAATATATTGTAGAATGGATGTGTTCAGTACTAGTTTCACGATGAGTGCGTTTAAACCTGTACCAGTATTTATGGTTTGACTAGTTATACATCTTCATCACTGTCACCCTATTGTCGTAGTAAAAATATATTATAATTCTCATTGTCTTACTGATTTATCAATCGTATAGATCCGGTCAAGCCCAAAAGGTGACATTTCTTCTCCAAGCGTTCTTGTCTCATAGCTGTTTTGGGGCACCGCCGATGAATGTAATTGTGCGTGCAGATACTCGTAGATTGAGATCGTCGATGTTTCCCTTTAAAATATGTTTCGAATGTGGTACTACTTAGCCGTAGTGTAGTGGTGTTATTTTAAATAGAAGTTGGCTGGTTCCAACTGTAACCATGAAATCGGATTGCGGAGCTTCAAGCTACCGGACGGTGGAACAGAAATTTTTTTTTTATATAAAAGCAGATTTCCAAATCCCGGAGCACTCGGAATCAATTACCGAGGTTTGGAAAAACTTAGACTTTATGCGTTTCTCTTTTATGCTCTGGTGGCTGTGGTTGCTTTTCCCCATCCGAGCTCGAACCTGCACAATTCGGGTTACAAGCGAACACACTACCCACTACATCGTGGCCACCTTAATACTTTAAAATTTATATATTGCTTTGTAGTATGGCTGTGCGATTTCCTATGAAAAACACACATTTATCTGGGTGAGCAGGTCCATGATTCAAGCCATGAATCTCCCCGCGGTGTCTGACCCAAAATGAGCGCCTCCCAACAGCATCTGTTTCCACAGCAGTTTAAATCACAAACTTATCAGCACATGGGATTAGTTTTTAATCTAAACAAAATGCATCCTTTCTTCCTCTATGTCCTTTCCTCTCTCCTTCCCTGGGTTAGTAAACTTTAAAGGACGGTGATGCAGATTAAGAAAAACATTTTCTAGTTATACGAGTACAATAATGATGATTTGCACTACACGTAAAACAAACAAAACGTTCAAGAAAAAATCTTCTAGAATTGAAATAAAATAGCCAAAATCATTACAATTATCTAGGACACAACCCATTAAGTATGCTGAAATAAGCAATATCTGAGTTTCAAACCGCTACCCTAAACATCGTTCTCTCTCTTTCTCCCCTTTCCTATCCAAGACCAGTATTCATTTGACCTTCATTTCACTGGTGTTTTTTTTTTCTATCGAAGCTACAGGTGTCTATCGACATATCAAGCAGTTTCGACCACGTATATACTTCGTCATACTGCTGAACATAATTACAGTTTGATTTATTCTCCTACTTTTTTCTATGTCACTCAGCTTCATATCCTGTAAAGTAGTAGGAGACCTTCTGAATGTATATACATTTTTGAAGTACATAGATACATGTCATTCAATTCACATACAGCATATTAGGACGGTGGTTTCTTTATGTTCATTTCAGTGCAATACCCTGATCATACTCCAAATAATTGCCCTTAGCCCCAACTGACTCCCATTTCACATAATTAACCTCCACTCTGACCACAATACTAAAATCCTTTGCGGTTTGGCTGCCCTCGCTTGCATCCAGCTTTGTAATCGAAACCACAAAACTCATGTCAACCAGTGTACGACATTAACCCAGTTAACTTCTGTTCTCCGGTATGCCTTTGACTTGAGGGATATTCAATTAAAATTCGCAAACCATGTTAACCCATTCCGTGATCCTCCACTCGAATTTTGTTTCGCTTTACCATTCGATAAACCAATTACCACGAGAGTCGTACTGAGCAACCACAAATGGATGTTCGAGTGATACCACTGCCAAAACATGGCGAGGATGCATGTCATCACGCAACCACTGTTGTAGTTTCCAGTATAATTCTTGACAGCGGGAAAACAGGAAATCGATCATGGAATTCAATTATTATTCCCATCTACAACTGCAACTGAGGTGTTCGCATGCGCAGAAGGTGTTGGGATTTTTATTCAATTTTCTTCTCCGTTTTATTTCTCTCTTATGATTATACATTCCATACATATTCTCTTAGCAAATGTAGATATTACGTTGAAATGTTGATTGACTTTAATGTTTTGCTATCATTTCGTGCACGCATGGATATTTTCCAACTTTTATGATCTATTAGCATCGTAGATACGTAAATCGTAAAAATGCTGGTAACCCACTGCGAAGGCTCCACAACAGCTAACTTAATGATTCCCATAAACTTTGCTATAAACTTGGCATAAACCTGCATTATTCCTCGACATAGGGTATTGCCACTAATTACCAGCAGTTTGAATGTGTTGTCGGAAATACTGATGTAATTTCAGGATGATATACATAATTACCCTAAAATTATGCAATTATTATTTGGAAATTTTCTTTCCATTTATTGAACGGAAGTGCACGAGCCCTCTAACGGTTGGGGTAGGGTAACTGCATTGAATGCGTTTAGTCATGATATTGTGATTGTACTCGTGTGTTTCATTCTGTCAAAATTTTATGACTTATTGATAAAACTGTACAATTGTCAGATGTAAATATTGATGGAGGGATATGACTTGAACATTTTTAACACATTCTTTGTACTTCGTTCGTAGGACTGATTTCAAAACTGTTTGCGAATTAGTGTACAAGTTACAAACAAAATTCCTTCTGGTTTGTATGACAAACATTTAGCAAACAGACAAGCTGCAAATACCAAAATCTGTTACCACTAAACTCTAAACAGTTTGACTGTTTTTATTCGTTCAATAAATCCTTTCCAAGTTGAAGTACTTAATATGCAATATTTCTTCAGCCTTTCTGTGTCATGTTTACCCGTCTTTCAGCCATCATTTGGCTTACTGCATTACTAGCTATGGAGTTGTGACCATTTCCGAAATTCACGGCCACCTCCGGCTGCATATTGCTTCGCTATCCATTCTCTTCTAAAGGTATTCGTTGGGGATAGACCAGAACGCAAGAAGAATAGTAGAGAAATGATGTGGCCTTACCGGACGCCACTGTGAATCTCATATTTGTCCGAAAGTCTTCCTCGAATTGTGCATAGTACAATATTTTATCAGGAATGCATCTCCAGACTGACACTGCAGAAAATCTTTTCGAAATCGAGGTACAGGCGTATAGCTGATGAATTCGCGATCAACATTTGGCGCATTGTTCCGCGATGATCTACTCTTCGTGAAAGCTCTCGGACTATGAGGCTCTCTTTACGAGTAGATGCAACAGGTCTTCCGAAATTGTTGGTGGTATCGTGGATGTGGATCACATCCCTGGCCAATGCACTGTTTACGACCGTATTTTGGTTGACATCTAATACATAAGTATGTTAGGACCGTCTGACACCTTATCGGGTATTTAGTCAAGTTGCGACCACCATCGTGTGGAATTCTTACCTCCTAGAAAACTCATACTCACGATATCGTTCTTGTTCCTTGAGTTTTCTATACTTTCTTACTCCAGCCGTCTTAAACCTTTGCATCCGGCAAATAAAAAAAAAAACACAAATTTGAAGAAGATCAAGGAAAATTTAAGTTTCGCTTTTAATTTTCAATGGAAGAACCATCAGCTCCAACGCTTACCAAAACGACGTTGCATGTGATCTGTCAGTGTTCATGTGATCTGTCACTTGGACAGATGAATTGGAGGCACACTACTATAGATTTATTCCCAACGACGATGATAGATATACAGGTACAAGAGCACTAAACATCCTACATTGCGGCAGTGTTCAAGGGAATTAATTAGGCTGTAAATAGACTGAATGCCGATCTGAACACAATCAAATACACTCAAACATGTTTAGATCTTTTGAAGAATCGCAGGCATTGAGCACCACCTTTTGAAGAATTAGTAATCTGCTAATTCAACCGAAAGTCTGAGCTATTCGGTTTTTCGCACTGCAATTGATAATAGCATCGATATCTGAGTTGATTCCAGCAGACAGTCGCTGCAGCTGTGCTTCTACGATTTGCGGTTCCTCAAAAGTGCTGTCGTCGCCAAATGAATGGATTTTATTACGAGTAGAAATTATACGTCAGGAGAATACTCGTATCGGCGAGAGGACAGAGTCATAGGGTACACCAGCCAGAATGGGGTAGAGGCAATCATCCATTCAATACAACTTTTATTGATCGGCAATTGATTTCGAGAATATATTACTGACACTATAAACTTCTAGATTAGACTACTGTGTCATACTGTCGATAGGACAACTGCTCTATATTCACCATATTTTTGGATAGACTAGCTCAATTGCTCAGCCAAGTAGGTTGTTAAATCCCTAGATTAATACCCTGAATCTGCTTATTCTCAATATTCGCAGTCCATACATACTCGTATTACGTAGTGCTTCCAGAAAATGTTCCTAGATCGCGAAGTTGACAGAGTTTTGAAGTCCGGCATTATGACAAAACAATAGTGTTTGACGCCCCTTATATATTGTTCTGTATCAACTACAATTTTAATGGCATCAGCAGTCGAGTGTGTCTTTCAAAACCCATATTAGTGGTCTAATAGACCTCTCGTATCTTCAATGGCTGCTGCCAACCTATTGCGGATGATGCGCTCCAAAACTTTCCAAGAGCAATGCGGCTTTCAATCTCCTGGGGGCTTGCTTTCTTGCGGAATTGCTTTCATTTTTGTTAATTCCATTGGTTAGGAAACCCTCTCACATTCAGACATGCATTGTGCATACCCATGAACATATCCAGACTGTCGCTTTACGTACCACGTTGCAAATGTCATTCAGTCCATGACACAGCTCTTTTGTGTTTAACCCTACTGCTGTACACTGAAATGTCAATGTACTTTTGTTACCCCGAAATCTGTCCATCAATTTTATTTGCGGCAGACATACTGCGGATTCATGTACACTTCCGGGTGGCTAGCCAGAATAGTCTAGCGACAGAGTTACGCGTTGTGGATTGACACACTCCCAAGTCTAAACATCTTAGTCTCAAAGATGTTCAAAGTCTGCTTTGGATCAGGTATCCTCTTGAAGCTCCAATTCCGATTGTCCGCAAATCAGATTTGTCCAACATTCGCTCTGCATTTAGAATTTATGTAAAGCAGATTAAACGTTCAAATCCTTGTGACTAGAAGCACAAATAAACGTGCATATACAGGGTGGGCCAAATAAGACCAACCAATGTTGGAGGGAATTCTTGATGTGAGAATGCTGAAGAGGTGAGTATTTCACCGCTTGCCTCGAACAGGAATTTTTCCTGTCCTAGCCTGATAAACAAATTTCTAGTCTGTCAGTTTGTGCAACAATTATCCAAGGGAAAATTTCCCACGGAGAGACTAGCGACATCCCCTTAAGTTAGCGAATATTAGGAATTAATATTATAGGTTCCACACCACTTGCCTCGAATAGGAATTTCCCCCATCCTGACTGGTTGCAGTATTTCAAGATACTTGTGAGTTGTATGTCTGCTACTTCATGTAACTCTCCAAAGAATAAGTTCCTAAGGAAAGTTAAGTGACATCTGCTTAAACTAGGCACAAGAAGTGGAAGGTGTCTTTCTCCATCGCAGGGTTTTCGCAACCTTTACAGACATGCTATTCCCATCCGCCCGGAGTGTTTATTTAAAAGGTTATGTCCCGCTATTACGCTGCTTACTGCGAATATCGATAATCTTTTAAGAGTTGGTAGTTTCTTTGTTTTGATGTCATCAATATTTGGCCATAGAGCTTTTGCCGTTTCATTGTACAAGTTTAAATATTTTTCCATCTGCTCTTTGCTGTAGTCCGGAATTTGTCTGCTATTATTGACTTCACGTATGAGAGTGGTGCGTGGACTGCATCTGTTAATGGTACACATCGGTCGGACCCCATCCTGGCCATTTCATCTGCTTTTTCTTTTCCGATTAAGTCACTATGATCTGGCACCCAAATAATTTGAACATTGTTCTGGCAGCTCGGAGCCCCAAGGTGGGCGCGACAGAATTCAACTGCTTTCAATTTAATTGTTACCGCTGCCAGAGCCTTAATGGCTGCTTGGGTGTCCACGTAAATGGAGATATTCTCTCGGGATATGGCCATTACCATCGTCCTATGGGCTTCCAGAATTGCTTCCGCTTGAAAGACGCTGCATGTATCCGGAAAACGTATTTTAGTGGAGATACCGAGTTTCTTTTATTTTTGATCCATCTGTGTATATGGCGATTTCTGAGCTAGAGATGACGGTGTTCGCTGCCCTGTTGGGTATCCAACTTGAGTACTTCTAACTGAAGTCTAGCCAAGTAATCAGGTAGTCGTTTTGTAAGCTGTTATCTACTGTTTCTTTAAGGATTGAGCTGTGTCGATACACTGGCGTTGTCGAGTTGTTAGCGGACCACGCATTTAGCAACGGTTTCTCTTATACATATATGTATAAATCCGGTTGTTTTAGGCTGATGGATGAAACTCCGGCGTGATCGATGGAGAGCAAAACTATTGGTTTGCATTTTTTCTTCTTTTAAACTTAATGATACGTTGCAGTTGCAACAACTGCAAGTTTAAGCTGAAGGTTTTAATTTAATTACTTGTATTCACTGTGATACAGGAATCAGTATTTATAAGTAAAGGATGTTCCAAAATGCATGCAAGAAGTAATTTTGATAGAAATTACAGGTTTTTAATTAAAAATTCTAAAGTATACAGTATAGGGTTATATATGGAATAGCATATCAGGTAAATGGTCTCCGCGGCTTTGCTGGCATATACGCACTATTTTGTCTAAAATTTCCATGACCGTTTTGCATAAATGTGGCTGAATTTCGTTGATACAGCGCTCAATTTGCTCCTTCAAGACGTGAGGGGTCGTGGGCTTATTGGCATAAACCTTAGACTTCAAAAAACCCCAAAGAAAAAAGTCCAACGGCGTTAAATCGCATGATCGGGGCGGCAAATTCTGATTCACCAAAACGGGAAATTACAGGACCAGAAAATGATTCCTGCAGTAATTGAATTGTTTGTCGCGCTGTATGGCATGTGGCATCGTCTTGTTGAAACCACGTATTGTCCACAACCATATCTTGTACTTTAGGCACAAAAAACTGGATTATCATGTCGCGGTAGCGAGCAACATTAACTGTTATTGCCTGACCAGCCACATTGACACGTTGTGGATGCATTTGTTCCTCAACAATCACTTGTGGATTTTCTGAACCCCAAATTCGTCCAATTTTGATGATAAGCAAAGCCATCAAGATGAAAATGAGTCTCATCGCTGAAGATGATTTTGTTCAAAAAATCAGCATGCACTTTCCATTCAACGAACTCTCTTCGCTGTGCATGGTCAGTAGGCTTCAGTTCTTGAGTCAATTGCACTTTGTATGCACCGTGCCGAATTGATGTTCCTGGACTCTCAACAATACTCTCAAGAACTGCTTCGATGTTTTGTGTTGAACGACTTGTTGAAGGACGGCCAAATTGTCTAAGATCACTAATTGATCCAGTCTCCACTGTAGCTGTCAAACCTTCATTATTTTTAAAATATTGCAACAATAAAAACCGTCGTTCTTTCGTGTAGCACTCCATTTTTAATAACCCTGAACTGTCAGATGTCATGCTGTCTTTTTTTTTATTTCGTTGGCAACACTTTACTGCACAAATGGCGCAAAATTCAAATCTTGCGGGACTTTTGGGACACCCTTTATATTCTGAACATAATTACTTTTTGCTTGCTTTCCTAAGATGTTATTTACTACTTCCCATACTTTCTGTGCATTTCCCTTGAATTCATTCAAACCCTTGGTATAGTAAGAGTCACACGCCATTTTTTTTTAAATCTTTTTCCTAATTTTATGTAATATTTGTTTAAAACCCTATTTTCTGGACATCTTTTACACATTTTTGCGACGATTTTTTTTACAGTTGTCTTAATAAACAAAGTGTCATCCAAGATTCCAAAAATTGTTCCAAAAATAAACCAAAATACTAACAATACCCTTACAAGATCAAATTAACTGAATAACTGAAGCCTCTTGATCATTTGAAGCCCAGAAACTTCTCCGATTGGGCTCTGCAAAAGTTTGAAGAAAATCCTGAATTTCATCGAAAAATCATCTCCAGCGATGAAGCTCATTTTTGGCTTAATGGCTTTGTCAATAAGCAAAATATTCATTATTGGACAGCATCAAACCCACATGTGCTTCAAGAGACTCCATTGCATACACAATAAGTGACCGTGTGGTGTGGATTTCATGCCGGAAGTGTGATTGGACCGTATTTTTTCGTCATGTTGCGGTCAATGGAGTTCCCAATCGTGCCATGTTGGAAGACTATTTTTGACCAGAATTGGATGGACTTGACATCAGTAATATGTGGTTCCAACAAGATGGTGACACATGCCACACAGCTGGTCAGACAATTGATCTATTGAAGGGGAAGTTCGGTAATCGTGTAATCTCGAGAAATGGTCCGGTCGCTCATGCAATTTAACGCCGATGGATTTCTTTTTATTGAGTTACGTTACGAGTAAGTCTTTGGTTTATGCCAATAAGCAAGAGGAGCTCAGGAACAATATCGAACACGAAATCGCCAACGTTCCAGACGATATTTAAATTTAGCATGTGTACTATATCTGGAATAAATTTCAGCCCGACATCTCAATTATTTTTTGATTTATTTAAATACAAAATTGTTATGTCCTTATTGAAAAACCCTTTATTAGCAAACAACCAAAGTTTTTTCTTAGACTGCGAATATTTATTATTATCATTTTTTTTTTGAAACAATTTCACTTTCTCTTTCAGGCAAACTTCGTTTCGGATTTATTTAACAAAAAAACAGAAAAATCATATTTGCCCACGACACGACCAGACAGCAATATGCCCCCGCAGACAATCACCAATGGACATTCTTAGAACCGTGCACCACACCAACAAACCCATAGATATTGCAAGCACCAAAAGTGTCTTCCAGAAAAAAAAAAAACAAAGTCTACAATAATTTATTTTTCCTTCAATAGTCTGCTGTTAAAAATCTATCTAGTACATTATTTTATAAAGAGTTCTATATATTTATTGTGTAAATTAGCCTAAAATAATTTCTTTCTATGTAATAGAAGAAAAAGTGTCTAGTTTTTTTTGTTGTAAAACACAATCCAGCCCTTTTCCCCAATCTAATCGAGTCAAGACAAAACAAAACAAAACAAAACAAAACAAAACAAAAAAAAAAAAAACCTTTAGCAAAGCAAATATTTACAAGTAAAATGGCTGCTCTTTTAGCTGCTATTTAATTAAATTATTTTTAACACACATCTAACGATATAATAATAATGTATTTATGTAGGACTACTTAAAGCATACCTCCTAGATACGATACTAATAAAATATTTAACACACAGATACACAAAAACACACACGTGCTTAAAGCACATCACCACAAGTATTTATTGAAAGTTCAAAGGAATTTATAATTAGCATCCTGTGTAGCTAAGATGCTGGTATGATAATGCAGGATGAACTAGTGATGATATAATGCGCCTTGTTAGTTAGCCTTATGTTAACATTATTCTTCTAAGCAATAGATAAGCAGATACCACGGAGTAGAATCAATCGATTGTACATAATAGAGTGTGACCAGAGATGGTTTTTTTTTTTATTGATCTTACGTCTGTTGGAGGAAGGCAGTGTTGTGAATTAGCGATACAGAAAGGTTATATACAAATGCGAGTAAATATTGTTGAAAATTTATATAAATTTTTATTATTTAAAATCTGCATTTAGATGTTAAGATGTTTTATGTATTCAATAAGAATTAGATATTTGTGTAAGATAGAGTAAGAAAGTTTTACGATTTAAGTTTAATTGTCTAATGTTGAACAATAATTAATGGTATTAAAGTATAAAAATAAATTTATTTTTTAATTTAACACAAGAAGTCTATTAATTTGTTTTATATGGAGAGAGGCTAAAAATCTAAACGGTTTAAGAGCCGTTTTATTCACTATTGTTCAATTTGCCGAAAAATCCCAAGTTGGCTAACTTCGGAGTTGATTTCAACTCGAGAGCTGAACGGCAAGTTGAAAAGTGTTTTTTTTTTTTTCACTATTTCAACACCCGGTTTGGGAGTTGTAAAAGGGAATGATTGTCAAGCTCCCTAAAAAAGGCAACCTAATGCAGTGCGAAAACTGGAGAGGTATCTGCGTGCTGCCTGCTGTGGCCAAGATAATAGCTAGAATCATCCTGGAGCTAATCAAAGAACACCTTGAAGACACACTCGACGCCGAACAAGCAGGTTTCCGCTCTGGATCCACCTGTGTCGACCACATCAACACCCTGCGGATCATCATCGAGCAATGTGTTGAATATCGATCACCACTTCACCTGTTGTTCATCGATTTTGAAAAGGCGTTTCATAGTGTCAATCGGGAATTTATTTGGCGTGCCTTGCGCAGAAGAGGCATTCCGGATAAATTAATAGCAATTATCAAGGCTACATATGATGGGTCCACATGTCACGTTCTGCACAGGGGAAGACTGTCTGAGGAATTCGAAGTCCAAAGTGGTTTTCGGAAAGGCTGCATACTTTCACCAATATTGTTTTTATTGGTCATTAGCGATGTGCTGAATGCGGCCTTATCAACAGGAAATGGAGGAATTCGATGGACTCTCACATCTGAACTCAAACACCTCGACTACGCCGACGATGTATGCCTACTGTCTCACAGAATAATGGACCTTCACCAAATGACAGCAAATGTGGAGAGGGGAGCAGACGTCGTTGGGCTGAAAATTAACTCGGCAAAAACAAAAATGATCAGCCTAGGACCATACACATCAACTCATATAAACATTGCTGGGCAAACGGTTGAGAGAGTAGAGAGTTTTCAATACTTTGGGAGTATTGTCTCAACCGATGGCGGAACCGAACTGGATATAGCCAGCCGAATAGGTAAAGCAAAATCTGCGTTTGGGATGCTATCCACAGTTTGGCGAAGTGATGCAATTAGCTTAAACACCAAGCTACGACTGTTCCGTTCCAACGTTGAATCCGTGCTGTTATATAGAGTGACCGTCACTATCACGAGAAAGCTGCAAACGTTTGTCAATAGGTGTTTACCTTACATCTTAAGGATATTCTGGCCAAACCGTATCTCTAACGAACAGCTTTATCAGAGAACGGGCCATGAACCTATAGGCACAACCATACGACGACGAAAGTGGCAGTGGATCGGTCACACTCTCCGAAAGGGTGACAGGTCCATAGCTAACCAAGCGATACAATGGAACCCGCTTACCCAGGATGGCAGGATATGCGGCGGTCCTAGGAGTACGTGGCGCAGAACAGTTGAGAAGGAAGCACGGCAACTGGGAAAGAGTTGGGGAGAGCTGAGGCACATTTCCAGATATCGCACACGATGGCGCGTAGGCGTTGTAGAGGCCCTAGGATCCACAAGGGGATACAGGACATAAGTAAGTGAAGTAACTTTGGATTTGAAATTTATGATTGCTGTGTTATTCGAAAACAGTTACGTTTCAAAAAAATTAAAAGAATTACTAAAAAAAGGGAAAAAAGTGAAGCAATGGAAAAAGGTAAGAGAAACAAAAAAAAAAAGAATACCAAAAATAGTGTACACGGCGGAGAAGGAAGATTGGCTCGTAAAGAATGCTTTGGAGTACAGTTCCATAATTGAAAATAATAAGACGGACGATGTGACGAATCGCGACAAAGACAATGCGTGGGAGAAAATTGCAATCGCATTCAATGTTGCTTTGCACTTATACTTTTTTATTTTATTTCATTCTCTCTATCTGTTTTTCTCACAGGAAAGAGCTTTGAAGTCTCTGCGCGAAAAATATTCAAAAATTAAGCAGACGTTGAAGGATCGTGCGTTTTACTTTTCAGAGACGCCAAAAAGACCGGTGGTGGTCCGCCCAAAAAGGAACTACCAGCATTGAGCGAACTACTGCAACAATTGGCGGTGCTTTTGACGCCTTCTACCTTGGGTCTTGCTGCAATATCTGTCAATAGCGAATATTCAACAGCCAACAAGTCAGCACTGCAATAAATAAATGTCACATTTTTCGATGAGACTCATGGAAAAATGGTGTCAAATATTAATGATCCCCCGTGTTCAAGCAGTGAGGCACTGACAACGATCCAAATGCAGCCTGTTGAAACTCCAACTGACAAATTTAAAAGTACAAAACACCACAACACAGAGTCAATTTTGTCGAACGAAGGGGCAGTTGTTGACCGTACTTGGGAGAGTGTAAATCCTTCTTATAATCATCTTACGTATTGTAACATAATGTAGCATAATGCAACAAATTCCGAAGTGTCTTTCATTCTGGCATAATTTTGTTCAGAAGTGTCTTTTCATTCGAGGTTCGTGTCCGCAATTAGTCTCCACAGCTCGTGTCCACGATAAGAGACGGATAATATCACGGATAAGAGAGAACAAGAGATTATTGGCTGCAGCTGTCATCCTGGAATTATTTGCTAGAAGTTTCTGGCTATTAGAAATGCGGCTATTTAAGGACAGATGGCGATCGAGACAGGCAGTTGGTTTTGAACCGCACGAGGAGATTGGAAAAGTGATAACAGCCGAAGTTGTAATTTTGTGATAAATTGAAAGTTGAGAGTTAACAAGAAGAAGTAATTAGTTTGGATTTGTGAATTAAGTAATTGAAATGAGATAAAGTGATTTGAGAAGAAAGAGAATTTGCGAAGAATAGTATAGTGTGAACTTGAATTGTTCTATAGACTAGAAAATAAAGAAATAATTTCACAAAATATCGTTTTATCTACTCGAGCTGTAGCACGCATATTACAATATCTATTCCTACTTTTAAACGCTCTATTGCACAGTCGCCGCCGTAAAATGAAATCGGAAGAAATCCCAACCCCAAGCAAAATTCAAAAATTGTCAGAAGAAAAGCAGCAACATTCCGCAACCAAATATAGAATCGAAATTGAGATTTTAGAGGGTGAGAGAGAGCGGTACAAGTTTGACCGCGAACGAGCAGCCTTAGATCTCAACCGAGCTGCAATTGAATGTGAACGGGCTGAGCTTGATCGAAAGCATTGATCGATTGCAGTGGGCAGACAAAGAGTTTCAACGCCTTCGTTTGTCCACTTTTCAACCTACATCCGATAAAATTCAACATTCAATGACACCAGTCGCAACAGCAGCAAAAAATGAATATAATTGAGTAATTTATGTTTGTTTAAGTTTTCAGTTAATCAATAAAATTCCATTAATAAATTGTATTTTCACTTTTATTTTGTATTTGATGGATTCTTCGAATCGACATATTGAAAATGCGTTGATCACGTGTGGAGCCCTTTTAAAGAAGGAAACAATAAAAATCGATTTGGTATTTATATTAATTACACGAGCACAATACTGTAATATGCGAGCTACGGCTCGAGTAGATAAAACGTTATTCTGTGAGATTATTTCTTTATTTTCTAGTCTATAGAACAATTCCAGTTCACACTATACTATTCTTCGCAAATTTTCTTTCTTCTCAAATCACTTTATCTCATTTGAGTTACTTAATTCACAAATCCAAACTAATTACTTCTTCTTGTTAACTCTCAACTTTCAATTTATCACAAAATTACAACTTCGCCTATTATCACTTTTCCAATCTCTTCGTGCGGTTCAAAACCCAACTGCCCTGCCTCGATCGCCATCTGTCCTTATATAGTCGCATTTCTGATAGCCAGAAACTTCTAGCAAATTATTCGACCACTGGAACAAGAAAATTCTGATGTAATAATTCCAAGATGTCAGCTGCAGCAAATAATCTCTTGTGGTTATAATTCTCTCTTAATTCCGCGACGTCGTCTTAGACATAATCCGTCTCTTACCGTGGGCACGAACCTCGAATGAAAAGAGACTTCGGAATGTGTTGCCACTTTTGTGGGGCGTAGTTATTATGCTGCATTATGTTACAATACTTTTCAAGAGACAATTTTAGAGTGAATAAACAGAAATTAAACAAAATCCCAAGTTTGCTCGGATAACTTCTACTATTTCGGGGAGTTGAGAAATCAAAATTTGACTAACTTTGGATTTTCTCAACTTTTGAATATCGAAAGTTGAGAGAGTTAACTTTGAGTGAATAAAAGTAATTTCTCAAGTTGACAATAAAAATCCCCAAGTTGTGTTCAACTTCGAGTGAATAAAACGGCCCTAAGTGTACCAACAAAATTCAATATAAAGGGTGGGACATTTTAAAATTACTGCAACAAAAAATTCATTTAATTTTTTTCAAATTTATGATTATTTATGGAAAATAATTTCATCTAAACAGCTGTCGCGGATGGCTTGGCTGTAGCCGATCTTGTCAACCCAATTTTGAAGTATATTTTTGACGATTCGGAGCTTTATTTTACAAATAGCTCGATCAATATTGTGCTTAAGTGCCTGAATCGTTTCTGGATTGTGAGCACAACTTCGATCTCCAACGGCTTAAAATCGCAACTCCGCGGAGGCCAAGCAACTTCACCAAAACGATTATTGAACTTAGTGCGCAAAAGATCGATTGTTGAACAGGTTCTATGGCACGTAGCGCCATCTTGCTGGAACTAGAGGTCAGTTTCTGGTCAAACAAAATCGGTTATCATGCCTCTGTAGCACTCTTCGTTGACCGTAAAGTTGTTGCCATCTTCATTTTCGAATAAAAATGGGCCAATAATGCAGTCACAGCAGCAACATTCTCTGCTGAGCACACAGGATGAATACGAGGATAACTTGTGTTCTCAGATAGCATGCCAATCTCCCAAACTTGCTTATAGCATTCACGGTTGGTGCATTATTTCGGCTAAAATTTATTTTAAAAATTCTCTCTGTTTCGGCAACACAGCACTCGCTTTGGAAATAAGTTTTCATCTTTTCCCAACCTTGTTCCAGCGTAAATTGATTCATTTCTACACCACGAAGATATAATACTGTGTTTCTGTCAATTTGTTGAGCGCGATAGAGCTGTCAGTGTCAGAATAACATGTAATTTAAAAAGACACCAGCAGATGGCCCACCCATTATAAGGTTGTTACGTATGAAATGTCCGATTTCGTTAGCGTTAAATGAAAGGCCATCATTTTAAAGAAAAAAATGTATTCTTCCGAAATTATCACCACCGATTGATTATTCATTGCCAATGCTCTGGCAGTAAGAAAATTACATTTTTGAAAAAAAATCCTTGTATTTGAGGCGAATGAAATATTTAAAGGCCAAAATTACTGCTTCTCGGTCAACGATGTATAAATTGCCCAGCTTCCGAAAAAGTGATAATCTGTGGGCAAAAGGTCAGGTGAGTATGGTAGATGAAGGAGAACTTCGTATCCCAGGTAGGTAGGTAGAAGTTGTTGCTGCTACTCACTGCACTGGATCCCAATGTTAATAAGTTCTTGAAAGGAAACGGTTTAAAATTCATCCTGTGGCACTCAAGAAACTGACCAACCAGTGACCTGAACAATTCTTGCAGCGTCTGTCCGAGTCTTTTCTCAAGTTCTTGTGTTCTGGCCTGGTTGTAGTTCGACTCTGCAAACTGTTCCACCTTTTGTTTGCCACTGATAGAAAGTGTGAAAAGATTTCACTTTTGACAGTTCCCATCGGAATAAGGACTACCTCTGCAAGGGATCTGTCAGTTGCAGACCCCCTCATCGCCATCTCGTCGGCCCGTTCGATCCCCTCTATGTTGCTATGACCTGGCAGCCAAAGAAGTCTGATTTTGGCCCAACAGACTAACGTTGAGAGTTCTTCCCTACGCTGTTCCACCAGCTAGGAAGGTGATGTTGTTAAAATCAGGGCCTTGATAGCAGCCTGACTATGAATGAAAATGTCGATATTTTCAATGACTTGTGTCTTATTATCCGACACGGTTTACGTATTGCCAGAAGTTCCGCCTGGAAGGCGGTGGATGAGTCAACGTAGAAAACTATGTTTACTTTATTCAATCGTTGTTCGATGTTTAACTTCCAGTTGCGCTTTGGCTCTAGCATGACTCCTAAAAACCTAGCGCTAGATGCGTACAGGTCGGTATTTTGGTTTTGGTTCCATATCCCAAATATCCAAGTTTTGCCACAGATCGTTGTGACGTATTTGGTCTTGAATTGTCGAACAGAAGAATTGGCCAACGTCTGTTGACAAGAGCCGGCTGTAATTGGCTTAGTTTTCCATTCCTAATCGCAACTTCTCTGCAATATGACTCTGCTGTGATGGTTTCACCATACAGATTGCAAGAAAGAGTAGTGAATTACCACCTCGTTAGTCCACCATACGGTTACTATTACATTTCTCGGATGAAGTGATAGTCTCGCATGCTGGCCTGGGGCTTCACCGCGGTCTAGCCAATCAAACGTAACAATCCGATTTAAAAATGGTTCAATTCAGTTACGATTGCCTAAGCTACTGGTGATCAGCAGACTTCGCAATTTATTGGCTTCAGTCAATTCGTCGGATACCTTTTTAACAATTTTTTTTAATCTATACAAAATGACGGCTTACAGCTGCGTATACTCCTAACTTCCTTTTGCACATTCGTAGATGACTCACCGTCGGTCATCAGTGCTCCATGGTCTTCATTTTCTATATCGAAATATCCTTCACTAAATTTGATAAACTAATGCTTCACTATCTGTTCATTAAACAAAACCTGGTTAATTTTCTGAGCAGTTATCGCTGCATTTAGTTATCTTTTAAATTCGAAAAGGAAAAGCAACTTAATATCTCAAGTAGTAAGCATCTCTGTAAAAATAAAAAGATACATGATATATAATTGCCAAGAGGAAGATAATTACGCACTTTTTTTTCCTCTATGCCAAGACTGATCAAAATCTCGTGATCGAAAATGTTCACGAAAGCAATACTTGCTCATTATAGGGACAAGCAAAATAAAGAACACGACTGGGTTGAATGTAATGTATGTATGCCTTATTTATTTAAACAAAATCATTAAATATTTAAAATATTTTTTTTAAAAAGTTATTCAAAAATCGAAAAAGAATATTTTGACAACTTTCCAAAACTTGATATGCCATGACCTTGTAGTTGTCAAATATTGTTTAGATATCGGATTTGTACAAAATCGTCCGAGTCATATACGAGAATGAGTCAATCTTCAAAAACAGGTAAACAAGCAAATTACCGTTATGCGATATACTCATAGATACATACATTGATTTCGAGGTTGGGATTTTTACATTATGGCATCTGTCAATTCCATCTGTCATCCATAGTGACAGGTGCCTTGCCATTTTACAATATGGATCATTTAACCACCACTTAACGCATTAAAAATAACAATTCTGTAATATTCGCAACGTAAAGGACGGGGCTACGTGCCCCATAACACAAATTTGGGTCTATTGTACGAAAAGTTCCCCGGCCGTTTAATTTCAGGATTTGGCGACATCAATTGGCTACCAAGATCGTGTGATCTGGCCCCGTTGAGTTTCTTTGTGTGGAGCTGTGCTAAAGATCGTGTCTATGCAAGCAATCCCCAAACTTTGGAACACTTAAAAACCAATATCCATGAAGTTAAGGCCGCAATACAGCCAGAAATATGCTGCAAAGTAGTCGAAAATTACCTCACAAGAATCGAAATTAGCAAAAACTTACGTTATGGCCAACATTTAAGACAACGAAAAATTTATTTGAATTCTTTCTTTTAAATTAAAATCCTAAAGCAAAAAATGAATACACTGTGTAATGCAATTAGGGCTACATATATATAAAGGGTGGTTAAGTTTTAAGGGCCGATGTTGATTTTGAATAAAACACAAATTATTTAGGAAATTACTGTCATTTCTTTTTATTATGATAATATTGGTATGGTTCAATTATGTATGAAACAAAATATCCGCCAAATGGCAGCCGCGACCTCGGCGGCACACCTCTATCCGATGGTCCAAATTTTCGATGACGCTGAGGCATAATTGAGGTTCTATGCCGTTAATATGCCGAATTATCTCATCCTTTAGCTCTTGAATTGTTGCTGGCTTATCGACATACACCTTTTCTTTCAAATAACCCCAAAGAAAAAAGTCCAACGGAGTCAAATCACATGATCTTGGCGGCCAATTGACATCGCCACCACGTGAGATAACACGGCCATTGAATTTGTCGCGCAAAAGAGCCATTGTTTCGTTAGCTGTGTGGCAAGTGGCACCATCCTGTTGAAACCACATATCGTCCACATCTATATCTTCCAATACGGGCCATAAAAAGTTCGTTATCATCTCACGATAGCGAACACCATTCACAGTAACTGCCTGACCGGCCTCAATTTGGAAAAAATACGGCCCGATGATGCCGCCAGCCCATAAACCGCACCAAACAGTCACTCTTTGTGGGTGCATTGGTTTTTCGACAATCACTCTTGGATTATCATTCGCCCAAATGCGGCAATTCTGCTTATTGACCAATCCACTGAGGTGAAAATGTGCCTCATCACTGAAGATGATTTTTTTCTAAAATTGATCATCCACTGTTGCCATTTCTTGCCACCATTGTGACCATTGACGACGCTTGAAATGGTCAAGAGGCTTTAGTTCTTGAGTCAATTGCACCTTGTAAGTGCGTAAATGCAAGTCTTTATGCATAATGTTCATCAACGACGAGCGTGAGAGGTGTAATTGTTGGGCACGACGACGAGTTGAGGTGGACGGCTCTTCAGCCACACTATCGCGAACAGCAGCAATATTTTCTGCAGTACGAGCTGTACGAGTATGCACTGGTGTTTTCACATCTCCTACAGACCCGGTTTGCACAAATTTTTGCACGATTTTTCCGATTATACGCACATTTGGACGAGTAAATTGACCGAAAGAATCACGAAATGCCCATTTTCATAATAAGCCTGAATAACTTTAACGCGTTGCTCGATTGTGTATCTTTCCATGCTTGAAATTGAGTTAGTCTGAAATTGAGAAATGTCAAATGAAATGCAGAAAAAAACTTGACGTTTAGGTGTGGTTAACATTCAACATCGGCCCTTAAAATTTAACCACCCTTTATATGTATTGCCACAATCACCTGAGTACAATCAAGGAAATAGTGGTAGCCTTAAACTTATGAATGATAGTGTAGGCATTCAATTTGAAAACAAAGCTTTTTCCCGCACCTTTATCTTACACTTCCTTACCATATTTCTTTAGGATTTCTGTCGTAAAAACCCACTCCACAATGCCGCAATTATTAACTTTACCTCAAAATATGTTGCATACTTTATAACTGAAATTTTACAATATTATCTTTATCCCAAAATAATACTACGATAGTTGGCCTTTAAATTTATATATTGCTCATCCAAAGCATATGCAATGATTTAGAAGTACAATAATTGAGAATTATGTTCTCGATACTATACTCGTTTCTATACCCTATCTAATAGGGTACATTCATTTTGACACATGGTTTGTAACATAGAAAAATAACAAGAATAGTTCCCGCAAAGATATATCGTATATATTTGTGATCAGCATCAAAAGTTATGCTGATCTAGCCATGTCCGTCCGTCTGTCTGTATGTCAGCAGTTTTTGGGCCTTAAATTGTGAACCGGGAACATGAAAGATTTGTATAAAACCTTTATGAAGCTCGAAACAGTACAAATATAAACATTTTCAAAAATCGCTCACTTCTGAAAAATTGTTTTTTCTCAATATTTTTACTAGAAATTGAAAAAACTTAGAAAATTGAATATGTAGACGTTGATAATTCGTCCATACATTATATAGGGCTACGCCTACTATTTCAGGTCGTTTACTTAAAAAAAAAACAACTTGCTTTGCAGTTTTTTTTTTTTTAAAAAGACTTCTCTACAGTAATATCATTTAAAATCTAAGAAATATCCCCCGAATAACAAAGTATCATTGCATTTGGATCAGCAAATTCATAATGCCACGCCCACTTTATTAGGGCTGGGTTAAATCGTGAGGAATAGGGTATCATATTTTCCTTTCCAAACAAATTGTAATTTGTTTGTTGTTTTTCCTTGCACCTACTCGTATAAGGACAAGTATTGGTTTCGTTAAAATTTTCGATTAAAAAATTTAAATTAATCTTGACGTTACTATCATATGGAAACTCAAGAAAATGGGCCTGTCAATTCTGACTATCTGTAGGATGTCTGCCTATAACTCGGACTGCAGCCAAAACAACTGGACGGGTTTACATACATACTTCCAACTTCATACCTGGCGTTTGTGGCTTACATATACCCTGAGACGAAATCGAAATTTTCATTCTGGCTTCAAAACTAACCCTTCTTTATTAAGGTCAGGATTGAGTTTTGATCCAGGTTTTCGCTGGATTCTCGAAAGGCAACTGAGTTTGGCACTTCTTCTCCTCCACTTGTACTTTACATTTTACTCAGCACTCCGTGAACATCTGTGTGAACGCCACAAACAAAATAAATAGAAACACAAAACGAAGAGAAATGTCTGTCCCTTCTTTCTCAGTCTGTCAAACCAATTCTTTGGATCCGTGTTTACAAGCAAAAACTCAACTCGTTCACAGAAAATTGTGTGATCGGATAGAGTCAATCTTATTTCAAACAAATCTGAGTCAACCCGAATTGAATCCGGATTCAATACGCCATATACTATGAGAGAGCTACCCAAGCATGGAAGTGAGACGAATAAAATCGAAGATTCTTCTGCTTGGTAGTACAAAGAATCGAATATCGAGTCTGAGATCTGTGTAATTTGGAAAAAAGTGCAATTTTCTCGAAAGCGTCTTTTACGTTTGTTAGGTAAAAA
This sequence comes from Pocota personata, assembly GCA_963082735.1. Classification (NCBI taxonomy): domain Eukaryota; kingdom Metazoa; phylum Arthropoda; class Insecta; order Diptera; family Syrphidae; genus Pocota; species Pocota personata. Next base: position 189,322,733 of record OY720430.1, read on the forward strand.
TTCAAGTAGCGGGGTTACAAAAATATTCTTTTTCTCGGATATGGCTAAGACGATTTTGTTCAAAGTTGATATCTAAGTCAGACTCGGCTGGTTCATCGGTTGGTTATCCATTTCGGATTACTTTCCGCGATTGGTGAACGGCCAACAGTTCCTCAAACAAAGGACATAATTGTGTGGCTGTAGCACTTGTTCGGAACACAATACTGAAACTTGAGAGCGCGTCTACCATTGACTGACGAGTAACCCGTGCGTTTGACATTTTCCTTAACAAATTACTTCGGTTTTCTTTTAATATTTTCATTTTGAGGCTAGACCCCACATCTGAGATGTAAATCGATCACGGATTTAAATAATAAAACGAGATTTATTTTGTTCCTTCAAAACTTTATTCACTCGTTTACTTCTTGCTTACGATTACAAACCTCCACCGGAAACTCGCCAACATGGCCGTTTCCTTTTTTTGGTTTTTACTCCAGCTTAGCTACAGAGGGCGCTATGGTTACATAATTCCTTTAAGGTACATTTTCATTACAGTTGCTACACTTTTTCGCTACAAAATTGTTTTGTTGAGTAGTAACACTGGCAGCAACTTGAAGGAAAATAACTGCTTGTGTACGGAAAACTTAAGGCGGTGCTAAAACTGTCGGCGATAAATCAAAACGGTATGTCAGTTCTGCAAATATAGGGTGTCCGGTGGCAGATTATTGTTTTAAAATGTGAATATCTCAAAGAGTTATAGGTGGTGCTGGGGGAGGTTGGCATAATTTGTATCACCGAGAGTGCGAGTTTGTCAGTCACAATGCCGCAGTGGTCGAGAGAGCATCATAGGTCCGCTATCGAGGCGTTTCTTATGTGAATGCGCGCCGACAAGTTTGTTCACGTTACAATATTCGGCGATTGAGCGATGAGCCGAGAGTAAATTTAATTCGTTCTTGGGTGCAAAGGTTCCGCGAGACTTCATCAGCTCTGAATACCCATAAGCCAGGGGCCAGCAGAACATGAAGGACCACCGAAAACATTAGCAAAGGGAACGAAGGTTACGTGAAGATCCAACAATCGCTGCAGAAAAGAGGGGCTGCTTTGGGACTCCCAAAAACTTTCTACAGAACGTTTTAAAATTGCACCTTTTAAGATCCAATTGGTGCAAGAACTGAAAGAAAATGACTTTAATTTACGCAAAAACTTTGAATGAAACAATGTTGGAGAGATTTCGCACTGTGAATTGCATCTTTTGGAGCGACGAGGCCCTTTTGAAAATTCCAGAGGACAAGCGATAAATGTGAACAGCGAAAGTGAAAGGCGCATGATGATAGATTATTTTTTTACCTAAATTGCGAGCAACTGCTTATGTGATCAGCCGCTTTGGATACGTACTGTGCCCAGACTTAACCCCCACGTATTTATTTCTGTGTGGGTTTCTTAAATAGGGGTTCTGTTTATGTTAAACTAAGTAAAAAAACATTCACGTTTAAAAAACATTAGTCTGACACCGGACACCCTGTATACATATCTGAGATCATCATTCACAACTAGCATTTCTTGTTGGATGGGGCAAAGCAGATGGGAAGTGTCTCTGTTCCTCTGATCGAATGCGCTAATCTCGATAACCACTGAACGGACTACATCGATGTGTTATATGGGAGTCATATTCTTATTCTACTTACAGTACAGGGTGACCACATAATGGTTGCAAAACGACATTGGTGAATAAAATGGAAATATAGTTAGTCACGGCTTAGTTTTCGAAATATGACTAATTTGAGGGAAATACTTTGAGTTGGTTTTCTTAGCAAAAGTTCACAATGCCACGCCTACTTTAATAGGGATGGGTCAGATGACACGGAATAAGTTATCATACTTTTCTATATGTTTTATGGAGAATTGAAAATTTTATAAATTGTCTTATTGGTTTCGTGAAAATTGTTTATCCATCCCGAAGTAGAATAGAGAAACTCAAAAAGAGGGTCCTTCCAGTTTATCTGTAGGTTTGTCTGATTGTATGTCTGTGTATATGGGTAACTCCTGCCTAAACGGCTTGATGGATTCTCTTCAAATTGCATATCTATGCATGATAATACCTGTAGTGTTACAATTGGATGTTAAATCGGAATTTTTATACTATCTTCTACTGACATTTTATAAATAATAATTTTGATCAATCTTGGTATTACTGTAATCGAGAATCTCAGAAAAGTGGATCTCGTAATTCTATCTGATCGCCATCGTAACATGTTGCAATACTTCTTGTTGCCCGAATTCGATCAAATGGGCCTACAACACATGTCGTTCTAACAGGGCCATGCCTTACACGTATCGAATAAAAAATGGTTTTTAAAAGTCTACGACCAAAGACGCGAGTTACATCAGTACCCCTTTTCTAAACAAAAAGTCAACAACGAATCTTATTCTGTCTGATTCGACATACTCTCCGTCAATCTCATGTGGTAAACAAATAAATTTCGAAAATTTTAGATAATAGACTGCACATCGTTGGCATTCTTTGGATGTTAAGTTTTAGTTGTTATGAGATGCTCAATAAACACGGTCATTGGATGAGAACTCCAGCGGATGATCTCAATGCGTGTCTCAAAACGTCGCCACTATAGGCCAGAGTAGAGAAGTTTCACCTCATACCAACGTGTATGTCCAAATTGTTGGTATTATCAGGAGTGCCGTCTCATAAACTGTAGCTGAAAGCTTGTATTCCAGCTCTTAAAAGTTGGTGTCCTATAATATAGTGTATCGGATGTACTGCAGTAAAGTGCAAACTGTTCATTAAACGTAGCGGCAGGCCAAGCCTCCCGGCAAAAAATTTTAAGATCCACGCGGACGAAGCAGCGGGTACGCCAGTTGCTTATAAATTTTACTGAAACCAAGCCTTACTAATTAATACCCGTGTTATTTATTGGAATTGAAAACTTCCCTTTCAAATGAAATTTCTTTTTAAGAAATAGCTTTTTACATTGCTGAGCATAATCAGCACACATTTTGGCTGTAATCGCTTCGTTACTCTTCCAGCGAAAGTAAGGACAATTAAGTTGTGAATAATCATTTATACAAATAAGAACCAATGCAAAATAAGGTTTGGTTGACTTCTTGAATAATTTATTCCCGTCTAAAGTATCATTTGCTGTTTTATATATACTGGTTGCTGTAAATTAATGGAATTACATATAGAATACTCGAATTAACATATGCATAACACATACCTCGTCGGCCACAAGCCCTGTACATATCTTTCATGAAATTCCTTTGGACAGTATCATTACCGTAGGTTTTCTTCGCATTGGCTTTAATGGCTGCCATGTTAAGCTCGAAATCGGATTTGATGTAGTTCCTCTTCTTGTAAATACATTCCGTAAGTATCTGTAAGGAAAATGAGTTGGAATCGATTTACAAAGAAACTTAACTCTTAGTCAAGCAATTTATACCGATAGTAGTATGAATTGGTCTGCAGGATCATTTGTTTGAAGACTTTGCCTATTTATGCAGGTCTTCGCTGCGACATCGTCTAGGTCCATATTTTTACAGCAACTGGCCTGCCATTTTTTTTTTTAAACATTTAAACATAGTGTATAGTATTTTTAAGACATACCAACAAAGTAGAATTAGCAGTGTTTATACATTCGTCCCTGGTGACTGTATGTCCTTTATCGCATGCCGATAGCTGATGAGAATTTAACTATCATTAGTGAATGAACAAATTGAAACATATAGGTCAGCTCACAATCAGAAATGTTCCAAAAGTCTGAATGAACAATATGTATCTGTTGAAGTGAAACATTTTCTACTCCACAACTTTGAACAAATGATTCCGAGGAGAAGTTCGAATTCTAATTTTATGTATATTTTCAGGTGAGATGGAAATTAAATTAATGTTTGTGGAATAAAATGTGTTATTCTGGAAATCTGGAAATGAATGAATGACTTGCAATAAAAATTAGTGTGTTTTATGGATTGGATCATTTTTTAAGTTTTGGTTAATTACAGCCATTATTACCCCGCGAGCCCAAAAGTAATTAATAGTTGTGAGTTACTTATTGACATCGGGTGTATACCACCACTGACTTTTTTGTGAAACTAAAAATTGTTCCCATACTACTTTTCTGGTGTAGTTTTTGTGGCGCCCTCCATTTTTCGTGTAAAATGGTGAATTTTTTTTTTTTGAAACTCGCTGTATCTGTCTACTCGGTAAAGGTGGAAAATTATGGATAGCCGCTACCATCGCATGAACCAAAAGCTATTATTTTCCAAAAACTTAATATGCCATTTAGTAATACATCTTCAGTCCACTTTAAATATTAAATTTAAATAAAATCGTTAGAGCCGTTTCTGAGAAAATTTTCAAAATCATCCATTATTATCTATAAAGATATTTAAGGTATTTTGGACTATTGTAAAGGGACATCAACCAACAGGCACAAGGTCGGGACGCTTGTTGGTTGAGGCTCAGGTCCACTCCGGACTGAAGTATCATCTAAAGTAAAGTAAAGTTTGAATAAAACCAGTCCAGCCGTTTAAGCTTGCGGTCGGCCATACATAAACACAGACAGACGGAAAGACAGACAGACGTGGCGGACCCATCTATAGGTAGTGGTCGAACATCTTCACGAAACCAATACTTGCCCTATAGGTGCAAATAAACAATGGTTAAAAGAACAAGAAAACGACAGTTTCAAGCACTGGAATTCTGTGGTAGTTTCAGTGGATTCACCATGCCCAGTACTTTCTCTCTCACTCATCTGCCCCTGAAGTGACCTTTGACTCTCTTCCACAGTATCTTTGGATTCACTGTATCTTCCCTCGCTGTCATTCAAGTGACTTTGGTATCTTTCACCTCATTCGCACCTAAGACGTCATTACCGCAGTGGCTTGATTTCGGATGGGAGATTGCGATTAGAATATTTCTAGATTTTGGTGAATAATTTAAGAAATGCCAGTGTCCTCCGTGGGTATTGAATATGGGATGGTTGGGTTAATTATAATTTTTCGAGATCACATCAATATCATTTCAGAGTTATATCAAGGTAAATTCATGATCATTCTAAAGTCATTTCAAGGTCACTTCAACGTCATTTCAACTTCAAGATTAAGGGTCACATCGAAATCACTTCATCGTTGGTTGGTTGGTTTGGTTGGTTTGAGAGGGTGAGCTTATGCTCTTCACTTAGGCCTCCATTGGGCCCGTTGTGTTCCCCTCATCTGCGTAACTGTAAGGAATAGTGATGTGTTTTGGGAATTATGTATTGAGAGGATTTAGGTCTAGGGATCATGGGTAGTATCAACTATATCGTATAGTGATCGGGGAATCGTATTGTTCGTCTGGCGAGCTCCAGTATATCCCCGATTCTTTTCTTATTGAGGTGTGTAATATCCGGAATCCTTGGAGATCCCAGAATTTTCAGCCTTAGCCTCGCTGTAGCGGGGCAGTGACAGAGGAAGTGTTCTATATCTTCCTCCTCCTCTTCATAGTTGGCACAGATTGCTGTATCAGCTATCCCGAGTCTGAACGAATGTTTGTTGAGATTGATGTGCCCTGTTAAAAGTCCCACCATCAATCTCAATTGTGTTCTGCTTGAGTTAAGAGCTCTTTTTGCTGTGTTGTTACTCGGTTTGGTTATTACAGATCTAGCCACTTTGCACGTGTCTAGATTCGTCCAGTAGTTATTGAACTCCTGTCGTACCTTATCATTGATTATTGTTTTAATAGTTGTCAGAGGGACCCCTATTGTACTATCCGGGTTCAGTTCTGTATTGCCTGCTCCTTTCCTTGCTAGTTCGTCTGCCTTTTCGTTACCCGGTACACCCTCGTGCCCCGGTACCTATGTGAGACGGACTCTATTGCGTCTGGCAAGTAAGTTCAATTTAGTTTTGCACTCCCTTACTAGTCGTGATTTCGACATGGGGTTTGTGATCGCGCTAATTGCTGCTTTGCTGTCCGAGCAGATGTCAATTTGCCTTTCTTCGCTGGTGTCTTCTGCGAGTATTTCGGTTGCCTTCATAATTGCATAGACTTCTGCTTGGAACACCGATACAAATGGTTCTAGGTGAATAGCAAGTTCAATCGGTGGGTTAGCACTGCAGATGCCAGCCCCTGATTCCCCTGATATGTTAGAGCCATCTGTATAAACCGCTATCCCATTGGAGTTTCTTGTCGTTCTTTCATACGTCCAATATTCTCTTGCGGGAAAAATTGTTTCGAAGTTGTTGGAGAACGTGTACGATTTCCCAACAACATCACTGGGGCAATCGATGAGTGGAACTCTTATCATTTCGGTGATTTTTCGATGTCCCGTATTTGCACCACCGGTGAAATGGCCGATAGTTCTAAGCCGTGAAGCTGAAATGCCGGCAATCTTCTTCGCTTCGAGGTGCACTGGTAGAATGTTAAGTATCGCTTCCATGGCCGCGGTTGGTGTTGAGGATTGATTCTACGCTGCACCTTAGTTAGCAAGCCTCTTGCATACTTTTTGCTCATCACTGGCCACCATACAACTACACCGTAGAAGATGATGGGTTTTATTATGCATTCGTATATCCAGTGGACCTGTTTCGGTTTCAAGTCCCATGACTTCCCGATGGCCCTCCTGCATATCAAATATGCTCTCTTTGCTTTGGTGACTCTTTCTTCCAGGTTCTTTCTCCAGGTCAGTTTCCTGTCCAATATAATGCCCAGATACTTGACGCTGTCGCGGAGTTGTAGTGATACTCCTCCGAGTTGTTGAATGTGAAACTCACTAGTTTTGGTTTTCTTTGTAAAGAGAACCATTTCCGTTTTATTTGGATTTATTTCTAATCCACTCTCCTCCGCCCATTCTTTTATGATTCGAAGGGTGTTTTGCATAAGCTCTCCTATGATGTTCAGGTGCTTACCTCTTATCAGAACGGCTAGGTCATCTGCGTACGCTACACATTTCGCACAGGTTCCATCCAGTGCTTTTAAAAGGTTGTCCATTGTGAGCACCCACAGAAAAGGAGATATTATCCCCCCCTGTGGTGTTCCCGTACGGACTGTTCCCCTTCTTGTTTCGTCTGCCAGTGAAGCTGTGATAATGCGGTTTGTAAGAATGTGTTCTAGCCAATTGTTTATTATTTGGTTATTACAGTATATCGAGAGTGCCTCCACAATTTTTTGAGTTTTCACATTGTTAAATGCCCCTTCGATATCTAGAAAAACGCCTGCGACTGATTCCTTGGTTTCAAAAGCATCTTCTATTGTGGATACAACCTGGTGTAGTGCCGTCTCAACTGATTTTCCTTTGAGATATGCATGTTGATTAGGACACAGCCGTGGAATTGTAATCTGTGTTCTGATGTAGTCATCACAGATTCTCTCCATTGATTTTAGTAAAAAGGACGTTAGGCTAATAGGTCTGTAGCCCTTTGCTGTCGACAAATCTTTCCCGGGTTTCGGTAGGAACACCACCCTCACCTCTTGCCATTGTGTTGGTGTGTATCCATGATATAGACATCCCCTGAAGATATTGACCAGGGTTTTCTTTAGGGTGTCTAATTCTATCCCTTTTTGCAAGAAGATGGGAAGTATTCCGTCCAAGCCCGGTGATTTCTATGGCGCAAATGAGTTAATAGCCCAGGTCACTTTATCTGCATCAACTAGGTTCTCAGTGTCTACCCATTTTGTATCAGTTCGAGTGACCCCACGCTTGGAAGGTGTAGCTGCCTCGCTGAAACAGTTTGGGAAGTGTACACACATCAGCGTCTCCAAGGTATCAGCTGCGGTTGCCAAGTTATTGCCCGCCTGTAGAAGTTAATAACTTGGTGGTTCCTTGGACAGGATCTTCTTTAATCGCGCTGCTCCATTATTATCGCATATGTTGGTGCAGAAAGTTTTCCATGATTCCCTTTTAGCAGCCCTGGTGAGCTTCTTGAAGCCTCTTTTACTTTCTTTATAGGATTCCCAGTCTGCTTCTTCGTTGGTTCTTAAAGCTTTATTTAGGCGTTGCCTAGCAACCTTCCTTATTTCATGGAGGTCGCCGTTCCACCATTTTTGCTTTGCACTTCTAGGTACCGGTTTTAGAGGACAGGCGGCCTCAAAAGATTCTATAATACACTTCTGTACTTTGAGGACTTCATTGTTTAATTGGTTAATCTCAGTGTAGTTGTTATCCTGAGTTGGTGTCAGCTTTCCCTGAAGATTACTTACAAAGATGGACCAGTCAGTTTTTATAGGATTCCTAATCATTATTTTGGATTTGTGATCAATTCCAATATCAAAACTCAACCACCTGTGGTCCGAAAGGACTGATCCTCCAGTTCGACACCAAGTGTATAGACCTAACGTCGCATAAGGTTATATCTAATACCTCCCTTCTAATTTTATTTATGAAGGTTGGTGTACAGCCCTCATTCAAGGTAATCAAGTTTTCAATATTTAAATAATCCGCTAAACACTCACCTCTTTTGTTGATGTTCGTACTACCCCAGTTAGTGTGGTGGGCGTTAGAGTCCATACCCACTATGAGGCTCTTCTGTTGGGACCTCGTCCAGGTGACACACCTCTTTAACTCATCGCTAGGTGGAGGTTGCGGGGAGTCATAGGGGAGATAGCAAGAGGCCAAAATAATTTGGTTGGTCTCGCTATTTCTTGCCTTATATTCGAGACTTGTGACTGTGAGGTCGCCTGTGCTGTTCTGTGGAATAGAGAAAATATTAATATCCTTACGTGCCACAATACAGGCTCTACACTTACTGTTTCCGTTGTTTGCAATCACTTTCAGTTTATTCCCCCATCCTGTTACCTTATTATACAGACAATAAGGTTCCTGGATGAGGGCGATATCCGCTTTTCCTGCTAAGAGGTAAGCACAGAGGTTGGCAGTTGCCGCCCTACTGTGCTGAAGGTTTGCTTGGATTACCTTCATTAATTCTTTCGTGAAATGAAGGGATTACAAAGCTGACCTGGTGAAAGCCGCATAATGCTTTACCCCCTTGTAGGACTAGTGACCCCAGCGATTAGTCGTCAATCCCTACCACGATTAGTTGTCCTTTGCTTGCCTGCTCCTTTGCGTGGTAGAGTTTCCACTTTTCTGTCTTAAGGTCCTTGTTTTGCAGCTTCATTCGTGCAAACAGCGTTGCAGGTTCCTCGATTACCCCTGGGATCCAAACGGACACCTTGGTTAATCTGGGAATCTTTCCCGCCGGGAGAACCACTAGGTTGGTTCCTTCCCAACCATCGAGTCTAGATGTTAGTTTAGCTAACGACTCCGTTGAAGCATTATCCTGACAGCATATGTGGTAGCGGCTGCCTTTGAAACCTGCCCTCAGGAAATTCAGGGAAGTCGTCGGATTCTCACAAAGTGTTTGGTCCAGGGCAGCATTGAGAGCTTTCTGGAACCGTTCATGTAGCTCCTCCGGTATCTTCCCATCCTCGTTGTTTCTGTTGTAGACCACCATCTCCAGGGGGTTGGCTGATACATCCCTATACGACCTCGTGTGACGAGATTTTATGGGTGTGGCTGCCTGTCTCCTTGAAGTTGACGGCCTAATCGGGTTTTTGGATTTTGGTTGTGCGACAGTACTTCCCTCGCTCCTCCCTGGGTGAGCGTTAGCCCGCCCTGGTGGAATAGAGGTAAGCCTAGATTGTGGATGGTCTTTAGCAACACGACTTCTTTTTCTCTGCGGTGGTTCAGCATGGGGGCGCATCCTCCTCTTGCCATCATTATTTTTGTTCGTGTGCGTATCTTGGTTAAGAGTATTTGTTGCCACTGGCGACTTATCCCCTTTCGGGACCAAGCCCTCGCCGGCAGCCGTGGCCTCTGCCGACTTTTGGATGTATATCCCCATCCGAGTTTCTTCTCTTTTAGCTGTACTCTCCATGTTTTTTTTGTGTTTTTACTACTTCACTGTAGGTTCTTTTTGTTTACCTTTTAGTTTCTTGACCTCCACCCTGACCTTCCCTGGATCTATTCCAGGTATAGCTCAAGAGTATCATCGGTCCTTACTCAGCCCCTCCACCACGACAAGGTAGGCAAACGACGGAGGGGTCACTTCATCGTTACTTTAAGGTAGCATCAAGATCACTTGAAAAAAAAAAATATTTAGCCTTTTAACGCATTTATCGAAAAATCAAGTTTTATTGTCTCCTGTTGACTTTTCATAAATTTACAATCCGAACAATGAATAGCAAATATGGAGAAGTGCCTACGGATGCAACGATACAAGTATCGTCAATTTTGCTTCGATACCAAATACTTTTGACATCGATACTTAACTTATTCGGTATCGAAATAAAAATAATCGGTATTGCATTAAATGTATCGAAAAATTTGTTTTAAGAGTCTGCGACCAAAGACGTGATGTACATCGTACCCCTTTTGTGAACAAAAAATGAACAACGATTCGGCACATTCTCCGCCATCATTTGGGAAACAAATATCAGTTGAACAATGAAATGTGTTGAACTGCACAGCGTTAGCATTCTTTAGGTGTTAAGTTTTAGTATACTCAGAAGATGCTCAATAAACACGGTCATTGGAGGGGGAATCCAGTCTCAAAGCGTCGCCACTATGAACCAGAATAGAGTAGTTTCACCCCGTATCCAACATGCCCGTCCAGCTTTATAATGATCTAGAGTCAGAAGCCTATGTCAGTAGGCTACTATAATTTGGAGAGAGTCGCATGGACGACGGGAAGATTTCCTTCACCAACAATTTGTGTCATGTTGTTGGCTCGGAAGATGAGCTTTTGTCGTTTGTTTTTTCGAGCTTACAACAAAATATCGACAACAAAGAATGGAATATACTGGCGCCGAAGAATGACTTAGTTGCTAAAATTAATAAAAAAAATAATAATTTAGTGGAAATAAACGGCGATATGATGGTACACTTTTCCATTGACACATTCATATCTACGACGCTACCACCTACTCAGAAGTGATTTTGAACTCCTTGGAATTATCCGGAGTGCCATCTCATAAACTGGAGCTGAAAGTTGGTTTTCCAGTTCTGCTGATGATTAACCTTGACGCTCCGAGACTATGCAATGGTACGAGGTTGAGCATCACAGAGTTGGGAATAAATATGATCAAGGCCAAATTTCTCATCGGAGTGGCCAAAGGAGACGATAAGTAAGTCACAGGGGCAAACATTAAAAGTTGCTGGATTACATTTGGGCAGTCCATGCTTTTCTATGCCACATGAATAGATTGCATATCAGTGCTGTAATTATTGTGATTACTGGAGACTGTCTGATAGGCAAGCATGCAACAAGGCTTGGCGTATTCTCAAATGATCTCTGCAGTAGCTACATGGACGAGGAGGAGGAGGAGACTATTCTTCACTTTATTTTCACCTGCCCAACTCTCTCCCAAAGAAGGAAACTCCACTTAGGAGCATTCTGTTTCAACGCCCTGAATGATCTGAAAAAAAATAGACGTTATTGACCTCCAGAAGCTCAAAATGGTTCAATGAGTAGGGTACAGACAGCTTTTTTTACGTTGGGAGGTGGTAATCTTTCAAAGACGAAACTGAGCCTTACTCAGTAACAGTGTGGGATTTCCACCCACTAAACCCACCTCCTCTCCTACCCCTGGACCTCGCGGTACTGTCGTCAAGCATTTCATCGCGAGGGGGCCTTCAGCCTTACATACTTGGCTCCTTCGTATTGGTAGCAGTCTGCGCGACGTTTCGCTGTCGTTCCTGTCTTCGTTGTTCTTTCATGATGGTAGCCACAGTTTCGCTTTCTGCTTCCCAAACTTCTTTCGCGCTCGTCGTCTCTCTGGTGGTGTTCTCTGGTGTTAAGTCTACACCCAGTCTGTTTGCCAGCAGGGTACGTTCTTCCTGATATCGTGCACAATGGAACATGATTTGTTCTGCATCCTCGACTGCTTCCGTGCACGTTGGGCAATAAGGGTTGTCTTCTTGTCCAAATCTATGGAGGTAGGCTTTGAAACATCCATGACCAGTAAGCATTTGCATCAGATAGAAGTTCAGCTCTCCATGCTTCCTATTGATCCAAGGGTTTATATTGGGGAACAATCTCCGCATTCATCTGCCTTTGTCAGAAAAGTTCCATCTCTCTTGCCATTCTTCGAGGATTGTTCTTGGCGGTACTTCGGTGTCACTCGTCGCTGTTGACACCACTGACCTGTTGGCACGATATTTCCGTTCGGCTTCTTTAACAAGGAGGTCTATTGGCATCATTTCAGCAACTACGCATGCCGCGTCGTAGGAGGTTGTTCGAAAGGCGCTGCATACTCTCAAGACGTCGGTTCTGTATACCACATCCGTCTTCCATCTGTACGATTCCGTTTTCATTGCACTTGCCCATATTTGGGAGCCGTAAAGCATCACCGACGTCGCAACTCTTGCTAAGAACAGTCTCTTCTTCTGTTTAGGTCCTCCAATATTTGGCATGATCCTTGCCAGGACAGCCGTTGTTCTTGCTGCCTTCTCAGCTGCATGTTGCAGGTGTTGGTTAAAAGCCAACCTTGCATCTATAGTAACGCCAAGGTACTTCAGCTCTGGTTTGGAAACTACAACGTGATCGCCCACGGTTACTTTTATAGTCTCCATAACTCGCCTGCTGCTGATGAGCACTACTTCGGTCTTTTCATCTGCCAATTTTAAGTCCCTGCTTACTAGCCAGTCCTGTACCATCTCGATAGCTTCATTACAGCCATGCTGCAACTCCAGGACCTCCAATATTTGCCGTAGTACATTAGATTCCACAGTAGTGGACCTAGTACGGAGCCTTGGGGGACACCGCCCGTGACGTTATACTGCCTCATTCCGTCGTCAGTACAATAGTACAGTATTCTATTTCTAAAATAGTCAGCCATTATTTTCTGCAGGTAGTCCGGTGCTCTCTTGGTGGTAAGTGATCGCACAATGTTACTCCAATTTGCGGTGTTAAAGGCGTTTTTAGCATCCAGCGTAATGATTGCGCAGTACTGTTTACTTTCGCCATTCCATCGTCTTCCTTCGATGGCTTTTACGACTTCGTCGATGGCATCAATCGTAGAGCGTGCCTTATACTGGCGGTCTGCGTGGTCTCCCGCTTCATCGATCACGCTTATTAGTCAATCACTTATTATGCGCTCCAATATTTTGTCAATGGTGTCCAGAATACATAGAGGCGGTGGTTTATTACCTTTTGGTAAGAGGACAAGTCTTTGCTTCATCTACTGATCGGGGAATACTCCTTCCTTAAGACAGGCATTATATACGTCTGCAAAGATGTGTGGGCGCCAATTAATTGCTGATTTTAATTCAATATTTGGGATTCCATCAACACCAGGTGCTTTTTGATCCTTGATGTTTTTGCAGACTTGTAGGATTTCTGCTGCTGTGACGAGAGGTATTGGTAACGCCCCCGTCGCGTCGTGGTTTTCCACTCCGGTTGTTCCTCTATTCCCTGTTGTTGTGGAAAAAGCACAGAGACCACGTTTTCGAGAAACACTGAGGACGTGGGCGAGGGTTTTCTGCCACCCTTCAACTTTATCATAACCACTTGGTAGGCTTTTCCCCATGGGCTTGGATTGGCTTCGTTGCACAGTTCTTCGAAGCTTCTCTTTTTACTGTTTTTAATTGCAGCTTTTAAGTTTCTTCGGGCAATTATAAATCTCTCATGGAGTTCTCCGTGGCTACTGTGTTCCCCGGAACGCTGGTACTGCTCGCAGTTTGGCGATTTCATCATTCCACCAGTATACTGGGGGCCGGCACAAGTTTGTTGTTTTCTGCTGCATAGAAGCGTCACAAGCTTTTGGCACTCCTCTCGAAAGCTGCTTCGCTTTATCGGCAGCAGGACCGTAGAGGGATATGTCCTCCGTCATCAGCTGGAGTACTTCAACGTCTAAGGTGTAAGGTTTCCACCCCTTATTCTGCATCTGTCTCCTCTGCTCTCCTCTATTTCCTGTATGACTGGGTCGTAGATGAAACTTAATTGCCTGGTGAACGCTGAGAGTGTATGTTTTGCTTACTCTCCACGCAGCATCTCTTGCCAAACACGTACTCACAACGGTGATGTCCACAGCTAGAGACTGCTTATCAAACCCACGTGGTATATGTGCTGGCTTTTAGCTGACAGCCACCTCAACCTAACGTAGCGGCGGGCCAAGCCTCCCGGCAAGAAATTCTAAGACCCACGCGGACGAAGTAGTGGATACGCTAGTTACTTATAAATTTTACTGAAACCAAACCTTACTAATGAATACCCGTGCTATTTATTGGAATTGAAAACTTCCCTTTCAAATGAAATTTCTTTTTAAGAAATAGCTTTTTACATTGCTGAGCATAATCAGCACACATTTTGGCTGTAATCGCTTCGTTACTCTTCCAGCGAAAGTAAGGACAATTAAGTTGTGAATAATCATTTATACAAATAAGGACCAACGCAAAATAAGGTTTGATTGCTCGCTTTAATAATTCCTGCCTGTTTTGAGTAGCATTTGCTGCTTTATATACACTGGTTGCTGTAAATTAATGGAATTAAATATAGAATACTTGAATTAACATATGTATGACACATACCTCGTCGGCCACAAGCCCTGTACATATCTTTCATGTAATTCCTTTGGACAGTATCATTACCGTAGGTCTTCTTCGCATTGGCTTTAATGGCTCCCATGTTAAGCTCGAAATCGGATTTGATGTAATTCCTCTTCTTGTAAATACATTCCGTAAGTATCTGCAAGGAAAATGAGTTGGAATCGATTTACAAAGAAACTTAACTCATAGTCAAGCAAGTCATACCGATACTTGTATGAATAGGTCGTCAGGATCTTTTGTTTGAAGCTGTTGCTTTTGTCTATTTATGCAGGTCTTCGCTGCATCATCGTCTACGTCCATATTATGACAGCAACCTGCCTGATTTTTTTTCTTAACATTTAAACATAGGGTAAAGTATTTTTAAGACATACCAACAAAGTTGAATTAGCAGCGTTTATACATTCGTCCCTGGTGACTGTATGTCCTTTATCGCATGTCGATAGCTGAAGAGAATTTAACTATCATTAGTGAATGAACAAATTGAAACATGTAGGTCAGCTCACAATCAGAAATGTTCCAAAAGTCTGAATAAACAATATGTATCTGTTAAAGTGAAACATTTTCTACTCCACAACTTTGAACAAATGATTCCGAGGAGAAGTTCGAACTCTAATTTTATGTATATTTTCAGATGAGATGGAAATTAAATTAATATTTGTGGAATAAAATTTGTCATTCCGGAAATGAATTAATGACTTGCAATAAAAATTAGTGTGTTTTATGGATTGGATCATTTTTTTAAGTTTTGGTTAATTACAGCCATCATTATCAGAGACTATAACCCCGTGAGACCAAAAGTAATTAATAGTTGTGAGTTACTTATTGACATCGGGTGTATACCACCACTGACTTTTTTGTGAAACTAAAAATTTTTCCCATACAACTTTTCTGTTATAGTTTATGTGGCGCCCTCCATTTTTCGTGCAAGACAAGGTGAATTTCTTTGTTTTTTGTATGTTTATCTTTACTACTCGGTTTTAGGTGATAGTTTGGTCCTCGTCAATCGATAACTATTGATGGTTTTCGATAGTTTTTTTTTTTTTTTTAATAAGTTTTATTTTGTGATTTCTCTGTAATTGAAGCTTAACTTTGGGAATCAAGAAAGGTGGCATTGGATTCCTTAACTATTTTGAAAGTTTTTTCATTAAATTCGTTCGAAACTTGAAATAAGTCGCATGCTTGGGAGAGAGCTCACACAAAGTAATGAATATTAGTGAGTGATTCATCACAATGGTCTAAGTGTGGCGTAGTTTCTCTTTCACCCTCTACGTCAACCCATTAAACCTATTGGTAATTGATCAGTGGCGAAGTCGTCTCTGTGAATGTAGGTAGATTGGTAGAATTTTATGAATTATGACATCATTATATGAAGTTGGAAACGATCTTTATTTTTGAAGAAAGGTCACGAATGCAGTATTATCAGTGTGCGATCATTGCTCGAAATTGAGAGACGCGTGACCAATTTGCTTTCTATTGTCCATAATAGTGAAATTTGATAATTATTCTTTTAAAATACCAAAAACAAGTGAATTTAGTCTCACAAAATGTGTTAAAATACAGCTTTTATTTGAGGAGGGCAAAAAACAAACTGAAATAGCAAAAGAAGTGGATTGTTCACGTTGTGCAGTACCTGCAAACCGCAAAACGATCGAAAAAACATGTGCATTTCACTGAAGAAGATTGGTCCAATATACTGTGGTCAGATGAATCTAAATTTGATGTACGTTTTATTTATGGATCACTTTTAACTTACACATCAAAAAGTTTAACTAATATTGATGGTCTCTTGATGAATTTATATTTTTTAAATACCTTTATTTACCAATTTCCAGATATTTGGCACCCCTGGTGTGACGAAGGGCTGTAGAAGAGTACAACCCAGAATGCGTGGTACCAACTGTTAAGCACGGTGGAGGCAATACAATGGTCTGGGGATGCATGGCTGCCAGCGGTGTGGGTGAAATGCATGTGTGTGATGGTCTGATGGACTGATATGAACTTCAACTTTCTTTTTCCAACATTTTCGGGGAGACCAACATGGAAAATGTCAAATTCTAACAAGACAATGCACCCTGCCGGAAATCAGCCCTAACTATGAGGTGGTTTTAAAATAATATAGGACCCGCGCAGTCCACGGATTTAAAGTGTGCCTAATACGTTTGGCTGTATAAGCAGTGCACTCTCGATTTTTGCAACTAATGAAAACACGACCTTGTTGCAAAAATCGAAAAAGTTTCACAAATCGAACAGAAAATTGAAGCACTTTAAAAGGCTTACACAATATATTGTAACATAATGTAGCATAATAACTACGCCCTCGAACAGGCAACAAATTCCGAAGTGTCTTTTCATTTGAGGTTCGTGTCTGAAATTAGTCTCCACAGCTCGGATAATATCACGGATAAGAGAGAACAAGAGAGAATTATAACTGCACGAAATGATTGTCATCTTGGAATTATTACATCAGAATTTTTTTTGTTGCAGTGGTCGAAGAATTTGCTAGAAGATTCTGGCTATCAGAAACTTCTGCTATATAAGGACAGATGGCGATCCAGACCAGACAGTAGTTTTAAAACCGTGGCGAAGAGATTAGAAAAGTGATAATGGGCGAAGTTGTAATTTTGTGATAAATTGAAAGTTGAGAGTTAACAAAAAGAAGTAATTAGTTTGGATTTGTGAATTAAGTAATTGAAAGGAGATAAAGTGATTTGAGAGGAAAGAGACATTGTAAGAAAAGAATTGCGAAGAATAGTATAGTGTGAACCTGAATTGTTCAATAGACTAGAAAATAAAGAAATAAATTTCACAGAATATCGTTTTATCTACTCGAGCCGTAGCTCGCATATTACATTGGTGTTAGAAGTGGGATCTCGACACAACTGGGGGAAAAGATGCCCTACTGATTCGTCTGGAAGAAGCAATAAAGCAGGAAGGAGAAAATCCGCAGGACGTAGAGTTTGACGTGGAAGAGGAACCAGCAAGTACAGTAGCCGACCCGGGTATAACAAGTCTGCTCCTGCAACTTAAGTTAGTCATGGACGAACAAAGGAAAATAATGGAAGACCAAAAGAGGTCTCTGGAACTTAAGCTCGATGACCAAAAGAAAACAATAGACGATCAAAAGAACTCTCTAGAACTTAAGCTGGACGAACAAAAGAAAGCAATGGACGAACAAAAGAATTCTCTAGATGCTCTGGAAAGTAAACTTGATGAGCAAAACAAGAAATTGGAATCCAGATTCGAAGTGATCGAAGAGAAAATCGAGAAGGTCGAGACGCAACTCGAAAAAGTCGAAACTAGATTCGATGAAAATTTTGAGAAACATGAAACGCAGTTCGGGAAGATAGAGACTCAGTTTGAAAAAGTGGATACGAAATTCGAGATAGTAGGAAAGCAAGTCGAAAATCTTGCTAAGAAGCTCAGCAACGTGAAGAGACAGAAAGCACGGGAATATTCCACTGACGGTCCGAGAAGAAAGGAGATGCAGCCTCCTATCTTCGATGGTCAAACATCATGGCCAATTTATAAAAGGCAATTCGAAGCGGCCGCAATGACCAATAGCTGGGACGATGAAGAGAAGTCCATTGCACTCACACTTGCACTGAGGGGTGCAGCTGCGGAGCTCTTGCAGACTATCCCGGAAGATAAACAAACGACTCTCTGGTTCAGGCTATCGAGATGCGGTTTGGGGATGAACACATGCAGCAGGTGTACAGGGTTCAGCTGCGTAGTCGAGTCCAGAAAAGGGGGGAAACGTTCCAACAGTTGCAAGCGGATATAGAGCGACTAGCCCATCTTTCATACCCTAAAGCCGGTGAGGAGCTTATCAACGAAATGGCGGTGGAAGCTTTTATTCAGGCCATAGAGGACAGACAACTGCAAATGGCTGTAAGGATGGCTGATAAGCGAACACTCCCCGAGGCATTGGCATTCGCTTTGTCAATGAAGGCTGCGGACCAAGCATACCAGGGAATACACCGTGCAAGGGAAATGTCCGTCGTGGAATGCTCATGCTAGAGAACAGCCGTCATGGATGAAGACAAAGCTCGCGGAAGTCAAATCCGTTGCTTTAATTGCAACCAAACCGGACACCTACAACGGCAGTGCAGAAGTGCACCTAGACGAGGAAATTGTCCACATTACGGAAGTAGGAGAAGCAGAGAGGAAGCGTCTGGCGGTGATAACATCCATCCTGTCAGTCAGTTTTCCCAAAACCAGCAGTCGGGAAATGCGTAAGGACCAACTTCGCGGGGCAGAAGTTGGTTAGTGGAATCGAGGCCCCCAGGACCACCATTCAAGTTTCGCAAACCAAACGGGGTAACAAGAGCCTGACAGTGGAGGCACTAATCAACAAGAAGAAGTGCGTAGCCACCATCGACACAGGTGCCACCGCCTCCATTGTAAGAAGAGATATCGTCAGAAGCTCCTGGCTGCACAACACCAACAGCTACTGCCTGAAGACTGCAACAGGGGAAATGGCGAAGGTGTTTGGAGAAGTTCGTCTTACGATTACTCTGGCAGGACTGACGTTCTCCCATGCGTTTCTGGTGGCAGATATATGCGACGAGTGCATCATCGGAATAGACTTCATGAAAGCAAATGAAGTAATCTTGGACATCGGGATGCAAGTACTGAGGTATCGAAACGTGGAGATTCCGATGGTGTACGGAAACTAGAATGCCGCAACTCTCAGGACAGTCATCAGCAAAGACGAAGTTTTGTCGCCGTCTTCAGAAACAATCATTTGGACGAAGCTGGAAGGAGATCTTGGGAGCCACCGATTCTACATAGTAGAACCAGACCCAGAGAAGAATTCTCAAGACTACATCGTGGGAAAGACGTTAGTCGAACCAAAGAACACCATGGTTCCAGTGAGGGTTTTGAACGCAAGACCACACACTGTCAAACTAAGGCGAGGGGAGGTGACTGGAAAATGCACGCCGATTACCGCCGTCGCAACAATATCTGAACGTGATGCTCCAAAACCTCTCCCATCACCTTGGACAGCGGAAACGAGAGAGACGATTCTCCAGTCCAGTGAGCTGAATCAGGAGCAGCGAACTATGGCAGAATATCTTATCAATGAGTACGCTGATGTATTTGCCTCACAGGACGAAGAATACGGCCGAACACACCTGGTACAACACCGAATAGACACTGGTGATATTAGACCAATTCGTCAGCCTCCTAGGCGCCTTCCATTGGCAAAGCAGACAGAAGTTGCAGAGATGGTGTCGGCAATGGAGAAAGAAGGTCTGATTGAAAGTTCCAAAAGTCCGTGGGCATCACCGGTTGTACTGGTTAAGAAGAAAGATGGCAGATCAATTACGTCACCAAGAAAGATAGCTATCCTCTGCCACGGATTGACGACACGCTAGACACACTATCAGGAGCCCGATGGTTTTCCACTCTCGACTTGAAGAGTGGCTACTGGCAGGTACAGATCCATCCAGAAGACCGGGAGAAAACCGCCTTCACCGCAGGAAATGGGCTATGGCAATTCACGGTAATGCCATTCGGGCTGTGCAATGCTCCGGCGACTTTCGAGCGATTGATGGAATGTGTCCTGCAAGGGTTAACATGGAAAACCTGTTTGGTATACTTGGATGATGTCATCGTCGTTGGAAAAACGTTTGCGCAACACCGAGACAATCTAAGGGATGTGTTTCAAAGGCTTCGAAGTGCCCACCTGAAGCTCAACCCCAAGAAGTGCGCCCTGTTTAGAGCGGAAGTGAAGTACTTGGGGCACATAATTTCAGCGAAAGGAGTGAGAACCGATCCAGAGAAGGTCGAAGCGGTGAAAAACTGGCCAGTCCCCAAGGATAAACACCAACTAAGGAGCTTCCTGGGCCTAGCCACCTACTACAGACGGTTCGTGAAGGATTTTGCCGGGATCGCAAAGAGCCTGCACCAGTTGACGGAAAAGGGAAAACAATTCAAATGGTCAATTGAGTGTGAGAAGAGCTTCAAGGCACTTAAACAACGGCTATGCGATGCCCCGATACTGTCTTACCCCACTCCCGGGGAAACGTTCATTGTGGATGCAGATGCTAGTAATGTCGGGGTAGGAGCCATACTCTCCCAGGTGCATAACGGTCAAGAGAAGGTGGTTGCGTACTTCAGCAAGGTGCTCTCTAAGCCAGAAAGGAACTACTGCGTGACAAGGAGAGAACTTCTAGCTTTGATCTTGGCAACGAAGCATTTTCACAAATACCTCTACGGGAGGAAGTTCGTTCTTCGCATAGACCATGCAGCCTTAAAATGGCTATTACAGTTCAAGAGTCCTGAGGGTCAGGTCGCAAGATGGATCGAAAGGCTGCAAATCTACGACTACGAAATACAGCATCGTAATGGAAAACTCCACTCTAATGCGGATGCACTGTCCCGGAGACCATGCAGAACGGATTGTAAACATTGTGCGCGTCAGGAAGAACGGGAACGGGAGCTGGTTTCCATCCAAAGAATGAGAGCCGAACCTATCGCCGGCTGGAGCGTAGATAAGATCCGGAACGCTCAGAAGGAAGACCCGGATATCGAGCCGATTCTGGCCTGGAAGGAGAACATGGAGAAACCGGATCATCAGGACATCTCTCACAGAAGCCCGACCTTAAAGGCATATTTTGCGCAGTGGGACTCCCTCCATGTCCAAGAAGGTGTTCTGAGAAGAAAATGGGAATCCTCCGACGGAAAGTCGTTTGTAATGCAGCTTGTCGTGCCGCGGACGAGGGTCAAGGAGGTGTTACAGGAGATGCATGGTGGGGCGTCCGGAGGCCACTTGGGAGTGAATAAGACGCTAGAAAAGGTACGAGAACGTTTTTATTGGTTAAAAGCGAAGGAAGATATCGAAGACTGGTGCAGAAAATGCGACGTGTGTGCAGCTAGCAAGGGTCCGAGAATCAAAACTCGAGGTAAGATGCACCAATACAACGTGGGAGCACCTTTCGAACGAATCGCCATTTACATCGCAGGGCCCTTTCCGGAAACCGACAATGGTAATCGGTATATACTCGTAGTGATGGACTACTTCAGTAAGTGGCCGGAAGCGTTTCCGATCCCTAACCAGGAAGCCAGAACCGTGGCGGAGCAGATCGTCTACAATTGGGTTAGCAGATTCGGTGTGCCCTTGGAATTGCATTCTGACCAAGGGCGGAACTTCGAGTCAAGAATCTTCCAAGAGATGTGTCAACTACTCGGAATCAAAAAGACAAGGACAACCCCGCTTCATCCACAGTCGGACGGTATGGTGGAGCGTTTCAATAGGACTTTGGACGAACATCTCTCGAAGGTCGTAGGTGACTACCAACGGGATTGGGACAGGCAGATTCCCTTGTTTTTGATGGCCTATAGAAGTGCCGTGCATAGCACTACTCGACATACGCCGTTCGAAATCTTATTTGGTGGAATAGCTCGTTTACCCAGTGAGGTGAAATTTGGATCTCCTACCAATGAGGCCAGAAATGAAGAAGAGTACGTGGCGGACCTTAGGGAAAGGCTTAGGGACATACACCAAAGGACCAGAAGCCAGATTAAGATAACGAGCGACCGCATGAAGACCAGGTATGATGCCAAGGCAACAACGTTAGGATTCCAGGAAGGAGATCTAGTGTGGCTGTATAATCCCCTTCGCCAAAAGGGGAAATCACATAAGTTGCAGCAGAACTGGGAGGGTCCCTACAGAATAATAACCCACATCAACGATGTTGTCTACTGCATCCAGCGAGAACCAAGGGCCAAAATGAAAGTGGTTCATGTGGACCGACTGAGTCGATACAATGGCCGAAGTGAGGACACACTTGTTCGGGACGAACAAGTCTAAGAGGAGGGCAGTAGCATAATAACTACGCCCTCGAACAGGCAACAAATTCCGAAGTGTCTTTTCATTTGAGGTTCGTGTCTGAAATTAGTCTCCACAGCTCGGATAATATCACGGATAAGAGAGAACAAGAGAGAATTATAACTGCACGAAATGATTGTCATCTTGGAATTATTACATCAGAATTTTTTTTGTTGCAGTGGTCGAAGAATTTGCTAGAAGATTCTGGCTATCAGAAACTTCTGCTATATAAGGACAGATGGCGATCCAGACCAGACAGTAGTTTTAAAACCGTGGCGAAGAGATTAGAAAAGTGATAATGGGCGAAGTTGTAATTTTGTGATAAATTGAAAGTTGAGAGTTAACAAAAAGAAGTAGAATTGAAATGAGATAAAGTGATTTGAGAGGAAAGAGACATTGTAAGAAAAGAATTGCGAAGAATAGTATAGTGTGAACCTGAATTGTTCTATAGACTAGAAAATAAAGAAATAAATTTCACAGAATATCGTTTTATCTACTCGAACCGTAGCTCGCATATTACAATATTTATTTATTTATTTATTTCATCAATCAGACATTTTTTTACAGACTACGATAACAATCAGTATTATTTTTTATTTTATTTTTGTTATTTTTATGTAATTAAAATTAATAAGTTATATATATTGACTAGCCATTAAAGTGAAAATATTTGATTTAAATGTATCTCGTGAACAGTTGATAAAAAAATCTATATTATTGCAAACTAAGTTAGCTTCTCTGATGCAACGTGACATGGGTTCATTTCGATTGTAGTTAGTGCGATGAAATTGCTCACGAAATATCTAAAGTTTATCATGGAATATCATGAATAAAAAAAAGAAAGAGTAAAGAACCCAAATGACTACCTTGAGGGACACCAGATGATACTTTAATGTGGTTTGATAAATTATTGTCGATTTTCACAATTTGAAATCGACGAGTCAAATAGGATTCAATCCACTTCAAAAAAATTAGAATGAAAACCTATACAAGAAAGCTTATGTAGCAATAGCTTATGGTTTACCCTGTCAAAGGCTGTTTGAGACTTTTTTTTCGTAATTCCTGATTATATAGTTTCAAATAATGGAGAAGTTTTTTTTTTGTCGGGGCGGGTGCACCCTACTGGAGCACTCAGACTCAAAAACAGGTCCATTGTACAACCAGGCAGAGAACCCCATATTAATGTATTTTTTCGTGTTTTGTAAAAGGATGAGTAGACGCTTCAGTGATAAAGAGTTTAGGTTATCAGCACTCACCACATCACCACCGAAAATCTGCCTCCTGATCCGAGCAAAGACAGGACAATCACATAGGAAGTGTTCCGCAGTGTCATCACCCTCTCCACAGCAGTCGCAGAAAGGGGTAGCGCTGAAACCTAGCACATGGAGGTGCTTGGCAAAGGAGAAGTGGCCCGCAAGAGCGCCAGTAAGTTGTCTGCAGTCCTTTCGGCTAAGAGATAGCAAGAAAGCCGCGGATTTCTTACAGACGACGGGGACCATTCGTTTAGTCTGAATGCATCCTGGAGAGTCATGCCACCTTCGATTGTGTTCACTGAAAACCCAGTCGTCAATGGAAGCCCTAACCGAGGACGCTGGCAAACCCAAAGTGGGTTCAGGTCTAGAGAAATTCTCTTCTGAGCCTTGTCTAGCAAGCTCGTCAGAGATCTCATTTCCTGTTATCCCTTTGTGTCGTGGGACCCAAACAAGATTCAGTGAGTTCAACCTTCCGACCGAATTCAAGGATGTTTTGCATTCTCGAACTATTTTGGAACTGCCATTACTGGCTGTAGCGCCCGTCTTCAGACCTTGTGCGCATGCAACGCCACCGGCTTGAGGTCTCTCGGAAGACACACGCGCATGAGGTGCGCGCATATGCCTACCGGCAGGAGAGCTTGAAACCTTCTTCCTTCGTTCGCTCCGGTTCAAGCAATTAGAAGAGGAGGCAGCGTTGGGTCCAAGTGACTTGCCGGTTTCGGTTGGGGTAACTTCCACCGACCTGCTTCTTTTTGCCTTCACTGCGAAAGGCCTGTTGTCAGCACATGCGCATTCATCTTCTGCAGTCTCTTTGCGCCGAGCCGCCGCCAGTTTTCTTCGTTTCCTCTTCTTCCGGCTTTTGGACGGGAGCCCATCTGAGCTCGTTCAACTTTTTCAGTTTTCCGAAGCAAGCCTTCAGCAGCACCTGTCGGGAAGAGAGCTGCGGGAGTCTTCAGAATCCAGCATTCTTGCTACTCCTATATACGCGCCAGTGTTGGCGGGGGAGGGTATGATGGGTAGGGCCTCCAGAATCCTTGCCCTAGCCGCAGTCGAGAAGACCACGGGTGGATTTTCGCTTTCGCGAGTGCCACCTGGAGTAGTCATATCATTAGTTTTCTCTATTCATACTTCTTCTTTTAACGTCAAAGTCGGACTTTCAGCGCCTTCAGCGCTTAGTTCGATGTCTCACCTGGGATCCTTTCACACCCTTAGGATCTTTGACTCTTAAGCCTCCCTGCCACGACAAGGCAGCTGAAAGATGGGAAGGAAAAATATTTAAATCACTTCGGTTTTCTTTTCATATTTTCATTTTGAGGCTAGACCCCACATCTGAGATGTAAATTAATCACGGATTTAAATAATTAAACGAGATTTATTTTGTTCCTTCAAAACTTTATTCACTCGTTTACTTCTTGCTTCGCTGTCCACGATTACAAACCTCCACCGGAAACTCGCCAACATGGTCGTTTCCTTTTTTTGGTTCCTACTCTAGCTTAGCTACAGAGGGCGCTATGGTTACATAATTCCTTTAAGGTACGTTAACATTTATTTTCATTACAGTTGCTACACTTTTTCGCTACAAAATTGTTTTGTTGAGTATTAACACTGGCAGCAACTTGAAGGAAAATAACTGCTTGTGTACGGAAAACTTAAGGCGGTGCTAAAACTGTCGGCTATAAATCAAAACGGTATGTCAGTTCTGCAAATATAGGGTGTCCGGTGGCAGATTTTTGTTTTAAAATGTGAATATCTCAAAAAGTTATAAGTGGTGCTGGGGGAGGTTGACGTAATTTGAATCACCGAGAGTGCGAGTTTGTCAGTCACAATGCCGCAGTGGTCGAGAGAGCATCATAGGTCCGCTATCGAGGCGTTTCTTATGTGAATGCGCGCCGACAAGTTTGTTAACGTTACAATATTCGGCGATTGAGCGATGGGCCGAGAGTAAATTTAATTCGTTCTTGGGTGCAAAGGTTTGGCGAAACTTCATCAGCTCTGAATACCCATAAGCCAGGGGCCAGCAGAATATGAAGGACCACCGAAAACATTAGCAAATGGAACGAAGGTTACGTGAAGATCCAACAATCGCTGCGGAAAAGAGGGGCTGCTTTGGGACTCCCAAAAACTTTCTACAGAACGATTTAAAATTGCCCCTTTTAAGATCCAATTGGTGCAAGAACTGAAAGAAAATGACTTTAATTTACGCAAAAACTTTGAATGAAACAATGTTGGAGAGATTTCGCACTGTGAATTGCATCTTTTGGAGCGACGAGGCCCTTTTGAAAATTCCAGAGGACAAGCGATAAATGTGAACAGCGAAAGTGAAAGGCGCATGATGATAGATTATTTTTTTACCTAAATTGCGAGCAACTGCTTATGTACCTCCATGAATTTGCTGCGTTAACATTTCCCACGAAAAGTGATCAGCCGCTTTGGATACGTACTGTGCCCAGACTTAACCCCCACGTATTTATTTCTGTGTGGGTTTCTTAAATAGGGGTTCTGTTTATGTTAAACTAAGTAAAAAAACAATATGCCTCATAGATTTTGTTGTATTCACGTTTAAAAACATTAATCTGCCACCGGACACCCTGTACGTATCTCAGATCAACATTCACAACTAGCATTTCCTTGTTGGATGGGGCGAAGCAGATGGGAAGTGTCTCTGTTCCTCTGATCGAATGCGCTAATCTCGATAACCACTGAACGGACTACATCGATAAGTTGTATGGGATATGACTTTCTTATTTTATGTTCAGTACAGGGTGTCCACATAAAGGTTTCAAAACGACATTGGTGAATAAAATGGAAATGTAGTTAGTCACGGCTTAGTTTTCGAAATATGACTAATTTGAGGGAAGTACTTTGAGTTGGTTTTCTTAGCGAAAATTCACAATGCCACGCCTACTTTAATAAGGATGGGTTAGAAGACAAGGAATAGGGTATCATGCTTTTCTATATGTTATATGGAGAATTGAAAATTTTATAAATTGTCTTATTGGTTTCGTGAAAATTGTTGATCCATCCTGAAGTAGAATAGAGAAACTCAAAAAGAGGGTCCTTCCAGTTTATCTGTAGGTTTGTCTGTATGTATGACTGTGTATATGGGTAACTCCTGCCTAAACGGCTGGATAGATTTTCTTCAAATTGCATATCTATGCATGATAATACCTGTAGTGTCACAATTCGATGTGAAATCGGAATTTTTATACTATCCTCAAAATTAATGACATTTTATAAATAATAATGGCTCTTACGATTTTGATCCAACTGTCGATCTCCAGATTTTGATCAATCTTGGTATTAGTATAATCGAGAATCTAAAAAAAGTGGGCCTCGTAATTTTTTTTTTTTTTTTTTCTGACATTTTATTTATTACTTCAAGCTACATAATGGTTACAATTTTATATCTGCGAAGACTAACGTCTTGTCTGCAGAAGATTAGTTACAGGATGTTGCGTACTGAGCCTGGTGTTAATTGCTCGTTGAGTTGGTGTTTTGTATGTGTATCATTGGCGAATTCTGACACAATATCTACTTTATATAATTGTTCTATATTTAAGAGATTGAGATTATTTCAACACGAGCGTTTACTTTTATTGTGTTGATAAGACCCTTCGAGGAAATCGTATCAAGGTACCTGTTCACAGCAGCCCTATTCATGTCACCCAATATAATAAGCTCTCTGCTCCTCTCAAAGTGATCAATATTTACACCAAATTCTTCAATAAAACTGTTTATATTGTAACATAATGTAGCATAATAACTACGCCCACAAAAGTAAGCAACACATTCCGAAGTGTCTTTTCGGAACACATTCTAGGTTCGTGTCCACGGATAGAAAAGGATTATGTCTAAGACGACGTCGCGGAATTAAGAGAGAATTATAACCACAAGAGATTATTTGCTGCAGCTGACATCTTGGAATTATTACATCAGAATTTTCTTGTTCCAGTGGTCGAAGAATTTGCTAGAAGTTTCTGGCTATCAGAAATGCGACTATATAAGGACAGGTGGCGATCGAGGCAGGGCAGTTGGGTTTTGAACCGCACGAAGAGATTGGAAAAGTGATAATAGGCGAAGTTGTAATTTTGTGATAAATTGAAAGTTGAGAGTTAACAAGAAGAAGTAATTAGTTTGGATTTGTGAATTAAGTAATTGAAATGAGATAAAGTGATTTGAGAAGAAACAGAATTTGCGAAGAATAGTATAGTGTGAACTTGAACTGTTCTATAGACTAAAAAATAAAGAAATAATCTCACAGAATAACGTTTTATCTACTCGAGCTGTAGCTCGCATATTACAGTACATTTCAGTATGTCTGACTTTAATATGAATGATAATCTTTTAAGCAACAACCCAACCCCAAATACAATAGTAAATATAAATGACGACATTTTTTATTGTAATTCAAATGAGGGCAATTTTTTATTTTTTTTGTACATCAGAATATACGGAGTTTGCGGCAACATTTTGATTTGCTAGTGTGTAATCTGCAAGCACTTGTGTTTCTACCCGATCTGATATTTGTAAGTGAGATTTGGAATTTTAACTGCGAAAAAGAAGATTATTATATTCCGGGTTATCATGGCTGTTCTGATTTCCGACCGAATTTGAAAACGAAAACCGAAATTGGATCCGTACGGAATGGAAAAAAGTGTTCTGATTAACGATCGGATTCACTTTACAGTACTACCAACTTAATATCAACAAAGAGATTTCGAAATTAGCTGTTTCTATAGGCAGGAGCTGTCAAAGCAAAATTGTAAAATTTTATGTGATTGAGTGCAATAATTAATTTCCTAGTTTTACACCATGTAAGTAACCAACAAATTGTTTATTAGATGTGTCTTTCCACAGTTTGTCTATATATTCTGGTCTGTTATCCGCCTTAACCCAACCTCTTCCTACGTCGGGATGTTTTTCCATGAAATCTACTAATAACGCGAATTGTATTTGTATACCACACATTACCCCTGAATTACAAAATTACCGTATTAATTTTTGTTTGTTGTTAAATAATAATACATTATCGCTCGAATAAATAAATGAAATGAAATATGTAAACTTAATTGAATTCCGCCAAGAAAAGACAACCGAATTGAAAACGTGAAACTATTGGCGGATTTAAGATCCGTTCGTTTTGCAGAACACCCTTCAATCCGTAAACCGTCATGCGAATACGGAATTCAGAACACCGAAAATTCGAAAACGGGAGGATTTGGTATTCGAACGAAAATGAGAAAAGCCGTGTATAATTTGTATCTTAACACTAATGAAACATATGCTGCAGGTGGAGTGGGAGTTTTTGTTCGCGATTGTTTGGATTTTGGTAATTATAAAGTAAATTGTATGAATTTTTTGAGCGCGGATGTAATTGAATTGTATTGCAATATACAGTTGCGAACACGAAAATAGCAGTAGTTGAAAAAAAGTCGTTATGATGGAATATGTTTAAAACTGTATTTTATTTTCAAACTTCAAACTGATTTTTTAAAAAGTATTCCATAAGGCAATAAATTACAGTAATTCATTTATTTGCAGCTCATTTTTTTAACTCAAAAATATAAGAAATTTAATTTGTATACTTAACACGAAAATAGCAGTGCTAGTTTCGAATTATCGTTTTTCGCTTCCACTTTATTATACAAAGCTTAATTAATTTAAAAATTAGTTTAACCTTGTTAGTACTTTGTTGCTGCCCCTGAATTATTTATCACAGCTTGACATCTTCGCGACATAGAATCCACTAAACGCTTGCAACGCTCCGGCGGTATAGCAGACCAATCACTTTGGACTACTTCCCAAAGTTGGGAATTATTTGTAGGTTTGGCGTTGTAGACAGCCGTTTTAATATCTCCCCAAAGATTTTTAATGGGATTCAGGTCAGGGGACTGAGATGGCCAGTCCATAACCTGAATCCCATTGACCAGAAACCAGTCTTTTGCTTTTCGACTAGTGTGTTTCGGGTCGTCATCTTGCTGTAAGACCCATCTTAGTGGCATTTCTTCATAGCAGTAGGGCAACATAATATTTGTCAAGATGTCTTCGTAAACATTTTGGTCCATAATACCGTCAATTTTATGTATTAGGCCAACGCCTTCGTACGAAAAACATCCCCATATCATGATTTTTGACCACCATGTTTAACGGTTTTTGTTGTATACTCAGGCCGGTATTCGGTTTTCGGAGGACGTCGTACATACTGGCGTGAACCAGTGCCACCATATAACACTATTTTGGATTCATCTGTCCATAAAATATTTCGTCATTTTTGCACAGGAAGTTTAACAAATTTGTTGGCAAACTCTAAACGTTTTTCCTTATGTCGCTTAGTCAATAGTGGCTTTTTTCTCGGACTTCGTGTTGCTAAACTTGCCTCCAGAAGTCTCCTCCGTACAGTCATATCACTTACTGCCAAATTTAATTCCTTTCGTATTTGGATTGCCAATTTCATTGGGTCTTGTTTGGACAATCGTACGATCCTCCTGTCATCTTGTTCCGTTGTTTTTCTTTTCCTGCCTCTTGTTTCTGCAGTTTGAACATATTTTATTGCATTTGAAATTATTTTGGATGAACATGAACGAATACGCTCTATATCTGCGTATGTCTTGCCCTCTCTTCGTAGCGTTAATATCATTTTTCTCTGTTCGTCGGTGCAATGTTTACCACTACCCACTTTTCCAATACATACATAGTATTTATACACTAACTGATTTTTTTCACGAAAGAAATTTCACTTTGCTTTATTAAAAAACACTATTTAACACGGTACTGTTATTTCAGTGTTTACTTCAAATTCGATGCTCAAATTAAAAATTTACTGTTATCTTCGTAAATGACATGTTTTGTATAGTTTTCTCTTTTTTTGTCTAATGCACGATCCTCAGCCATTCCCTGAATGTACTCATTCTCAATGGTCAAGTTCAGATCCAAGAATAAAAAAATTTTTCATTATTTTAGTAAAGCTGCTGCTATTTTCGTGTTCACAGCTGTATGTAATCATATTTTTAAATTTATTTGTGTGTATAGGTTACACTTTTGTGATATTCAAGTGTTTTTGAATGAATTTTCGGTGTTCTTAAAAAACGAAAAAAATCGACTAATCTCGTATTGTTGGGCGATTTTAATATTGACGTTCTAACTTCCAGTACTATATCTGATTTTTATCTTGCTACAATGGCTGAGCATGGTCTTTCTTCTTTGTAAATGCAATTACTAAACCAATTTCAAGTACTTGTCTTGACCATGTATTTGGTCGTTTTATAAAAATATCCATAAGTCAATGTGCTGGTGTTAACTTTGATCTCCACATTACTGATCACTGCATGACAGGTATTTTGTTTAATGCTTTAACAAGTAGGAAACCTGCAAAATATTTTTCTCCATCTAAGGTAACGAAGGTTAATTTCGACCTACTATATATTGAGCTACGTTCTGAAACCTGGGATGAAATTTATGTGAAAGGTAATGCTTCTAAGGCTTATGACTTGTTTTTAACATTTCTTCAAAATTATATAAGTAATTTTACCTACACCGTTGTTCGTAAAAATCTGAGGAGAGATTAAAGCCGTGGATTAACTATTATGTGTTAAAAAAAAATAAACTTAAAAATAAATTAAGGAAAAAATGCTTTAAACATCCTCTTAATACAGCGCTGAAAATTCGTTTCAGAATGTTGAGTAAGAAAGTAAATAAGGATATAAGGATAGCTCGGGATAGATATTTTTAGAAAGGAATGCAAGACTATAAACAGTATCATTGATGGCAACTCTAACAATATCTCTAAATCTATAGTACTGTGTAGTGATGATGTTACTATTGACAATATCAAACATATTTAATGATTTCTTTTCTTCGGTTGGTCTGATGTCTTCTCGTAATGAGTCTCCTACATATTACAACGGTTGCGCTGGGCCCATTTAGTGGACGACTATGTTAGGAATAATAGCTTCTTTTATGAAGAAATAACAGGCTTCGAGCTTTACAAAATTATATGTTCTCTCAGCAACTCAAGCTCTTGTAGTAACGATGGTGTTTCCAATCCTACCCCTAAAAACATAGCTCTAAATATAGTTAACATACTAGCCTATATTTTTAACTTAAGTATTTTCACCGGAATTTTTCCTGATAAATTGAAATTGTGCGACAAAAATAATAATAGGCCAATTTCCTTATTGTCATCAGTTTCAAAAGTCTTTGAAAAAGCTATTAAGAGTAGAGTGCTGAGTTAACTGGGAAAAATAAATTTCCCAAGTCCTGCTCAGTTTAGATTTAGAGAAGGCCTTGCCACAGAAGATGCCCTCTTGGAGTTTTGCTCTTTTATCTACAAAGCACTAGATGATAAAAAATGTAGCGCCGGACATCACCAAAGCTTTTGACATGGTTAACCACAGAATTCTGCTAAACAAATTATATTATGCAGGATTTCGTGGTTTTGTACATAATTGGTTTGAGTCCTACTTGAAGGATAGATGTCAAAAAGTCAAAATAGGTAACCTTGTTAGTATAGACTTAGGTGTGCCTCAGGGATCAGTTCTTGGTCCCATACTGTTCCTAATTTATATCAACTCTTTGTTTAGTCAACCGTTCAAATAATCCGCAGATAATCCTTTAAACTTAAGTATTGATATAAACTACGATGGACACCTTTAAGGAATATGGTTTTCGGAACACAAACTGGTTGTCAGTAACAAAACTAAATTGATGCACTTTAGTCTAAGTATGCAAGAGTCCCCTGACTTCGAAATTTTCTTTCATGCTAAAAATTGCGTTAGATCAAATGTGTCAAATTGTGTTTGTACTGTGGAAGCTACAAGGAAAATGTTTAATGAACAAGCATCTTGTGACACATATTGTTTTAAAATTGAAATAGTAAATCAGTTTAAATATTTAGGTATTACTATTGACCAAAATATGAGTTGGTCCGAAAATATATTACAATTCTGAAACAATATTTACGTTCTGCAGTCCGAAGCTTTTATCGTCTCAGAAAATTCTGTGACAACAAAACTTTAAAAACAATGTATTTTGGAATATTTGAATCAAAATTACAGTATGGAATAAGTGGTTGGGGTGGTGCTTACCAAACAAAGCTTAAGCCATTGACCGTTTTGCAAAAGTGCGCTATCAGAAAAGTATGTGGAGACAATCGTTTAGCTCGTTCTATGGTTTTGTTCAGAACGTTGAAAATTCTACCACTAAAACACTTGTACTATTTTAAAGTTTGTAAAATTGTCTTTATGAGAGGTGGTTATTTACAGAGTCTAATTTGTAACACCCGCAATTTGCGAAGCAATTCAATTAATGTTGTCGTTATTCCTACTTTTCATACCACTTTATTCAAAAACTTTTACTCCGTTGTGTCCTGCAAATTATTTAATAAACTTCCTATGAATATTCGAGGCATTAGATCTTTGTCCGAATTCTTAAAGCAAGTTAAATTATGGCTTCTCGATTTTGATCATGAAGAAATTATATGAAGTGGCATTATCACTATTTGTTAATTTATAAATACAAAATGTCACAACCTGTTCTTAATTTCAATATTGTTATAGTAGATTAAGTAAATAAAGTTTTGTTAAATTAAGAATAATGAATGAATAAATAAAAAAATAAAAAATAAAATAAACTGTAGCTGAAAGCTTGTATTCCAGTTCTTAAAAGTCGCTGTCCTATAATATAGTGTATTCGGATGTACTGGAAGTAAAGTGCAAAGTGTTCATCAAACGTAGTGGCAGGCCAAGCCTCCCGGCAAGAAATATTAAGATCCACGCGGACGAAGTAGCGAGTACACCAGTTGCTTATAAATTTTTCTGAAACTAAGCCCTACTAATTAATACCCGTGTTATTTATTGGAATCGAAAACTTCCCTTTCAAATGAAATTTCTTTTTAAGAAAAAGCTTTTTACATTGCTCAGCATTATCAGCACACATTTTGGCTGTAGTCCCTTCGTTACTCCTCCAACGAAAGTAAGGACAATTAAGTAGTGAATATTCATTTATACAAATAAGAACCCACGCAAAATAAGGTTTGACTGCTCGCTTTAATAATTCATTCCCGCCTTGAGTATCATTTGCTGATTTATATACACTGGTTGCTGTAAATTAATGGAATTACATATAAAATACTTGAATTAACATATGTATGTGTAACACATACCTCGTCGGCCACAAGCCCTGTACATATCTTTCATGAAATTCCTTTGGACAGTATCATTACCGTAGGTTTTCTTCGCATTGGCTTTAATGGCTGCCATGTTAAGCTCGAAATCGGATTTGATATAGTTCCTCTTCTTGTAAATACATTCCGAAACTATCTGTAAGGAAATGAGTTGGAATCGATTTACAAAGAAACTTAACTCTTAGTCAAGCAAGTTATACCGATATTTGTATGAATTGGTCTACAGGATCCTTTGTTTGAAGCTTTTGCTTTTGTCTATTTATGCAGGTCATCGCTGCATCATCGTCTACGTCCATATTATGACAGCAACCTGCCTGATTTTTTTTCTTACCATTTAAACATAGTGTAAAGTATTTTTAAGACATACCAACAAAGTTGAATTAGCAGCGTTTATACATTCGTCCCTAGTGACTGTATGCCCTTCATCGCATGTCGAAAGCTGAAGAGAATTTAACTATCATTAGTGAATGAACAAATTGAAATATGTAGGTCAGCTCACAATCAGAAATGTTCCAAAAGTCTGAATAAACAATATGTATCTGTTAAAGTGAAACATTTTCTACTCCACAACTTTGAACAAATGATTCCGAGGAGAAGTTCGAACTCTAATTTTATGTATATTTTCAGATGAGATGGAAATTAAATTAATGTTTGTGGAATAAAATTTGTCATTCCGGAAATGAATGAATGACTTGCAATAAAAATTACTGTGTTTTATGGATTGGATCATTTTTTTAAGTTTTGGTTAATTACAGCCATCATTATCAGAGACTATAACCCCGCGAGCCCAAAAGTAATAAATACTTGTGAGTTACTTATTGACATCGGGTGCATACCACCACTAAATTTTTTTGGGAAACTACAAATTTCTCCCATACAACTTTTATTTGTTAGTTTATGTGGCGCCCTCCATTTTTCGTGCAACAAGGTGAATTTCTTTGTTTTTTGTATGTTTATCTTTACTACTCGGTTCTAGGTGAAAAACTGTGGACAGTCGCTAGTTATCGATAGTTTTGTCCTTGTCAATCGATAACTCTGTGCCTAAAAGGTGAAACATCTTATGTCAATTTTGTGCACTTTTCAGGAGAGCAATTTTAAACTTCAAATTGTGCTCTGAAAAAAAATACGGATGGGAAATAGAAAATTCTTTCGGAAAAGTATAACAACTTTAGTCTAAAACATAATAAAAATAATTAATTGTAATATATTAAAGGATAATGTAGACTTAAGTTATTTTACTAAAACAAATATGAGTACATTTATAACCTTAAGTCACTTAAGATATTTTCCCAATTTAAGTACTAATTATTTTGAAAGCTTAAGTCTCGACTTAAGTTTTTTTGCCAAAACATGTAAGAAAAAATTCGTGAACACAAGCTATACTTCAATAGAATTTAATTTATAATCTCTTATTTATAATAATAAAAAAACACTTAAAATGCCATTCAGTCAAATGTAATAAATTATTAGGATAAAAAAAAAAAAAAAAAAAATAAGAAACTAGCAAACACAGTTCGTATTATTTGTGATGAAATGAAGATTAAAGACAGATAAACAGATTCATTCAATTAGAGGAAAAATTAGCTAGAGTATCTAAAATCCAATCGTAAGATGTAGTTATTATTTCAAAATTAAAAGTCTTTTATATTTCATTATCAATTTCCTCCGTTAGGTCAGGATGATAATTTGGTGTGTTGTCAGAAGGCAAATTTTTATAAAAACGGTGAAAGGTTGTATCGATTAGCGGCAGTAGATCCATCAAATCCTTTTTCTTTTCTTTACTAACAGCCAAAGGTTCCAAGTAGCATAATGAAACATCAGATGGTAGTACGTTTGAAACACCACGACGCTTCAAATTTAATATTTTGAATGGTTCTTCTTCGGAGAGTGAATAATAATAACTCCAAACTTCTTTTCATATCTGACCCCATTTAATTTCTTGCCATACGAACTTATTTCCACTTTCATCAATTTTTCGCCAGAGAAATTTCGGGAGAAGTCCAGAAATTTGGTTCTTGTCATTTCATTTACTATGAAGCGTTTGTTGGTTCCTACCGTACGAACGAATTGATACCAGTCACGCGGATGGTGTATATCGACAGATGTTCTTTTCTTCTTCCTTTCAATCGCTGCATGGTCGGTATCACACTCCATATGAGTGTGACCCGGTACTAAAAACTTATGGTCAATGGTTTGAACACTTGATTCTGTTTGCATGAATACTAGGAACAT
The DNA here is from genome assembly GCA_963082735.1 of Pocota personata. Taxonomy (NCBI): domain Eukaryota; kingdom Metazoa; phylum Arthropoda; class Insecta; order Diptera; family Syrphidae; genus Pocota; species Pocota personata. The sequence goes on from OY720430.1 coordinate 189,358,739, forward strand.
TGTTGAAACAAAAGAGTTCTTATTCTGGCCTCCACAGCAATCGCTATAAAACACAACCTCATTACAGGTTTCGGGTAAGCCTTTAAGATGTTCAAAAAGACAGGAGGCATTTTCGTTGCCACCACGACGTTCATCACCCTCATGCCACATATAACAGAAAAGCTGGTTCGTTGCGCCATCGTGGACGGTTAAATTAAAGGTCCATAACTGCCTTTTATAAAATGAAACATTTGTCCTTAGGAAGGGTGTGGGAAGGCACTGCTGCATGTCGAAAGTAAACACTTTTCTGCGTAGATCATTATGACAACGATTTTTTTCTTGTTTTTTATTGTCGTATGATGCTCCTTCAATTCCTTTTCGATTTGTTTTTTTTTCATTTCCACTGCTGGTTTTCAACTTCGTGTGCAGTATTTCACACTTATTGCATGTGTCAAGCTGGGGTTTTTTGAATTTGATATTCATGGTCTTAAAAATTTTGGAGTATGTAGTGAGCGATACCGTTGCTCCATATTTCACAGTAAATAACCGATACATTTGAGAAAGACTTAAATCTGCATGAAAGTACTTTTGTTCTGATTGCTTTCTGGTATAATGAGATTCGTAGGATGGAAAGCTTTGTATATGGCTGCGAATTTCAATTTCTTTTGCATCAGTAAGCTTGTTTGGAGGAGTCTTTCGACCTCGTTTGTCTTGTGAAATTACTGTACCCGGAGACTCTAGTTTTTTTTTTTACCACTGTTTTTATAAACTGTTCTGTCTCACATAGTGTGAAACGAAAACATTTTTGGCAGACTTTTATCCTTTCACAACCGATTTTCAAAAAAAAAGTGTTTACATGTGTTCTGTTCCGCAAATGCTTGGTCATTTTCTTTGCGTTTTTTTCTCTGAAAGTATTATCAGCCCAGAAACAAATGCTACTCTCATATTATAATTGCCCAGCCTCAAATACTGTTCAAATATATTTCTTTGAACTTCAGGTGAAATATTTTCTTTGCAGTTCAAGCGACAATTTTCCAATTTCTTAACCTCCCGCTTTACCACAAATTTACCTGAGTAATTAACGTGTCCTTGACCAGTATGCCTTTTTAATTTTCTTACCCCACGATTGACTTTTTTCACCCATTAGATTTCTTTCCAAAAGTTGCACTGCGCGTTCTGTTTCTTCACTCAAATCACTATCACTATTCAAATGAAAGTCGGGATCAGCTAAGTCACCATCGGAATCAAAATCATTTCGTTGGTCAGCATCAGTCACGATGGAATCAGCATTCAATAGATTTTCCAATTGCATTTGAAATTCATTGCTTGTACCTGCTAAATCTTCAGCCTCATCAAAATTAGCTACTGCTGTGTTCACATTAGCTAAACTGTTTGGAACATCTAGAAGCAAATATATTAAATTGTATTAAATAAACACATCATACTATTGATCAAATCAATATGACGACTAACCTATTTCAGCAGAACTCGACTCTGCAAACTCTTGCTGTTCAGGGCCTTCGCAGTGCTCATCACAACCTTCATTACATTTTTCCATGATTGTTTTATGTATTTTTTTATTTTGTGATGTTAAAGCTAACATCAACATATGATGTGCGCGTTTCATTTTTAACTCCGTCTAACTAACGATTTTCTTTTTATTTTTAATAATATGATCACGTCACTTAATAATTTTCTTTTCTTTAATTTCTTTCTCTTTTAAAATAATCAAACCAAACTATGTAATTTATTATAAGTACATATTTTAACCCTTATGTTCCAATGTGAACTGCACTTGCACACAGTAAAAGAGTTTATGTCTACCTAAGGCCGTTGCTTCGAGGAACTACGATTCGGTAAAATCGCTTACATAACACAAGCTGTTTATGACTTTGAAAATTACTTCGATATTTCAAAAAATTAATTTGGTAAATCAACTTATGTCGATCTAAGAACTACAAACACGCCACTTTTTTCGCGGTAAAGAATCTTAGTGCACATAAGCTTTTTTACTGTAACTTCAGTCAGGAGATTTATTGCAGACATAAGATGTTTCACTGCAATAGTTTCCGCAATATATTTGTAAAAGAGTAGGAATATTAGTATGTAAGCTGTTTTACCGTTCGAAATAATAAACATAAGCTGTTTTACCTTATGCAAGCCTCGACATTTATAACGTAAGTTATTTTACAAACAGTTATAACTTCCGCACTTTTTACTATTTTTTCATCTGGATTGGCTTAAAAAATAGAACGAAGAGAATATATTTCAAATAACGCTAAACAGCTAAAACAACTTAAGTCGGCTTAAGATGTTTTACCTTTTAGGCACAGAACTATTGATGGTTTTCGATAGTTTTTTTTTAATAGGTTTTATTTTGTGATTTTTCTGTGATTGAAGCTTATCTTTGGGCATCTTGAAAGGTGGCATTGGATTCCTTAAACTACAATATTTTGAAAGTTTTTGCTTTAAATTCGTCCGAAACTTGAAATAAGTCGCATGCTTGAGAGAGAGCTCACACAATTGGTGAGTGATGCATCACAATTGTCAAAGTATGGCGTAGTTTCTCTTTCACCCTCTACGTCAACCCATTAAACCTATTGGTAATTGATCAGTGGCGAAGTCGTCTCTGTGAATATAGGTAGATTGACACTCGCACGTACGAAAATAACGCGAAACATCATACAATAGATAGAATTGTTTTAGTGTTGTGATCGCTCATGGAACGTAATTGAGGATATAAAAAATATATATATATATATACAGTACAGCCTTGGCCAAATGTATTAGGCACCTTTTTTCTTTTTCTCTTTACTGCCTAATCATTTCTCGGAAGTAATTAGTTTGAATTTTATGAATTATGACGTCATTACCCCCTTCAGGGTCGGGGTAATGAATAAGAATAGCCTTGAGGTAACGTATGCCTGTCGTAGAAAACGACTAAAATCCAGAGAAATCCATTAACGTCTGACACATATTGTGCGGCACACCGGTCAGCGTCTGATCCCTTTGGGACGGCTGTATATAAGCTGTAAGTAGAAGTAACTGACCTATTTACGGTAATTAAAACTGAATTTAAAAAACCGATGGCAATGAACAAAACAAATAGATTAATTACCCCAGGTGGCACACCAGATAAGCTGGAAAATCCACTCTCTCCGGATATCGGTCCCATTTATTGCTTTTACATCAAACCAGCAGTAGGTGTTCTAAAACACAAAGACCTCCGCCAACAAAATCTTCACCAAGTGTTGTACCTTCGGCACCAATAGCTATGAAAAGATCGACAGAACAAGTCATCAGTGCTCCAAAGAAACTAACGAGGGTTTTCAGGTTGAAACAGGTAATTTCTATAAAGAATGGCAAAATGAAATTCAAGCCAGGAAACAACTTGAAAAATTGGTTATGAGTCTTCAACAACTCGTGAAAGAACTCGAAGAGAAAGTCAGCTTGCTTGACTGGAAAGGCTCAGCGTCCGTTCAGCCAAACCAACAAAATACTGAACCTGTATTTCAAACAGATGAGGACGAACTTGTGCTCGAAACTGAAAGAAAGAAAAATAAACCTCCATCAAAAAAGCGAAGAGCAGAGAGTAGCCCTGAAACTTATACAAAAGCTCAACAAAAGGTAGTAAGAATAGAGAAAGTGGCAACACTGAGCACACAAAATCGAGGAATAAAAGACAGTCCAAGCTATTCCTCACAAGAATGCTAAGACTAAAAACGGCAGACAAATTGCACCACCCCCAATCATGATATCAGGATTAAAGATGTTTGGCGAGCTTAAGACCATTATTGAGAAAAGCACGAACAAAATATGCAAATATACATAGTACAATAAGGACAATTGGAAAGTCAATGTCGACGATGCTGATGCATATAGATCTATCACTGAGAAATTGAGTAAAAATAAAATACAGTGGCACTCGTATGAAAATAAAGCTACAAGGTCCATAAAAGTAGTAGCTAGAGGGCTTCATTAATCGTGTGATGCAAAAAAAATCGTAGAACACCTAACTCAAAAAGTATTTCAAGCTCTGGAAGCCAGCAATTTAATAAAAAATGAGGCAATTAAAGATTCCAATGGGAAATTTGCATGGCCATCATAGGCCAAAATTGCAAGTGCGAGATTGTCTAGGGTCTTATGCCTGGGCTAGGTAACCTGGGCCGGCAACCCGCGTTACCGAAACTTCAATCGCTACGGAAACCGACACAATGCCTCGGATAAGGACTGATAATACGTTGACGACCTTTGGCTATCCGGACTAAGATTGGTTTCTGGAATTGACTCTCAGAGTGAAGGACTTCAGAGTGCCAAATTCCTTTACTTGGAGCATGAGTTCATGCGATATAGGCTGGATATATTGGGAGTAAGCGAGATAAGATGGTTAGATGCGGGTGAGTACCAATCCCCAACGCGTAACACTGTATTACTCTACTCCGGAAGACCAACCGGAAACCCCCGTGGATATGGAGTTGGACTGCTGCTAACGCCAACAGCACGCAGAGGTCTAATTACCTGGCAGCCGCACGGTGATAGGATTTTAACGGCCAGATTTCGGACGAGAGTACGTCGCGTCACCATCATATAGTGTTACGCCCCCACGGATGGTTCGTCTGAGGAAGAAAAGGAGAACTTCTACACTCAGTTGGGAGCTGTTCATAATGCAACACCCAACGGCGACATTGTCATTGTGATGGGGGACCTGAATGCCAAGGTAGGCTACGACAACGAAAGGCTCAAACATGTTATGGGACGGCACGGACTAGGCAATCGCAATGACAAAGGCGAAAGATTTGTTGACTTTTGCAACGCAAATCGTCTTGTCATAGGCGGCACCATGTTTGAGCATAAAGCCTGCCATAAAATCAGTTGGGTGTCAACTGACAGGCAAGCGACGTCTAACCAAATTGACCATTTTGCCATCAGTCGCCGTTTTAGAAGTAATCACCTAGACGTCCGAAACAGGCGAAGTGCCGACATGGGGTTGGTACGAGATCACCATCTTATGATAGCTACTCTCCGATTACGCACTGCTGCCGTTCGTAGATCTAACGACACAAGAATACCTAGGTTCAACGTAGACCAACTGAGAGTTCCCACAGTGCGCCAAGAATTAAGGGACCATCTCTCACGTGGAGTGGAAACAATCAGCAGCAAGACCATTGGTGCGCTGTGAAAACTGTTTTCACATCAGGTGCTGAAAGGATTGTCGGTCGATCGCAGGGAAACCATAGGGCGTGGCTTTCCGACGATACCTGGAGAAGGATCAACGAACGAAAACAGTTAAGAGCTCGAATTGCAGCAACTCCAGCAGCAGGGAGGATCGAGGTTGAGTCCCTATATCGCATGAAGATGAGAGAAGTACAGCGTAGCGTGAGACGTGACAAGCGCAAGTACATCAATGCGCTTTCTACGGAAGCAGAAGAAGCAGCAGCGAGCTGCGACAGCAGAACCGTTTATAGAATCACTAAAGAGCTTATAGGTGGCCGAAGCTCTACTCAACACCCAGTGAAAGGCTTAGACGGTTCGTTGCTAATATCGGATGAGGGTCAACTGAAGAGATGGAAAGAGCATTTTGCTTCGGTTCTAAACCGAGTATTCGCCAAGTCAGACTGAAGTGTCCGTAGAAAGAAGTTCCCGAATTCGCACCACAACCCCCAGTAAAGAGGAGATTATTACCGCAATCAAAGCACTGAAAACTAATAAGGCGGTAGGACTTGACGGTATACCCGCGGAGCTTTTCCAAGCTGCGAAAATGGGAAGCCTAGAGTTTTCCGGATGAGTGGAAAAGGGAATGATTGTCAAGCTCCCTAAAAAAGGCAACCTAATGCAGTGCGAAAACTGAAGAAGTATCTGCGTGCTGCCTGCTGTGGCCAAGATAATAGCTAGAATCACCCTGGAGCGAATCAAAGAACACCTTGTAGACACACTCGACGCCGAACAAGCAGGTTTCTGCTCTGGATCCTCCTGTGCCGACCACATCAACACCCTGCGGATCATCATCGAGCAATGTGTTGAATATCGATCACCACTTCACCTGTTGTTCATCGATTTTGAAAAGGCGTTTGATAGTGTCAATCGGGAATTTATTTGGCGTGCCTTGCGCAGGAGAGGCATTCCGGATAAATTAATAGCAATTATCAAGGCTACATATGATGGGTCCACATGTCACGTTCTGCACAGAGGAAGACTGTCTGAGGAATTCGAAGTCCAAAGTGGTTTTCGGAAAGGCTGCATACTTTCACCAATATTGTTTTTATTGGTCATTAGCGATGTGCTGAATGCGGCCTTATCAACAGGAAATGGAGGAATTCGATGGACTCTCACATCTGAACTCAAACACCTCGACTACGCCGACGATGTATGCCTACTGTCTCACAGAATAATGGACCCTCACCAAATGACAGCAAATGTGGAGAGGGAAGCAGACGTCGTTGGGCTGAAAATTAACTCGGCAAAAACAAAAATGATCAGCCTAGGACCATACTCATCAACTCATATATGCATTGCTGGACAAACGGTTGAGAGAGTAGAGAGTTTCCAATACCTTGGGAGTATTGTCTCAATCGATGGCGGAACCGAACTGGATATAGCCAGCCGAATAGGTAAAGCAAAATCTGCGTTTGGGATGCTCTCCATAGTTTGGCGAAGTAATGCAATTAGCTTAAACACCAAGCTACGACTGTTCCGTTCCAACGGAGAGTGGTACCTGGAGAGTGACCGTCACTATCACGAGAAAGCTGCAAACGTTTGTCAATAGGTGTCTACGTTACATCTTAAGGATATTCTGGCCAAACCGTATCTTTAACGAACAGCTTTATCAGAGAACGGGCTATAAACCTATAGGCACAACCATACGACGACGAAAGTGGCAGTGGATCGGTCACACTCTCCGAAAGGGTGACAGGTCCATAGCTAACCAAGCGATGCAATGGAACCCGCTTACCCAGGATGGCAGGATACGCGGCGGTCCTAGGAGTACGTGGCGCAGAACAGTTGAGAAGGAAGCACGGCAACTGGGAAAGAGTTGGGGAGAGCTGAGGCACATTTCCAGAAATCGCACACGATGGCACGTAGGCGTTGTAGAGGCCCTAGAACCCACAAGGGGATACAGGACATAAGTAAAGTAAAAGTAACTCAAAAAGTATTTCAAGCTCTGGAAGCCAGCAATTTAATAAAAAATGAGGCAATTTTTTTTTTTTTTAATTTGCACGTGTGAAAGGGGTTATGAATACCCTTATACTAATTTTAGGACACGGGCGTTTTGTGGAAAGGGGAAGAGACAGAGAGAAAGACAGATTGGTGTAGTTGGTTTGAAACTCAGCTGGTATTAAGTTTCAGTGAACTCCAAGGGTGGCTGTCCAGATAACTGGGGAGCTTGTTTGTTTTTTGCTTTTGTTGTTGCTCATGATTCACAGTATTTTTTTTCCGTCCTCTTGATGTCATCATCACGATCAAGTTGCATTTTAGCCATATGACCGCCCTACTGCCAGTGTTATGCCTTCGCAGTAGAGTTGACATAAGCTTTCGGAATTGATCGACTTTTTATTTATTTCATGCGAAACAAATAGATGATTATTGACATCAGGATTCGAACCGTGATAAATAAAAGGCACCTGCCTTTGTTCATGCTCACTTTTGACAATAAAGAAAGTGTCGAGAATATATACACTATTAAATCAATTATGGGAATAGTTGTAAAAATTCAGCCACTTCGAAAGTACAAAACTGTCCCACAATGTAAACGTTGCCAAGCATTTGGAGACACACTGCAACCGCGAATATGCTTGTATAAAATGTTAAGGTAAACATGCAACCAAAAATTGTTCTCTCAATAAAGAACAGGAAGCTAAATGTGTCAACTGTCAAGGCAATCATCCTGCAAATTATAGAGGATGTCCAGTTGCAAAAACGTTCCAAGAAAGTAAAAGTAAACGCACTTCTAATAGAATTAATTCCCAAAATGTAACAAATAAAAAAACAACGATTAAAAATAAACCTAAAAAACAACCGGCCAAAGAAATCGCTCAGAATAAAAGTATGGAAAATAGCAAATCATATTCCCAAATTGTTAAAAATGTACGGAAAGATGAGAAAATTTCCATGAAAGAAATGCTGGCGCTTATCCTTAAACGAATAGATAATCAGGATTTAACATTAAAACAGTTATGCGAAAAAGTCGCTATCAAACAACAATGATGGACAGAACATTTAAAATCGCAGCATGGAATGCAAACGGTCTTTCACAGTACACGTCTGAGCTGAACATCTTTTTAGACATGAAAAATATAGACATTTGCCTGGTGTCGGAAATACATTTCCCCATGGTTAAAAGTCTTGATATTAAAATACCTGGTGCATGGGCACCACATCCAGCTGATAAAGCTAGAGGTGGATCGGCTATATTTATAAGGAAGAACCTGAAACATTATAAAGAAGCCAAGTTCATTAATTTTCCCGATGCTTGGAAAATAGCCAAGGTGGGTCCTATACTCAAAACTGGAAAGCCCCCTGATAACCCCAAGAGTTACAGACCTATAAGATTGCTGAGTAACATAAGTAAATTATATGAACAAATTCTTAAAGAAAAAATAACAAAAATAATTAATGATTATAATATATATCCCGACGTGTAGTTTGGTTTCAGACCACAGCATAGCACCGCCCACCAAGTGCTTCGTATTTGCAACATTGTTAAAAAAAATCGTCAACAAGATAAGTCCACAGGGATGATCCTTTTGGATATTGAAAAAGCATTCGACTCTGTTTGGCACGATGGACTGTTATATAAAATGATTAATTCCAACTTTCCACCATTTCTATGCAGGTTAGTGCAAAGTTTCTTGTCAGGTCGTTCTTTCAAAGTCCTTGTCAATAGTAGCGTCTCAAGTATTATATTTTTTCAGTCAGGTGTCCCTCAAGGTTCTGTTCTTGGTCCCGTCTTGTACAATTTATTCACGTCCGATTTTCCAATTTTGTTTAACTGCGAAGCAGCCATTTTTGCAGACGATACTGCAATAATTTCATCTCATGAATTTTCTCTCAATGTCGAGACAAATCTTCGTAATGCGATGGAAGTATTAGAAAGTTATTACAATAAGTGGAAAATTAAGCTGAACGGAGACAAAATGCAAGCCATCTTTTTTTCTTGAAAAAGAAAACCTTGCTATCTCCCGAGCAGCCAATTGCAACTTTATGGATTGTCAATAAACTGGAGCAATTGTGTTAAGTGCCTAGGTATATAAAGGGTCGTTAAATTTTAAGGGCCGATGTTGAATGTGAACCACACCTAAACGTCAAGTTTTTTTCTGCATTTCATTTGACATTTCTCAATTTCAGACTAACTCAATTTCAAGCATGGACAGATACACAATCGAGCAACGCGTTAAAGTTATTCAGGCTTATTATGAAAATGGGCGTTCAAATCAAAATGCATATCGTGCATTTCGTGATTCTTTCGGTCAATTTAATCGTCCAAATGTGCGTACAATCGGAAAAATCGTGCAAAAATTTGTGCAAACCGGGTCTGTAGGAGATGTGAAAACACCAGTGCATGCTCGTACAGCTCGTACTGCAGAAAATATTGCTGCTGTTCGCGATAGTGTGGCTGAAGAGCCGTCCACCTCAACTCATCGTCGTGCCCAACAATTGCACCTCTCACGCTCGTCGTTGATGAACATTATGCATAAAGACTTGCATTTACGCGCTTACAAGGTGCAATTGACTCAAGAACTAAAGCCTCTTGACCATTTCAAGGGTCGTCAATGGTCACAATGGTGGCAAGAAATGGCAACAGTGGATGATCAATTTTCGAAGAAAATCATCTTCAGTGATGAGGCACATTTTCACCTCAGTGGATTCGTCAATAAGCAGAATTGCTGCATTTGGGCGAATGATAATCCAAGAGTGATTGTCGAAAAACCAATGCACCCACAAAGAGTGACTGTTTGGTGCGGTTTATGGGCTGGCGGCATCATTGGGCCGTATTTTTTCCAAAATGAGGCCGGTCAGGCAGTTACTGTGAATGGTGTTCGCTATCGTGAGATGATAACGAACTTTTTATGACCCGAATTGGAAGATATGGATGTGGACGATATATGGTTTCAACAGGATGGTGCCACTTGCCACACAGCTAACGAAACAATGGCTCTTTTGCGCGACAAATTCAATGGCCGTGTTATCTCACGTGGTGGCGATGTCAATTGACCGCCAAGATCATGTGATTTGACACCGTTGGACTTCTTTCTTTGGGGTTATTTGAAAGAAAAGGTGTATGTCGATAATCCAGCAATAATTCAAGAGCTAAAGGATGAGATAATTCGGCACATTAACGGCATAGAACCTCAATTATGCCTCAGCGTCATCGAAAATTTGGACCATCGGATGGAGGTGTGCCGCCGTGGTCGCGGCGGCCATTTGGCCGATATTTTGTTCCATACATAATTGAACCATACCAATATTATCATAATAAAAAGAAATGACAGTAATTTCCTAAATAATTTGTGTTTTATTCAAAATCAACATCGGCCTTTAAAACTTAACCACCCTTTAGTAGAAGTTTATTTGCGATTTCTTTGTCTGACATGCATTCGTTTATGAGGAAAATAACCCGCGATTTCTCGGCTTATGTGGATGAACATTAGTGGAGGAGAAAGGTTTTAGTTCGAAGGAGTTTTTTTTTTTTATTGTAGGCAACAAAATAAGCCGACGAAAATCGGGTTATTGGGTGATGTAGTGGTTCGAACGGCATTTGAGGTTTTTCTTACTTGTTGAGTATTTTTTTTTTTTTTGCAAATTTGAAATGATAGTTGCAAATCGGTTGTGGAATTGTGCGTGATTTATTGAAAATTTGGATGGAAATTTTTGTGATTTTTGTGACTGCTAATTATTATATTTTAAATTATTAAATTATTATAAAATAGTGAGTGAGCTAAGTGAATAGTTATTAGCTATATACCAAGTAAGTAATTATAAATCTACTCAAGAGTTGCCCCATTGAACATTCTTATTATTCTTAGACAAGTTGTCTCTAGTTAATTTTGAGTGTTGTTTAACTGATTTTCTTCTAAAAGAAACCCACGAGTTCAGTAAGCTTTCTTTTTTGTAAAAAAAAAAAAGTTATAGAACTAGATCGCTCGACACCATCAATGAAAATTGATTATACCCGAAAGGATGGGTATCAGTAACATTTTCATCAGTCTTTTTACAAAAAGAATCCATGGCTGACTGGCAGTTGCAAATTAAATAGAATGTTTTGTTTTCCTTGTCTTCTTTTTTTTCCCTAGTGTTTGGAGTCACACAGGTTTCTTTGATATAAACAATTTTATTAATTCTTCCAAAAAACATATTCAAACGGAAAAGCATATACGCAGCTGCTTGCATAGAGACTTCTTTAGGGAATTCTTACGAGGCTCATAATAGAAAAGTTGATCGCAATCGCGATTTAATGAAGCGTTTCATAGACACTGTAGTTCTTCTAGGAAAACAAGAGCTGGCATTCCGGGGTATCAGAGACTCGATGGCAATATCATTCGCGTATAGTGAACGTCTTATTCAATTGCAGAGAAGACATAGAGCTTGCGAAGGGTTTTGTGTCATGGATTCATTCTGAATTTTTAAACTCATTTGACTCAATCTATGAGAGCGTAAGTAACTGCTCAGTACCTCCACGCAAACACCGACTACTTAATATTGATTCAAATACAAATTATAGCCGAATTTTTATAGCAATTATAGATAATTTTACAAGTCAGATTAAGAATAGGTATAGTTCACTTAGTTCATATATTTTCTTTGATTTAATAAACAAATCAAAATATGAATATTTTTCTAATTCAATGCCGGATTACAAAATATCTTCTTTTACTACTTCAAAAAAAGGAACTCAAAGTTTTATACACTACCCCTTCACTTAAAAGGCTTGAGGTTTTTCAACTTTATAAGCATTTTAATACCGAAATGCTTAGAGATACTTTTTCTCAAGCTCTAACATTGTGTGAAATCTTTTTAACCCTGCCTTTGACTGTGGCCTCTGTCGAAAGATCTTTTTCGACTTTAAAAATAGTCCACACTTAAGAAATTCCCACAAAGAAGAAAGACTCTCAGACTTGGCACTTTCATCTATAGAAAAGCACCTTCTTTTAGAAATTAAAAATAACTCAAATTTTTATGAAAGAGTTTTAGCAGAATTCGTAAAAAAGAATCGTAGGATAGCTTTAGAGTACAAATAAGTAGTACATCATTGTAATTGCTAAATATTTTACATTTAACAACGCTCCGAGTTATCAATAACTTATATAGACTACTTTGCCCAGAACGGCTTTAGAAGTCACTTTTTTTATGCGATGAGTTCATTGTCTAGGTAAATTCCAATGACTTAAAATATAACAAAGGTGGCTTGGATTGCATATCTTAAGTCTGTGTTTCTAATAAGCACCAAAATGGTAAGTCTTGAATAAAACATTTTACTTAAAATTTGTTCGGCTTCCCTCTCTTGAAATTTCACCCCACGCCACTGGTGTCCAGTATGGGGAAACTGTGCACATGATCACATACAACAACTACAAGTATCGCAAAATAAACTTCTTAAAATGATGCTTGACCTTTCATGGCACCACTCAACATTGAACCTTCATAAAAGAGCGAATGTTGAATTGATATCTGTAAGAATTCAAAAATTAATGAAAAAATTTGAAAATAAGTGTGTTTTTGCTGATAATCTCTTAATAAGCGATTTATTTACTTAAATTTGTTATATGTATGTTTCAATGCTTATACATATGTACCAGATTTTGTCAATCATTTATTTATCTAATCACCTTTGTTTTATTTAATTAATTGTTAACCTATCTGTTCACTTATTTATTTGTCCATTTATTTATTTATTGTTTTTCCTTATTTATTTATTTAATTATTATTTGTTTATCTATTTATTTATTTATTTATTTATTTATTTTTTGATTTATTTATTAATTAATTAATTAATTAATTTATTTATTTATTTATTTATTATTCATTTATTTATCTATTTATCTATTTCCTTATTTATTGTTTGACTTGTTTGTATTATTTATTTATTTATTTTGTTCATTTATTTGCACTCATAGATACTTATCTTTGTTATTTATTCATTCATCTGTTCATTCATTTATTTTTACATGGAGGTTTTAGTCGCACGTGATTTTGTGCTTCAAATTTAAATTATGTTTCCTAATGTAATTCACAGCTAAATAAAAATAAATAATGTTTCAGTAGAAAGATATATATAGTATCATATCTCTGTAATGTAAAATGTGTGGTAACAATCCTTTGTACAAGTTTCTTATTCGAAATAAAGATCTATCTATGTATCAATGCATCCACAAAGATTGACTGTTTGGTGCGGTTTATGGCACGGCGGCATCATTGAACCTTATTTCTTTCGGAATGAGGAAGGAGACACCGTTACCGTCAATGGTCCTCGGTGTAGAGCGATGTTAATCGACTTTCTATGGTCAGAGCTCGACAACTTTGATATATCCGAGCTGTGGTTCCAACAAGACGGCGCTACATGCCATACGAGCGACGTAACGCTCGAAGTGGTGAAGGAGAAATTTGGCGTCTAGGTCATCTCATTGGCCGCCGCGATCATGCGACTTGACACCCCTCGATTATTTTCACTGGGGCTATGTCAAGTCCTTAGTCTACGCTAACAACCCAATAACTAAGGACGAGCTCGAGCCCAACATTCGATACGCTATTGCCGGAATAACGACGCACATATTGGACCGAGTCATCAAAAATTGAACCGAAGCACTGCCAGCGAAGCCAAGGCCGTCATTTAAATGATGTGATATTCCATACATAATGGCATGACTGTAGCTTCAAAATGAAGCCAGAATCAATTTGATATCTCACACCGTTGTTGTTTTATTTAAATTTATTTTCCTATTATTCTTATCTGGTCACCCTATATTTATATAATATGAATCTTTGAGACAAAACTCAGGGCCAGGCCTACATTTTGGGAACGAATTCTTTAAAGAAAACCGTATTTTAATTTTTAAAGCTATTTGCGATGTTGGTTAAGTATTGTTGTGGATATCTTATGAAAATCTTCGAACTTGGGATACAAATGGTGACAGCCACGCCCACTTTCTTCTAAGGATATGTAGTATCAAAATTTTTTCTTAGTAAATCTGAATCAAAAGGCTTGCTACGTGACTCCCACTTTATTATGGATGGGGAGAAGACAAGATTATAATTTCAGACGGATTGTAACTTTTCTGTATGATTCTTGTTAGCAATCCTCGAGCACCAACTGAGATAGTGGTGCCTCTGTTGTTACCAAATCCAAAATGATTAAGATTTCGTGATCGATAAATTGTTATGAAAACCATAGAATGGTTAAAAAAATTCCAATCATTGAAGAGGAAGCTGTGGATACTAGTCATCACAAAGAGTATAATAATTATAGGGCTGCCGACCACTTGACGCATGTAAGCAATTAATTAGTAACTCTCAATGAGGTCCAATTAAAACAATTGCATTAATAAGTAAGAATGCATTTTTGGAAGAAAATACTGGAGTCAACGTGAATTTTGTCAATTTTGCGAACATCTACTAATTTTCCTTAGGATCGAGCAAGTCACTTCTAACTTGCGACGGCATTCTCAGTATAGTTTTACGAACTTACCTTGCTTGCGTGTTCTCATCTAGATCGACATAGAATTTGAATGGAAAATCAAAGAAACTGTCTGGCCGGTCTGCAGGTGGTTCCACTCCAGCAAATTCCTCCATCAGCTTCCAATAGTGCTTGTTTAGCACCTCGATATCAACGGTCTCGGCAAGTAAGTCATACATCACCTTGGTGTGGACAAAGAATGTCGGAATATTCAACAGAGTGTGGATGCCCTGCAAAGATGATAAGATTAATTTTTATTTGTACTTGTTAATTCTGCCATCACTTACCATCCCCAAGAATCGATTCATTAGCACCTCATCAGTGAATTTAAAGTCGGTAACCAGCCCAACAACCTTTAAATGCTTTGGTGTCGAGGCGGACAATATTACAGTCTCTCCCACGGGATACTCTAAATCGAACGAACTGAAATAGTAAAATGGAAGATTTGTTTTCTCCAGAGCATAGTAAACCCGTCCCATATAGCCATGCGCTTGTAGAAATTTTCTAAAGTCAATCATTTATTTATCTAATCACCTTTGTTTTATTTAAATAATTGTTAACCTATATGTTCACTTATTTATTCGTCCCTTTATTTATTTATTGTTTTTTTTTTTTTGTTTTCCTTATTTATTTATTTATTTATTTATTTATTTTATTCATTTATTTGTACTCATAGATACTTATCTTTGTTATTTATTCACTCATCTGCTCATTCATTTATTTATTTTTTTTTATTTGTTTTTACATGGAGGTTTTAGTCGCATTTTCCTTCAAATTTAAATTACGTTTCCTAATGTAATCCACAGTTAAATAAAAATAAATAATATTTCAGTGGAAAGATATATATAATATTATATCTCTGTAATGTAAAATGTGTGGTAACAAACCTTTGTACAAGTTTCTTATGCGAAATAAAGATCTATCTATCTATTAATGAGAATATGCAAGTTACAATAGTAAGTATTTGTTTAAAAAATAAAGAGTTCAAGGTTGCCTTTTGCCTGCCGTCGTGTGCACACGCGTTCCAACTCTCACTCTCCACCGTGGTGACAAAAAAAAAAAACAATCATTTTCATAATCCCGCCAAATCAAATCAGTGAAGTGCAGTGGAAAACAAAATAAATAAATAAATAAATAAAATAAAGTGTATTCCATCCTTTCACCCCCACTCACTCGCTGTTGCGCTTCTTCGTTATTGCATGTTCTACATATGTATGTACATACTCCCAGTTGCGATGACTGAGAGAGTGTAACATTTGATGCATAGCGGACTGTGAATGTTTATCCGAATAGCGGACCTTAGCTGATTGTCGTTTGGGGATAGCACCTGCGACAGTTTGTTTTGGAAAACTATTCATTGGATCTTCACTTCACAGCTTCGCTTAGTTACGTCAGAGTTGTGTCTTTTTGTGTTATTGTGTTGTAGTGATGAGGGAATTTAGGGTTGATTTTTCCAACATTCGTGGGCTTCGAATGAATTTCTTCGATGTGTACGCCCACGCCCATTCCCATAAACCAGCTGTTTTGGCACTAAGCGAAACACAGGTAGTTGAAGATTCTTCCGATTTGAAACTGCCTGGATATAACTTAGTGACATTATTCTTTCCCCACCGTGGCCTCGCCATTTACGTCCGTAGTGATATTGCTTACCAAGCTGCACCGAAAGAAGTTTAAACAAGCCAGAAAAGACTGCAATGCCCATATTCGATGTGTAAAATTCTTACATGACCAAAGATTGAGGCAAAAAATCCTACAATGTCCCAAAGGTAGTAAAAATTGTTGGTCATTCGTCAAAAATGTTAAAAATTCTGCCTCGTCTGCCATCCCCACTCTCATTTACAATGACATTCCAGCTGTTAGCTCCTTAGACAAAGCTAATCTGCTTGCTGCTCACTTTGCAGCTAACTCCATGCTGCCAGATAAGGCTTTGTCTCCACTTGTATTTGAGAGCGTCAAATTTTCCATGGGACAAGTCCACTTTCGCACTCGTACAGTTGCAGGAGTACTCAAAGGTCTTAACATACACAAATCCGCTGGTCCAGGTGGTATCCCCCCCCCATAGTTCTGAAGAGGTGTTCTTCTACACTAGCAAAACCTCTGCGTAAGCTTTTCTGTCTAGCCTACTTTTCAGGGCTCTTTCCGAGTAGATGGAAAATAGCATTTGTCCAGCCCTTCCCCAAAAAAGGCGAATCTTCCTCCCCGTCGAATTTCCGACCCTTTTTTCCAAGGTCATGGAAACGCTGATAAATTGTCAGCTAATGAAATATCTCGATTCACGAAAACTTCTTAATGACCGGCAGTATGCTTTTTCGTGAAACCAAGATGGTTGCGCTTGATATTTCTAAGGCATTTGACAGAGTTTGGCATCAGGCTCTTTTGTCGAAAATGCATGCATATGGCATCGATGAGTCTCTTCTCCAATGGATTAGAAATTACCTTTCAGGGCGTTCAATATAAGTTGTTTTGGACGGCTTCAAGTCTGCAATTCACCAAATAAATGCTGGTGTTCCCCAAGGCTTTGTTTTGTCTCCGACTCTCTTTCTTATTTTTATAAATGATCTCTTGTCGGCAACTTCTAATCCAATCCATTCCTTCGCTGATGACAGTACCCTCAGTTTTTCATATTCGTTCCCTAACTCACGTCCTTGCTCTTCGGCCGTAGAAGGGGAACGGCACCGTATGTTAAACACATTAAATTCCGACCTGGACAGCATAGTTAAATAGGGTTCAACCAACAGAGTGGAATTTAATGCTTCCAAAACACAATGCTGTCTTGTGTCTCTCAAGCGAAACCAAAATACCTCAACCATTGTCCATGGATGGTACTTGCATCATTGAAACCGAAAGATTTGCCATTCTCGGTATGTGTATTAACAACCATCTTCGATGGAACGATCACATATTCGAGGTGGCCAAAAATGCTACAAAATGTCTAGGATTCCTTAAGCGGTGCAAGAAATATTCTACCCCGTCTGATCTGGCCTCAATTTATAAGGCATTCATCCGCCCCAAGCTGGAATATAACGCCCATATCTGGTCCGGTGCACCCAAGACCGTTCTGCACATTCTTGATAGGGTACAGAATCGCGCGTTAAAACTTATAGGTGATAGAGGCATTGTGAATTCCATTCATTCACTAGAACATCGGAGAAATGTCTCCTGTCTCTCCCTGTTCTATCGTTTTTTCCACAAAAATCCTCCAGCGAAATAGCCAGTTGCATTCCTCCCCTTCAAAATTTCACCCGCAATACGCGACATGCTTCGAATGCACATCAGTTTACCTTAAAGCCAAACTTCGGTCGTACTGTCAAATATAGGCATTCGTTTATAAGGCGAACAACACGAATGTGGAACGATCTACCAAGCTTTGTATTTCCCCATCACTACAACCTTCAAACATTCAAAGCCAACGTGCATAGGTACCTCCTCTGTTCCTCTTCCTCCTTTTCCCTGACGCCCGTGCCCAGAAACAATTAAATGGTATTAATACTCCCTTTGGCGCGCGCAGATTATAAAAAAAAAAAAAATGGACGAGGACTGCAGCGGATGATCTCAACGCGTGTCTCAAAACGTCGCCACTATGTACTATGGGCCAGAGTAGAGAAGTTTCACCTCATGTCCAAAAAGTTCTTAAAAGTTGTTGTCCTATAATATGTGAATCGGATGTACTGCAGTGTTCATCAAGTTATGTCACATGAACGTAGCGGCGGGCCAAGCCTCCCGGTAACAAATTCTAAGATCCACGCGGGCGGGTACGCCAGTTACTTATAAATTTTACTGAAACCAAACCTTACTAATGAATACCCGTGCTATTTATTGGAATTGAAAACTTCCCTTTCAAATTAAATTTCTTTTTAAGGAACAGCTTTTTACATTGCTCAGCATTATCAGCACACATGGTGGCTGTACTCACTTGGGTACTCCTCCAGCGAAAGTAAGGACAATTAAGTTGTGTATAATCATTTATACAAATAAAAACGAACGCAAAATAAGGTTTGATTGACTTTTTGAATAATTCCTTCCCGTCTGGAGTATCATTTGCTGATTTATACATACTGGTTGCTGTAAATTAATCGAATTACATGTAGAATACTTGAATTAACATATGTATGTGTAACACATATGTACCTCGTCGGCCACAATCCCTGTACATATCTTTCATGAAATTCCTTTGGACAGTATCATTACCGTAGGTTTTCTTCGCATTGGCTTTAATGGCTGCCATGTTGAGCTCGAAATCGGATTTGATGTAGTTCCTCTTCTTGTAAATACATTCCGAAAGTATCTGTAAGGAAAATAAGAAGGAATCGATTTACAAAGGAACTTAAGTCTTAGTGAAGCAAGTCATACCGATAGTCGTATGAATGCTTCTGCAGAAGCATTTGTTTGAAGCTTTTGCCTATTTATGCAGGTCATCGCTGCATCATCGTCTACGTCCATATTATGACAGCAACCTGCCTGATTTTTTTTCTTAACATTTAAACATAGGGTAAAGTATTTTTAAGACATACCAACAAAGTTGAATTAGCAGCGTTTATACATTCGTCCCTGGTGACTGTATGTCCTTTATCGCATGTCGATAGCTGAAGAGAATTTAACTATCAATAGTGAATGAACAAATTGAAACATGTAGGTCAGCTCACAATCAGAAATGTTCCAAAAGTCTGAATAAACAATATGTATCTGTTAAAGTGAAACATTTTCTACTCCACAACTTTGAACAAATGATTCCGAGGAGAAGTTCGAACTCTAATTTTATGTATATTTTCAGATGAGATGGAAATTAAATTAATATTTGTGGAATAAAATTTGTCATTCCGGAAATGAATTAATGACTTGCAATAAAAATTAGTGTGTTTTATGGATTGGATCATTTTTTTAAGTTTTGGTTAATTACAGCCATCATTATCAGAGACTATAACCCCGTGAGACCAAAAGTAATTAATAGTTGTGAGTTACTTATTGACATCGGGTGTATACCACCACTGACTTTTTTGTGAAACTAAAAATTTTTCCCATACAACTTTTCTGTTATAGTTTATGTGGCGCCCTCCATTTTTCGTGCAAGACAAGGTGAATTTCTTTGTTTTTTGTATGTTTATCTTTACTACTCGGTTTTAGGTGAAAAACTGTGGATAATAGCTACCATCGATAGTTATCGATAGTTTGGTCCTCGTCAATCGATAACTATTGATGGTTTTCGATAGTTTTTTTTTTTTTTTTTTAATAAGTTTTATTTTGTGATTTCTCTGTGATTGAAGCTTATCTTTGGGAATCAAGAAAGGTGGCATTGGATTCCTTAACTATTTTGAAAGTTTGTCCCAAACTTGAAATAAGTCGCATGCTTGGGAGAGAGCTCACACAAAGTAATAAGTATCGGTGAGTGATGCATCACAATGGCCTAAGTGTTAAGCGTTAAACCTATTGGTAATTGATAAGTGGCGAAGTCACGAATGCACTTTTATGATGCAATAGTGGGTTTATGCATTTTTTCCGGTGTAGGATCTGTGTGCGATCATTGCTCGAAATTGAGAGACGCGTTACCAATTTGCTTTCTATTGTCCATAATAGTGATTTGATAATTATTCTTTTAAAATACCAAAAACAAGTGAATTTAGTCTGACAAAATGTGTTAAAATACAGCTTTTATTTGAGGAGGGCATAAAACAAACTGAAATAGCAAAAGAAGTGGATTGTTCACGTTGTGCAGTACCTACAAATCGCAAAACGGTCGAAAAATCATGTGCATTTCACTGAAGAAGATTGGTACAATATACTCAGATGAATCTAAATTTGAGGTACGTTTTATTTATTTTATTTATGGATCACTTTTAATTTACACATTAAAAAGTTTAACTAATATTGATGGTCTCTAGATGAATTCATATTTTTTAAATACCTTTATTTACCAATTTTCAGATATTTGGCACCCCTGGTGTGACTTTTGTGAGATGAAGGACTGGAGAAGAGTACAACCCAGAATGCGTGGTACCGACTGTTAAGCATGATCTGGGGATGCATGGCTGCCAGCGGTGTGGGTGAAATGCATGTGTGCGATGGTCGGATGGACTCTCGTAAGTACATATGGACTCTCGTGTTGGAAAATGTACTTCAACTTTCTTTTTCTAACATTTTCGGGGAGACTAAAATGGAAAATGTCAAATTCCAACAAGACAATGCATTCTGCCACAAATCCGCCCTAACTATGAGGTGGTTTTAGAATAATATAGACCTGCTTGAGTGGCCTGCGCAGTCCACGGATTTAAAGTGTGCCTAATACGTTTGGCTGTATATGCAGTGTACTCTCGATTTTTGCAACTAATGAAAACACGACCTTGTTGCAAAAATCGAAAAAGTTTCACAAATCGAACAGAAAATTGAAGCACTTTAAAAGGCTTACAAAATGTATTGTAACATAATGTAGCATAATAACTACGCCCTCGAACAGGCAACAAATTCCGAAGTGCCTTTTTATTTGAGGTTCCTATATATATATATTTATTTATTTATTTATTTATTTCATCAATCAGACATTTTCTTACAGACTACGATAGCAATCAGTATTATTTTTTATTTTATTTTTTTTATTTTTATGTAATTAAAATTAATAAGTTATATATATTGACTAGCCATTAAAAATAAAATATTTGATTTAAATGTATCTCGTGAACAATTGATAAAAAAATCTATATTTTTGCAAGCTAAGTTAGCTTCTCTGATGCAACGTGACATGGGTTCATTTCGATTGTAGTTAGTGCGATGAAATTGCTCACGAAATATGTAAAGTTCACGTAGTTTCCTTGAAGGAGAATGCATATTTAGCAGAGCGAGAAGCATAGGACATTTAATATGATAAGTTAAAATGTCTCTTATGAACATAAGGTAATATAAGGTTGTAATTCAATTAATAAATATCTGGTTTTATAAGAGGGCATCTCAGGGCCCCAATTAAACTTGAAAATAACATATCTTGTGAATTTTCTTGGAACTCTTTTAATTCTATCAGATGATTTAATTTAATAAGGGTTCCAAACTGTACTACAGTACTCTAGAAAAGACCTTAATAGGGAAATAAAAAGCGATTTCAATGCATAAGGATCTGTAAAATCTTTGGAAACCCAAGCATCGAATTAGGTTTATTGATAACATAATCGATGTGGGGTAAAAACGTAAGTTTGGTATCTAAAATAACACCGAGGTCCTTTTTACAAGTTACCCTTTCTAAGTTAATTCCATCGACATTATAGTTAAAGTTAATTGGTGTATAATTTCTAGAGCAAGAGAAAGCCGGACATTTTAAGGCATTCAAATGTAGAACATTTATTTCACACCATTGAATCAGATTTATCAAATCTTCTTGAAGAAGATCGCAGTCCCGTTCCGAAGAAATTTGACGATACAACTTGAGGTCATCCGCATAAAGCAGACAATGTGAATTCTTAAAAATTTATGGAATATCATTAGGAAGAGTAAAGGACCCAAATGACTACCTTGAGGGAGACCAGATGATACTTTAATGTGGTTTGATAAATTATTGTCGATTTTCACGAGTCAAATAGGATTCAATCCACTTCAAAAAATTAGAATGAAAACCTATACTAGAAAGCTTATGTAGCAATAGCTTATGGTTTACCCTGTCAAAGGCTGTTTGAGACTTTTTTTTTCGAAATTCCTGATTATATAGTTTCAAATAATGGATAAGTTGGTTGTTGTTGATTTTCCTGACATAAATTCATGTTGGAAAACAGATATGTGTTCTTTAATAAGAAAAAATAACTTACTCATATTATACACAATTTTTTCAAACAACTTAGGGACTGCAGAGATCTTAAAAATAGGCCTATAATTTGTGATATTTATGATATTTACGACGGCTGTACAGCACCAAAAAATGACCTTCTACTGGGGTCGTTTTTTTGGCCTCCCTGAGCCTTTCTTTCTGCTGGTAGTCGCGGTCTCACGATATTTTTTTCTTTAAATTCCATGCCACAGTTTGTTGAGCAACATTTAATCTTTTAGAAATTTCACGTCTTGTCAAAGTGAGACGTGACAAACACAAAATATTAGCTTTGCACTTCGAACTGATTTTTCCCATTTTTTTCACTAATTCTGCTCTGATGTGAACCGTATTTCAGTGAGGGCGTTCTGCATCGACCGGAACAAATGGTAGTCAGAAGGGGCTAGGTCTGGGCTATAAGGCGGGTGGGGTAAAACTTCCCATCCACTGTTTTCCAAATAGTTCTTAACCGGAATAGCAACGTGGGGCCGAGCGTTGTCATGATGGAAAATTATTGCCTCGTGTCTGGTCGCATATTCCGGGCGTTTTTCGGCTACTGCTCTCTTCAAATGGATTAATTGTGTTCGGTAGCGTTGTCCATTGATGGTTTCACCCGGTTTTAGCAGCTCATAATACAGCACACCCTTCTGATCCCACCAAATACAGAGCATTACCTTCGCGCCATGGATATTCGGCTTTGTCGTTGATTTGGCTGGTTGGCCGGGTTTCACATATGATTTTTTGCGCTTGGGGTTGTCGTAATGGATCCATTTTTCATCACCAGTAACAATCCGATGCAAAAATGACTTCCTTTTGTGGCGTTCCAGCAGCATTTCGGACATGCAAAACCGCCTTTCGACATCTCTCGGCTTGAGTTCATGTGGAACCCAATTTCCTTGCTTTTGAATATATCCAGCTGCTTTTAAACGTTTTAAAATGGCTGCTTGAATGACACCCAAAGATTCTGCGAGCTCTTCTTGTGTTTGGCAACAATCTTCATAGAGTAATGCTTCCAGTTCTTCATCTTCAAACTTTTTTGGCTGCCCAGGACGTTCATCGTCTTCCAAGCCAAAATCACCACTTTTAAATCGTGCAAACCACTTTTGGCACATTCGCTCAGCTAGCGCATGTTCACCATAAACTTCCACCAAAATACGATGACTTTCGGCAGCAGTTTTCTTCATATTAAAGTAATGAAGAAGAACTCCCCGCAAAAACACTTTTTCAGGCACAAAGTTCGACATATTTGAGTGAAAAAAAATTATTGTTGTTTACCCTTCAAATGAATGACATATACTGAAATGACGTACAATGACAGTAGCTTTCCAACGCATGTTCCAATGGAATAATAACAATGGAATAATACAAGTTACGCCATCTCTTAGCAAATCGCACGAATTAAGTTATTGACCCAATAAATGCACCTCTTATTCATAATAACATCGACTTTTATGCACTATTTGAACGACATTTTGCTACCTAATGCAAAAAAAAACCCGTAGCTCTCATAAATTCCAAGAACTGCGCCCGAAAAGGGTAATAAAATGTTTGACCAAAATTTGTCGAATATCACTGTATGGTGTTAAATGTTTATCATCTGCTATTTAAATTATCTAAAACCGAGCTAAAATTATTTAGATGTAAGTTATATAATTCAAGTGAACTTTTTGGTGGAATGTAGCTAACCATTACGAGTATAAATATCTCTGTTTACACGTCTAGGCTGGAGACCGATGGCAAAGAACTAGATTTCAATTCGATCTGTCTACATAGTAGCGCCGATCGAACTGCAATAAGCATACTATGTACCTAGTTTGGTTCAAAACCTACTATTATTATTATATTACAATCTGGTCTTAGTATAATATAACATATAATTTATATTTGCCTTTTCTTTTTTTCTCTTTGTGCAATCTTTAAGTAATAATTAATATAATAATAACTTTGAATTTTGCATATAAATATGAACACGATAACAATGAGTTAATAACATTAATAATACTTAAGACATAAGTGGGTTTTAGGCCACTCAAGGCGGTGGGGGTTTTATTCACTCCGAGCGCCCCTTGTCGCTCGTTGTTGTCGCCTTTCGTATTATCTACGTATCATTTAAATTTATCTATCTACCCAATTCAAGTTTTTAATTTAATTTTGGACCAACTCCACATTAAGATCCCTGTGGAGGTCGCTGTTTCTTATATACCAGGGAGCGCCTACAATGTTCCTGAGTACTTTATTTTGGAATCGCTAAATGATCTCGATGTTACTTTGTTTAATCCCATAGGTCCATATTGGTTTTAACATTTGCTTGTAAAGCAAGAGCTTGTTGTATATTGATAGTTGGGAATGTCGACCCATAAGCCAATACATTTTTTTATGTCGAATGTCTAGTTATTCTCTTTTCTTTTTAACGTGGGCTTTCCATGTCATGGAATTTGGCGTCTAATGTCATGCCGAGGTACTTCGCCAAATTTCCATAAGGAACTTCTCTACCATTAATATAAACTGGCAAATGATTTATCTTTTTGTTTGTAAAGTTGACGTGCACTGACTTTAATTCATTTAATTTAATTCTCCAGGTTGTCGTCCATTCGCTTATATTGGAGATTGCAGTTTGCAGTTTAGCGACTGAATCTGCATTCATGTTTGCAACTGCCATTACGGCTGTGTCGTCGGCGAATGTTGCCATGATATTGCTGTTTAAATGTGGGATGTCTGAAGTATACAATAGGTATAAAACTGGTACTAATACGCTGCCTTGAGGAACACCAGCTTGTATTTCTTTCAATTCAGAATACGCGTTTTCATGTTTAATTCTGTAGTACTCGTATCTATTAGAGATATTCGAATCCAATATTGTAGAATATTGCTTTGGCAGGCTTTTTTTTAAGTTTGAATATCAGTCCATCATGCCAAACTTTATCAAATGCTTGAGCCACATCAAGAAAGACAGTGGAACAAACTTTCTTTTCTTCTAGTTCGTTTTCTATAGTGTTGACTATCCTATGGACCTGGTCAATAGTTGAATGTTTCTTCCGAAAACCAAATTGGTGTCCCCGAATTCGATTTTTTCTTTCAATAATACTTTACTTTTCAATTTTTTCAAAAATGTTTGATATAATAGGCAGCAAGGATATCGGTCTATAAGAGGATGGCTCGTGTGGTGATTTGCTATTCATTATAACTTCTGCAATTTTTCACAGTTGTGGGACATACTTTAATCTAAAAGAAGCGTTTATTATGTTTCTTAGTTTAATGTAGGCTTTTTGAGGAAGTTGTTTAAGAATTTCTCCAGTTATTATATCGAACCCAGGAGCTTTTTTCGGTTTAATATTTTTTTTTATGCTTTTTACCTCGGCTGTTGTAGTTGCCTCTATATCTTCATCTTCTTGTTCTAAGTCCATGTCCAATACGTTATCATTTTTAACTGAGTTCGGTTTAAATATACTGTAACATAATGAAGCATAATAACTACGCTCCAATAGTAGGCAACACATTCCGAAGTGTCTTTTCATTCGAGGTTCGTGTCCACGGTAAGAGACGGATTATGTCTAAGACGACGTCGCGGAATTAAGAGAGGATTATAACCACAAGAGATTATTGGCTGCAGCTGTCATCTTGGAATTATTACATCAGAATTTTCTTGTTCCAGTGGTCGAAGAATTTGCTAGAAGTTTCTGGCTATCAGAAATGCGACTATATAAGTACAGATGGCGATGGAGGCAGGGCAGTTGGGTTTCGAACCGCACGAAGAGATTGGAAAAGTGATAATAGGCGAAGTTGTAATTTTGTGATAAATTGAAAGTTGAGAGTTAACAAGAAGAAGTAATTAGTTTGGATTTGTGAATTAAGTAATTGAAATGAGATAAAGTGATTTGAGAAGAAAGAGACCTTGTAAGGAAAGAATTTGCGAAGAACAGTATAGTGTGAACTTGAGTTGTTCTATAGACTAGAAAATAAAGAAATAATCTCACAGAATAACGTTTATCTACTCGAGCCGTAGCTCGCATATTACAATACCTTCAAGATATTCAACAAATGTATTTGCCTTTTGTTCGCTATTCCTCTCCCATTTTCCATTTATCATTTTGATAGGGGGGATTTGTGAAGTTGACTTTTCTATGTTCTTAGCTGCTTTCCAGAGGGAATAGTTAGAACTTTTGTCATTCGATAATCTCAATAAATAGGCGGACGTTTTTCCATCCCTAAACTCTTTTATCGTCCTTCTATACTTTTGTGTAAGCCTATTGAATATAATTTTGTCCTGAGGGGCTCTAGTATGTTGCCATCTTTTCCTTTCTTTCCGTTTTTCAGAAATCAGTTTTCTTACTTCTAGTGGATAATTATTTCCTCTCAGCCTTTCCTTATACTCGTATTGTGGAGTGTTTTGTCAAGCAGAGTGTTGGGTATCTTTTATGAATTTTTCGACATCATCATCTAAGTGTTGCACACATCTCATCGGTACTCTTAGTTTTATCCTTTCCTCAAGAATAGATTTAAGGCCATTCCAATTTGTTCGAGAGTTTGTAAGTCTGGGGTTTACCTCTTTCGGAACAATGTTTTCACTCAAGGTAAGTAGAATCGGTGAGTGGTCAGAACTCATTTCTTGACTTTCTTTTACTTTTAAGAAATCGCTGTTTATATTTTTAATTACGAAAAAGTCGATTAAGCCAGGTATTTTACCAGGTTTCCCAGTGGATATAGCCCTACATCCCATATCTTTAATAGCATTTAGCAGCTCTTTTCCTTTAGTAGTTGTTAATCTTGAGCCCCACTGAATATTTTTGGCGTTAAAATCCCCACCAACAATGAATCTACTATCCATTTGTTTAAAAAATTGTTCATGAAGTTGCTGTTTGATGCTGTGTTTGGGTGGACTATAAATACTAGCAATAGTTATGGCACAGTTTCGGGTCTTTATGTTTACTGCAGTTGCTTGGATTTCACTTGTTGCAAATTTGGAATCTTTGTGGTGTTGTATGTTGTCCTTTATAATGACTGCACTTCCATCCCTCGCAGAGTTATCTGGATGTATGGTGTGATAGACTTTATAATTCTTGATTCTTAAATATGTTTCCGAAACCAGGCACACATCTATTTTGTTGATGTCAAGGACTGCTTGCAATTCCTGTCTGTGTTGAAGCAATCCATTGGCGTTCCATGCCAAGATCCGAAGTGAACTTAACATATCAGTCTTTGCTCTCCAACTGTTTCACTCTGTCGTCTAGGACGGTCACGTAGTCTTCTATTTTAGTTATTTTAGTAAGCATTAGCTGTAGAATTTGTTTTACATCATCATCTTGAGGTTTCGTGTTTTGCTCAGGCTGCTTACTCTATACAGCTTCAGCGTAAGATGCGCGAATTGTTTTTTGTTCGAAGATAGGAAGCACCACATTTTCATCCTTGTTTGCCGAATTGGTACTGTTTTTGATTTCGTTCGGTCGATTTTTTTCTGAGTTTAATTTTCTTATTTTACTCTCTTTTATCTTTTGTAGTTCTTTGGTAATATAATGATAGATTATTTTTACTAACTGAAGGACTGTTAATGGATGTTGTACTCGTAGAAGGGTGAAAGCAGTGTCCGGAGCACCACCCTCAGCAGAAATAGAAGAAGCAGCAGCATTGACCCTTCGTATTATGGTGGTGCCACCAAAGGAGCGACTTCCTCGTTTTTCGAACGGTTAATAAATTTCTTTATTTTTACTCTGTTGTAAAAACAAAATTACATACGAGGGTGGGTCAATAAGTCTCTGAAAATTAACACAAATTGTGTCGTCACCTTAAATTTATTTTTTTTTTGTCAAGAATCATCTTTCAAAAGAATGCACTCACATTTTCAGACAGATCTGTCAAATAGTTTTGTTGTGGCAGCCATTTTATATAGACGCCTACCAGCATTTTCGTTGAAATGGAAAAAAATGAATTTCGAGTGCTCATTATACACTATTTTTTGCGAGAAAAAACTATCACGCAAACCAAACAAAAGCTTGATAAATATTATGGGGACTCTTCACCATCGATTGGAACCATTCACCACTGCATTACTCAATTTCGGTGCGGTCGTTCAAGCACAAGTGACGCCGAACGTTCTGGTCGCCCAATTGAGGTCACCACACCAGAAATGGTCAACAAAATCCATGGTTTGATAATGGACGATCGGCGAGTGAAAGTGCGCGAGCTTGAAGAGGCCACAGGCTTATCACATGGCTCAGTGATTTTGATTTTACATAAATATTTGGACATGAAAAAGCTTTCCGCAAGATGGGTGCCGCGTTTGCTCACAATCGACAACAAATGTATTCGTTTGACAATCTTCCAGAAAAATTCGGCTGAGTTTTTGCGCCGTTTCGTAACCGTGGATTAAACCTGGATTCACCACAATACACCAGAAACCAAGGAACAGTCAAAACAATGAACTTCTCCTGGTGAATCGAAGCCGAAGAAGGCCAAGGCGGGTTTGTCAGCAAACAAGGTCATGGCGACAGTTTTTTGGGATGCGCGCGGTGTTATTCACATCGATTACCTTGAAAAGGGTAAAACGATCACCGGCGCATATTACGCAGCCGATTTGAAGCAAAAACGGCCGCATTTGGCGAAGAAAAAAGTTATTTTTCACCAGGACAACGCACCGGCGCACAAGTCCGCAATCGCAATGGCAAAATTGCAGGAGTTAGGCTACGAACTCCTCTCTCATCCAGCATATTCCCCAGATTTAGCCCCCTGCGAGTGTTCCTTATTTAATTTTTCAGGGACTTATTGACCCACCCTCGTATCTAGGTACATTTAAGAATTATATTATTTTTACAAAAAAGTGTACATATTTTCATAAATAAATAAGTTAAGTGCAGGTTAAGTTTTGAAAAAAAATTTATAAATTTTGGTTTGCAGAAGATCGCTTGGCAATAGTCTTACTCGTGTTTCATTTTTCATTTTCATTTATTTTTTCTCTAAAGCTTACACTTTAAGACAGAATAGTTTTATAAAGTGGTGAATATTACATTTAATATGCAGTTACAGAATAAACGCATTTCTTAAAACTTAAGTCTAGTCCAGAAAAAAATTAAGCGAACAGTGAATACTGCTAAGAAAAATTAGTTGGAATTGTTAAGGAAAAAAGGACTTAAGCTCGGTTCGAAAACGCTGAGTGCCGCCTGACCTTCGAACATACCGCGACAAGGAATTCCATAAGGGGATGGAGTTTATGAAAAACTGTCGCTCAGACGTAAGACAATTAAACGGTGGGATTATAAGTTGAAGGGATCTGTTTGAGGCACCGAAACGCAGCTTATTAAAAAGATAACTTGGGTGATTGGTTTGAATCACATTAGATAGCAGAATAAGAGATCGGTAACGAAGTAGGTGGTCAAGTGACATGCTATAAAGTGATTTCGAGTAGTGGGAGATTCTATCAAAGCGTTTCAGATTGTAAACACAGCGCGCAGTATTGTTAAATGCGACATCCACAGCTGATGTAACATCTCATAAACTTTTCCAACGGCCGCATTAATGTGGGTTTCCCACGTCACTGTCCTATTAAAAACCATTCCTAAATGTCTGGCAGCGTCGACATATTCCATTTTGGAGCCATTAACCATCTGGAAGTAGGAGAGATTCAATATGTTTTTGCTAATAATGACACATTTGATTTTTAGAGGGTTTAGAAAGAGTCCATTTTCTTCTGACCAGGTGGATATCCTCTCTAGATCGAGCTTGCGCAGTCTTCTATCATACCAAGAGAGCAACATTGATATAGTTGGATGTCAGCATACATATGGACGTCAGCATACATATGGATAGATGAGGACGATGATACTGTCAAAAGTAGAACACACAATACTCCGAACACAATGGGTAACTGTAGCAGTAGCGTATCGTTGTTTCGGTAGTAAGAGTTGGCCAACTTTTAACTTCTGTGCAAGCTTGCAGCTTACTACCAGTATAAAAGTGGACGACAGCGGCGTTGAAAAATTTATTGAGCTCGTAAAAAATAAAGAAATTCGGTGGATTTTATGCCATCCGCAATACAAAAAGCACAAGGGAAAAAAATACAAAATAAACCAAATTGAAATTATAATTCGTTTGAATGTCTTTTCATTTGGCATAGCGCGCTACACCACTGTAGGCGAATTTTGTGAGTGCAAGATATGCATAGGTCCGAGCAGCGTTTATAAATTATTGAAATTTATTTCAAAAAGCAGTGTTCAGTAAAAAAAATGTTTGTAGAGCGCTACGCCAATTTTAAGGTCAACATAATCGACCAACTGAGTCTGCTATTCACAAATCAATTGAAAAATTTCGCACTACATTTACTCTTTTGGACTCCAAGCCATCGACAAGAATGCACAGAGTGAACACAGACTGAGCACAAGATCCTAATTCATAGATTCGTCGTCGTGAGCAAGAACTTGGCTGGTGTCCATCGACTTTGTGGAAGATTTTGCGCAAGGGTCTTGGTTTACACGCTCACAAGATTCAATTGGTGCAAGAACTGAAACCGAAATTCATCAGCTACCGAGGCCCCGAAAAATTCACTGTTTGGTATCCTTTATGGGTTAGCGGCCTCATCGAGCCCTACTTCTTTAAAAATGAATAAGATGGAAGGCACCCGGTACAGAGCCATGATCAACGATTTTTTGTTTCCAAACATGGTCTGCAAGACATTTGGTTCCAACAGGATGGTGCCACATGCCATACTACAGCGAAACTATCGAGTTATTCAAGGAAGTGTTCGATGACAACATTATCTTCAGAAATGGACCTATAGCCTGGCGTCCAAGATCTTGTGATTTGACGCCGCTGGACTATTTTCGTTGGGGGTATTGGAAGTGGTTGGACGATTCCATCCTTGGAAGGATGCACATCGAGTGCAGCTTTCATGAGATACGGCATCAAATGCTCGAAAAAGTGGTTGATAATTAGGGCTCCACGATGCAGTTCCTGAGACGTTTCCGTGGTGGCCATATGCCCGAAGTAATTTTTCATCATTAATGCCATAAAATTATCTATCGAATAAAAAAATATAATATATCTACTACAATATGGATTGGTCATAACGAAAATAAAATCTATGACTATCTCTGAATTCAAAATAGTTTTTTTGTAGGTAGGTAGAGTATGATGGATGTTACTCTGCTAATACTTTGAACTAAGATTGAAGGCGGCGGGACTCTGTATGTATCTAGACTCAAACCAAGTGAAATATCGGTCCTCAACTGTGTTCAGTAATAAAAGGAATAATACAGAATTGTAAGGCCCATAAAATCAGTTTGTCGAGTATTAGATACGGGTAACACACAGACTTTTACGGAGTCATATCTACCCCTGTTACATACTCGTACAGTATCTGGTGTACAGTGTGAACGCCTTAAGCCTTCTGCAGTATGACCGAAGTTGGGCTCAAGGGTGAACTGATGTGCATTCGAAGCATGACGGAGGAATGAAACTGGCTATTTTGCTGGAGCATTTTTTATATAAAAAAGCGATAATACACGAAACATTTCTACGATGTTCAAGTGAATTTACTCGTATGGAGTTCACAATGTCTCTATCACCTATAAGTTTTAACGCGCGATTCTGTACCCTATTTAGAATGGGCAGAACGGTCCTGGGTGCACCAGACCAGATATTTTGCAGCATTTTTTGTAACCTCGAAAATGTGATCGTACACATACAAACAATGGCAAGTTTTTCAATTACAGCGATGAAAGTACCATTCATGGATAATGGTTGAGGGTTTTGGTTTTGCTTGAGAGACAGAAGACAGCATTGCATTTTGGAAGCATTAAATTCCACTCTGTTGGTTGAACCCCATTTGATTATTCTGTCCAGGTCAGAATTTAATGTGTTTAACATACGTTGTCAGGGAACGAATATGAAAAACTGAGGGTCAAAAGAATGGATTGAATTAGAAGTTCCAGACAAGAGATCATTTATAAAAATAAAAAAGAGAGTTGGAGACAAAATAAAGCCTTAAGGAACACCAGCATTTATATTTTGAATTGCTATTACAATTGAGAACTTAGTTGCGCACCTAATACTTTGGCTTATTTGCTCAACTTGTGGGTGATTCATTTCAATTTTAATTCCTATAGCTTTTAAAAAAAACACTCTTTGTTACCTACTGTTTAATCAGATTTGTCAAATGTTATGCACATTTTTTTTTCTTTCTTAAGAATTTGTGGGATGTCTTATTATTTTGTCTCGGAGTGTAATAGCAATATTAAAAGTCTTGACCATTCTATTCCAAAAACTTGAAAAAATATTGGACCAGGGCGTGCTTTTCTTAGTTTAAAATATATATATATAGAAGACCAAAACAATTTTCTTTAAGATGGCTATTTCAGTATTACATTCATATCATGATGATGTAGATACATGATGCTTGTACCGATCCAAAATTGATTAATGGCATTAGGAAATGATCCAATGCATAGAATACACTCATTTTTATTGCAGCTCATTAAGTCGTTCCCACATACGAAATGGAAATTTTAAATCGACAAATATTAGCTTAATTTTCATTCTGCCACGGAGCATGTTTTAGAGACCAAACAGTTCCTAGGAATCATTTACACAAAGCTGTTCACTTGAAGGCATTGCTATGTTTCGCTTTATCAAATTGATACTACTTTTTCTGATTTTCGGAACATGTCTGATTGTGAGCTAACCTTTACGTGTACGTTCGTTCATTCACTAATGATGGTTAAATTCTCTTCAGCTATTGACATGCGATAAAGGGCATACAGTCACCAGGGACGAATGTATAAACGCCGCTAATTCTACTTTTTTGGTATGCTCTGAAAATGCTTTATTTATCCTCCATATAAATATTCAAAAACAAATTTCAGCAAAAAAGTTGCTGTTTAAACTTGGACTTAGACGATGACGCAGCCAAGACCTGCATAAAAGCTAAAAAGCCTTACTTTAAAACTGAATCAGTCAACTTAATAAAATATTCGGTATGACTTGCTTGACCATTAGTATTATTCGTTGTACAACGATATCTTCTTCTTTACAGATACTTGTGGAATGTATTTACGAGAAGAGAAAATACATCAAATCCGATAGCCAGCTAAACATAAGAAGCATTAAGGCTGAGGCAAAAAGGCTCTACCGCAATGATTCTGTGCAAAAGAATTTCATGGTCAATATGTACAGGGTCTGTGGCCGAAATGGCAAGTATTGCGTTTTAATATAAATTTTCTTCATGTAATTTTAATAACTCACAGCTACCATTACATATGACAAACTAAAGAATAGTCCAAGAGGCAAGGATTTTATCCAGCAAGCAAGCAAACCTTATTTTTTTCTCGTTTTTGCCTGTGTGGGTAAATATTCATTAAACAATTGTCCTTACTTCCGCTGGAAGGGTGAAAATGAAACCTCAACCGAAATTTGTACTGATAATGCTAATCAATGTAAGATGCTATTTTTTAAAAACAAAGTTAATTTCAATGGAAAGTTTCCAAAATAAAATAAACACATTCATGTGTGAAGACAGTTAATATTCTCCAGTAACTTGTGCACTACCATCTTATTTACACAAAATAACTTAGAGCAAAGGCTCTGCCACTTTGGAAAATACAGATATCAGCAGTGTATCCGCTACTAATGCCACTGATTTGGAATTACAAATTAATAACCTGGGATGATCTAAACGATTTTGTCCATTCTACCAACAAAATTAACCTGCAGCAAGCCTTAGTTGAATAGAATTTCTGCGCAACCCATTGCTGTCCAGAACAGCGTTAATATAACGAGGCAGTCACCAACAAGCTTCTAGATTAACCCAGTGGCTCACTTCCTTTCTGGTCAACGGCAAAAGTGATAAGCAACAACTACAGTTACTCCCCGTTCCTACTAATTAAAGAGGACGGGTCACTGGCCACAACACCAAAGGCGAAAGCCGATCTTTTCACTATTATGTCATCGGACAGTATCCAATGAAAAGCTCCTTTGGGTCATGCATAGTTTTAAACCATTCGAGTCGCCAGGACCGGATGATATAATACTCGCTATGATCCAGCAATCCATAGATATGCTTCTACCCTGGCTTGAAAATTTCATGACGGGTTCTGAGAATCTCGTCTACATTTCCAAACGTAAACGTCGTTTTCATACCTAAAGCAGGTAAAAGCTTGCATTTTTTAACACAACGACCTATCAGTCGTTCTTCCTTCTTGCTGAAAATGTTGGAGAGATTGATCGATATGCACTTACGTATCAGCATTAGCCCAGCTATGATATCGACGTCCCAATATTCGTACTGCAAAGGCAAGTCAGTTGAGAGGGCCTTACATTAACTCGTGCTCACCATTTTCCTCAGCGGTTTCACGTCTATCTTTAATAGGTTTTGCATTCTGGCATAAAGTATTTTTAACTATGTCGCGCCATAACACGCAGTGGTCTTTTTGACTAGATTTTCATAAGTGTACCACTGGATCTTTTCTGTGTTTAATTTTTGTGATATTGCTCGGTAGCCAACCGGAGTGGTGTTACCCTAAATTTAGATGTAGTCGTTCCTTTAACGACCTTTTAGGTCAGATTTTGTGTTTACTTACGAAATGAGTGCGATAACAGGGAACGGAATCATCCTGAAATATGGAATTTGGGATGTAGCAGCATAACTCCTCTATTGTAGGAACAACACCATCAGCAATGATTTCTTTGTATTTCGTTGCATTTACGGAACCGTCCAAAAGCAAAACATGGCCAAGACCCCAATTTATCATGCATTCCCAAACTGAATGCTTAAAGGTGGGAAGCAAACATTCATTTAAATATCGCTCCTTCACACTGTCTGCTTTCCGTCAGTCTAATTAAATTAAATTTGGATTCGTCAGAAAATATGACCCTTTTCCAATCGTTGGCGGTCCATTCCTGGTGCTGTTTGGCACACATCAAACTTTTTTTCTTCATTACTGCAGAGAGAAGCCGCTTTCTGGTAGGTCTACGGACTTGAAGACCCACTTCAGCGTTCTGATGTTAATAGAACATCACTCGTTCAAGTCTTTTATCAATTCTTTGGCAGTTGCGAACAGGTTTTTCAGAGACATGCGCACCAAAATCCAATCTTGCCGTGTTGTCGTTTTTTTGGGTCTTCCGCTCCCAAGTTGCCTCTCCGTACTAACCGTCGGGCTTAATTTCTTCAAGAGCCGTCTCACAGTGCTTTCGTGGCATCTCACAACGTCTGCGATTCGCTTAATTGAAAAATGTTCGCCATGAAGAGCAAGGACCTACCCTTATCTGCTTCGCACAAAACCATCATGGTGCGGGGTTTTTTTTTTTTTTTGGACCTAATACTTAATACATCAACCTAACCTATCAACAGAAGAGGCAAACCTCGGTAAAATATCCCGCGGAAATTAAAAAAGAGAAGGGCTCGTAGAAACTGTCAAATAATATATCTCGGCGATACAACTATATTTAATAGACTAAATGAAAGGCTAAAAAAAATATCAGTGAATCTAAAAATTATTCACTAAATAAATTCGCAACTTAACGGCTGATGAAGTCATTGACTACTCCCTTTGGAAAGCTGCTAAACGTTTAAATAGACCTGAATTACAAGATCCCCCACTGAAAACATATGATGGGAAATGGATCGCAGTGCGTTATGGAAAAGAGCATTCTGAACTTAGAGAAATATAAGCGGGTGTCCCACAAGGGAGCGTTCTAGGTCCAATACTGTATTTATTATATACCAGTAATATACCACATGCGAATAATACAATGATAGACATATTCCCAGCAGTTGCAAAATGCAATTAACAAGACGTAACGTATTCAACTATGGGGTTGCACAAACAAAAAGTAGTGCACAGATAATCGAAACATTTCAAAACAAGATCCTTCGTGGAATAGTTAATGCACCATGTTTTATTAGAAACAATGACAAAGAATAACGCTATTCGCCACAACCAGCTACCTACAAATTCACATTAACCCTGAGATAGAAAACATCTCATCTGAAATTTTCAATATAATATTCGTAGATTGAGAAAAACCAAACCTCAAGAACGTATGATGTGAAAATTATGAGAACTTGTATTTAAATCATAATACCATCTCCAAAACGATTTTAAAAATTGGTTTGAAAACCATTTGTCGATATTTCTTTGTATGGTCATGATTCAGGGGGTGTTTTTAGTACGATTACAGAGTCCCACACTATTCTGGGTATTCTAATCCCTCAGCGACTTTCGAGATTTTCACTTTCATTAATAAAAAACAGCGAGTCGGGCGTTTCAAACACTTTGTTCCATGTTTGTTTTTCAACATTGCTAGCTCGAATAGCCTAAAGAGATTTTGTTGAAATTCGATTTGTATGACTGTCCTAATATAGACGTAGGTATTTTCGTCTAAAAACTGACGAAATTAAATGAAGTGTCCACACACACTGTGAGCAGTGTTTTGCAAATCTTTAAATAATATTTTTTAGCTCAGGAACGTACGAGGGGAGGCTGATAAATTCGCGGTCTGAGATGGGCGCGGTTATTTCAACAAGGGCGAGAGAGTTGTGAGTTGTGTCAGTGGTCACTGAAGGAAAAGTTGAAAAATGAGTTCTGACCTACCGAAGAATAAAAATGTGGCAGATAGCGCATGAGTTGTAAATGAGCAAAGAATGGATTGGAGAATTTTTGCACAAGCACTTAAACATGAAACAAATTTGTGCGCGCTGAGTACCGAAAATGCTCACGAGTGCTGCAAAGATTTTTTGGAGTTAGCCGGGGACAATCTCGACGAAATTTGCAACCGAATCGTAACTATAGATGAGACTTGAGACTTGGAGTCCAAACAACAGTCTATGCAGTGGATTGAAAAAGGTGAGAGGCCGCCGAAGAAATTCATGGTAGAAAAGTCGGCTTCGAAGTTTATGGCGACTGTTTTTGGGACAACTAAGGTATTTAGCTGATTGATTACCTGGCAAAGCGGACTACGATGAATTGGTCAATATTACGCAAATTTAGTGACTCAGGCATGTGAAGCGGTCGTACGAAAGCGACGTAAGAAACTCAGGCACGGAGTGTCGTTTTGCAGGATAACGCGCCTGTTCATACGGCGGGGGGTTTCGAGACAGGCCTTAAAAGACAAAGGTTTTTCAACGATAGACCCTACAGCCCAGACTTGCCCCCGCGACTTTTTCCTTTTTTCCAATTTAAAAAATGAGAGGAGATTTGCAGAAGAGATCGAGATCAAGGCGGCCGTAGGAAGTCATTTTGAAGGCAAAGAAAAAGAATATTTTTCGGTGCACTGTATGCCCGAAATTGCTTCAAAAGAAATTCAGTAAAATTAATGAAGAACGAAGCTTATCCCGATCATCAATTCTGATTTAGGAATAAACATTTCACAATAGACCAAGTGCACCGAATCACAAAAAAAGTAGAGAAAGCCCTTGAAGAAAAACAAGTCTGTGTTTAGATGTTGCTTAGGCCTTCGATAAGGTTAGGCATGGAGGGTTGGAGGGTAAATTACGTAGAGACCTACCCAAACAATATTATGAAATACTGAAGTCTTATATCTCAAACAGTTTCTTCCGAATGCGGTATGGGAACAAATATTCAGAATTAAGAAAAATCGAAGAAGGTGTTCCGCAGGGAAGTGTCCTCGGTCCGTTTCTTTATTTGTTGTATACGAGAGATCTCGATGCCATAATGGCTACCTTCGCAGATGACGCTTTCAATTTAGTATCTAACGTGAGGGCTACAGGCAAGCTGCAAATGTAGTCAACGAAGTAAGAGATTGGACTGAAAAATTGTGCATAAAACTATATGAGGCAAAATCAGGTCATACTGCTAAGCATTTGGGTATAATGTTAGCACATAAAGAAGAAAGGCGAAGAGTTAAATATTAAATATAGAAAAATGTACTGGTTACTGTTTGGACTTATGGTATACAATTATGGGGATACACAAAGAAAGCGAATGCTCAAATAATCCAAACCTCCAAATTGATAAGGTAACGAAAGTTGCAAAGAAGCACGGTGTACTTCACAATCAGCATGGAGACCATCCTAAATCTATGAAATAATACCGCACGAGCTTATGGAATGAAAGCTATGGGAATTTATTTCGAATATTAATAAGTCCCAAAATTGATAATATCAGAATGGTCATGATAAAATGTGTTTTTAGTGGAGTTTAAGTCCCACACTAATATGGTAATCGAACACCATCAGATAACTCGAAATGAGCTTTGTCGCTCATTATAATTTTTTCTCAGAAATTAGAATCGTCAAAGCTGCAAAACTTTCTCACTCTACTCTCTGAAATAAATTTTTTTGATTATTTTAAACAAACTTTACCGGAGACATTCTAAATTCTTATGCACTGCGTCACAGCAACCTCGGCCAGACTTCACTTTATCTGCCAGTGTACTCGTATACTGAGTTTCAGAGTTAATAATTATATGCTCACATGATTTAAACTAAACAAATTACACAAATTTCTTCATACAAAATAAAATGTTTTAACAACTTCAACACGTTATTGAGGCGTTAGGGGCTCCATAATATATTGATATCGACTGATCTTCACGACCGCCAAATGCGAACTGACAAATGTCAAACAAATCGAAAGGTCGGCCAAACAACATCGAACTGGAACATAAAAAATTACGTGTTAGTAGTCCCACTCGATAATTAGTGGGAGTAGGAGTAAAATGTGCGAAGGACAACAGATTTTGATGAAATTTAGGATTTGGGTTAAGTCGGACGTATAGATGCGCTTGGAAATCATAGAAGTCGGGTGGAGATGCGGTAGGAAATGGTGAAGTGACTATTCGCTCCACGTATTTTACTTTTTTTTTTTCAAAAATTGCTTGGGATAGAAAAATTGATATATTTGTTTCCTTCTATCTCCTCCGAAAGACGGGAAATCAAAGATATTCGAATTCCTTGAAAATTTGATGTGGCTACACTTTTTTTTTTTTTTCTTGAGGGTGGCCGTGGTGTAGTGGTAACATCATCGCTTGTCGCGCTGCAGATTCACGGTTCAAATCATGATGTCAAGAATCGCTCCACGTATTTTACTTTTTTTTTTCAAAAATTGCTTGGGATAGAAAAATTGATATATTTGTTTCCTTCTATCTCCTCCGAAAGACGGGAAATCAAAGATATTCGAATTCCTTGAAAATTTGATGTGGCTACACTTTTTTTTTTTTTTCTTGAGGGTGGCCGTGGTGTAGTGGTAACATCATCGCTTGTCGCGCTGCAGATTCACGGTTCAAATCATGATGTCAAGAATCATCTATTAATTTCACGTGAAATAAATAAAAAAGTCGATGAATTGCGCAGCTCATGTTAACACTACTGCAACGGCATAACACTGGCAGTGGGGTGGTTACTCGTATATAGCTGAAAATGCAACTTGATCGTGTTGATGACATCAGTAGCATGGAAAAAAATACTGTGAATCATAAGCAACGACAATAATAGCTAAACCAAGTGTTCCCCAATACACCAATCTTTCTTTCTTTCTCTCTCTCTGTCTATCGGCAAAACGCCGGTGCCCTGAAATAATATAAGGGTATATCAACTTTGGTGAGCGCAAATTACATAAAAAAAAACATTATGGCCGCAAAAAGGTAGAAAATAGACGCCATTATAAGTACCCGAAAAAATGTGCCATTAATTCCAAATCCCTGATAATTTGAAACTACTCGTATATAAATAGAGAACCAATCTAAATAAAGTGATGCACACAAATTTTATTATTTCATAATCGTATTTTAAGGAATTATATATAGTTCGAAATAGGAAATCATCAGTAACGTTCATTTGACAAAAGCAGATTTAATCTCTTTAAATGAGCGCTATTAACTTATATTCAGTGGATTTTTTTAAAAACCACTACCCATGAAATCTATAAAATATTTCAGCTAAGACAAAATTACTCGTACATTATGCCATAAATATTTATTGTAGGTCCATTATATGTATTGGATTTGATGGTTGTAATTAACCAAAAATAATCGATGGCAGTAGAAAATAATTTAATCCATAAACACACACGCGGAATGGCAATATTAATTTGATTTCCATTTCGCCACGAAATATAGTTTAAATTGTGCTTCAAACTATCCCTAGGAATCATTTGATCGCAGCTGTAGAGTAGACAATGTTTCACTTTAACATTCTGATTTTCGGAATATGTCTGATGGTGAGCTAACCTTTACATGTACCTTTGTTCATTCAATAATGATGGTTAAATTCTCTTCAGCTATCGACAAGCGTTAAAGGGCATACAGTCACCAGGGTCGAATGTATAAACGCCGCTAATTCTAATTTTTTGGTATGCTCTGAAAATACTTTAGGTACACTCTGTATAAATTTTGAAAAATAAATTTCAGGCAAATAATTGCTGTCAAACTAGAGATATAATTGATGACACAACGAGATCCTGCGCAAAAGTTCAATCGAAACAGATGCAGTCTAAGGAGCGTGCAGTCAAGTTAATAGCACTTTCGGTATGACTTTCTTAGCCAGGGGGCTTGTGGCCGAAAAGGTAAGTGTTGTGTATTAATTTAAGTTTCCTGTATTTAATTCCAACAATTTGCAGCAACCGCATTATATGACCAACTAAAGAATAGTCCAAAAGGCAGCGATTTTATCAAGCAAGCGGGCAAACCTTATTTTTTGATCGTTTTTGTCTGTGTGGATGATTATTTAGAACATAATTGTCCTTTTTTCCGCTGGAAGGGTAGAGATAAGACCTCAGTCAAAATTTGTACTGATAGTGCTAATCAATGCAAGAAGCTATTTCTTAAAAACAAAGTCAATTTCGAAGGAAAGTTTTCAGTTCCAAACAAATAGATACTTTAAGCATTTCATTGAGTTTCATTAAAATTTACAGATAATCGAAATAGATAACATATGACGCAAAGGAGGGAGGTAGAAGTGATTGTTTGGCCGATCTCGCCAGAACTAAGTGGAATTCAGATAACAAACTATTTCCCCAATCAAGGTGGGTAGTGCACTGTTCTAGTTCAAGTTCTTTAACTAACTTGTGTACTACGACCTTATTTACACGAAACAACTCAGAGCACTTTTATCGCTGCTCTAATCCGGTTCGTAATAACTAAAAGAATGCAACAATTACACATCATATTGAACTGAGTCATATTACGAATGCTACCATATTCGAAATTTCTAACGGTTACTAAGATATAAAACTTCTGTTTGATTTAGCCCATTTTCAGTTGGTTCAGCCCCCGAAAATTATAATTTTTCTTTGTTCAGGTATTTCTAACCCCCAATCTGGCCCTCCACGACGAAGTTTTAAGCACACCAAAATAAAAGAAAATGTTAGAAGCAAACAATAACAATTTTCCAAAACTTTGTACGCCCTAATCTTGATGCCAAATATAGGCCCCTATTGCGATTGTCGATTGGCAATCGACACGACAATTGTCGATTGCGTCGATTAATTTTCATTTTGGTATTGTGTAACATAATCGACAAAAGTTTGTGTTACTGTGAATAAAATCTGGATTTCTGTGAATTCGAAATGCTTTGACAGTTTCTTCACAGTAGTTAACGACAGATTCAAAACAAATAAATTCGTAGAATACAAATTTAAAATTATAAAATGACTTCAGTTGAGTTCTGGTTCGACGACTCAGACGAAGAAAACTTAACAAACGAGTTTTTAGAGATTGCCAGAAATAGGAAGAGGCTAAGGGACAACTCGAATCCCCTGGATTTAAAGGAAGCGATGTAAGTGGTGGTTTCAAATAATGCACATTTTCTAATCAATCTTATTTATTGCAGTTTCCTTAAACATTTTCGTGTGTCGAAGGCAGCATTTAGATATTTGCTTACCGAAATAGAAAGCCAATAGTAAGAAAGACATCCATTCCCAACATAATCAAAGTTGCCGCTGCATTGAGATTCTGTTCTCATGGGTCTTACCAAACTGCTGCTTTTTGTTGCTTACTACCTTCGACCTATAATTATACATATTATGAAGAAGAATATGCACTTTAATTTTATTCAACCACCTTACATGTTTGCAAACAAATATTTCAGTTTTCGTTTTCACAACAAGTCGATCAGAAAAATTCAAACGACAACAAGCGATTGTCAAATCGACAAATGTCTATCACGATTGCCATTCACAATACTAAAACTGTTAATCGACGATTGACTATCCACAATTGTCGTTTTTTGATAGATATATATGAATAGGGGCCATAGTATTGCTCAAACCAAAACCCATTAGTCGTAGCCAAGCCTAGTATGCCATCTATTATGTCCCCGTAACTCGAATATCAAATTTGTACAAAATCGTTAGAGCCTTTTTCGGGAAATCGGCCATTTGTAAAGTACCAATAATTTTGGGATTAAAATGCGTTGCAACGCCTTGGAAAGGAAGGAAGTTGCGTGTGATGCCGTGCTCTTCGGAATACCTGCAGCAACAAACTACCGAAAGAAAAATACAACCGAATTACGTCTCCAACATCTGGGCATTGAGTCGGACAAAAGCTGTTATCTCAATGAGAGCCTAATGCTTGAAACAAATGTGCAGTAAAATTAAAAAAACATGGCTTTATATGTAACAGGGCACATATGTTTACTGCACTGCCATGCATTGCTGCAAGACTTTCAGTAGTAGAACAGCAAAATAGTAAAATTTATCGCAGTACAATCCATATTCATGGCAAAAAAAAATTTGTTTTTGGAATTCAATTGTCAGATTTCAGAATGACAGCAAACCAATGTGATGAAATGTCAACAATTTACTGCACGTCTGTTACACATGCATTCCTGCATGCATCAATTCAAGCTGCTTTGCTGCACATCTGT
Organism: Pocota personata; assembly: GCA_963082735.1. Taxonomy (NCBI): domain Eukaryota; kingdom Metazoa; phylum Arthropoda; class Insecta; order Diptera; family Syrphidae; genus Pocota; species Pocota personata. The sequence goes on from OY720430.1 coordinate 189,401,963, forward strand.
TTGAAGCATATCAAGACAAGAACGTTTTCTCTTAAACAGTGCTCTTGGTCTCAGACGAAAAAAAAACAACTGTTTGCTGTCTACGTGAAGTATGGATTTGTTTATGTAAAGAAGTCGGTGAATGAAAAAAACTTTCTCATCGAAAGCACTGCTTGCTGCTGCGATTCATCAATAATAATTGTTGTAGATAGATTAGATTCATTTATTGATATAATAAGACTCCGAAAATATACATAAATAAAAGAATTATAATGACGTCTGCCAGATAGACACTATATATTGATCACTATACTATGCACATATTATTCTGTTATTATTGATTTTAATTTTCTCAAGTTACAGAAATTCACTCATTATAAGACGTCGGTATCTAAGCGCTACTTCGCAGTACCCATACAAAATCAGCCGTTTCCAAAACGTCAAAAAAAAACACAATTTGATCGACAAATGATCGTCATGACGATAGTCATGTCAAAAATATACAATCGTCGTTTTTGCACACATGCTCTGATCTTCGCCAAACGATTTTTTTTGACGTATTCGAACAAGACGAAAAGAAAATGGAGCCTCTGAAAAATATTATCGGGAGAATTGTTATTGGAAATCTTTCTGAGAACTTTTACTGTGCGAATTACATTTTTTTGATTCCCTTGTAGATATGTTGTGAACAAATTAGTGAATTTCATTATTATTTGTTCACAACTAAAGGAAAGACTCCGTCTTTTAGTTGAATTCGTCTATGTACTGTGTTCAATAATGTTCTTTTTTGACTTTTTACCATTCTGGAAGGAGGCTTCATGTTCAAAGAGAGTAGATATGAGCTCGATTCCAAGGCTCACTTGCGCTCCATACTTGGGTCATAGTAGGAGACGGGGTGCTACAAATGCGAAGTGATTCACTTGAAGACACAATAAATAATAAGATAATAATAGTTATCTTACATTTCCCGAGCATTTTCACTACATTCCGATGCTCATTTCTTCGGCCATAATTGTTCAATGTCTTTTCGGATTTTCATCTGCACAACTGCAATACAAATTGCGTTTTCGAACATATGACTTGCGCAAACTGCATTATCGAATATAATGCTAATGCAGTTTAAATTCGTATTTGCGTTTTCGAACAAATGACTTTTACAGTTTGCGTTTAAGTTTTACAGTTTAACATTTTACAAATGCATTTTTCATGCAAATGACGTTTTCGAAAATGCCCATCTCCCAGCTCTGCCCATAAAGTATAACTGTCACCTATCACCAAAGTATTCCAATCTCCATTGCCTCAGGATGGGACAAATGCCAATAAAATGGAATGCATCTTTTTTAGCGGATAGGTTACAGTGTTTGTTTTCAGCATTTCTAAAAGGTGTGCCGTTGAGATTTAGCAATTCTCCTCTCGCTCTGAATAGTAAAGATGGCTGTTACTATCGTTGACATAATTATGCTCTTCTAAGTTGTATTCTAAATTGGGATAAAGTAGTCGTTTCTGCGAGCTGTATCTGTTTCCCTCAATATTGAGTAGAGCTGTTCTTTTAGGATATGATTTTCCGATCGGAAATCGATGCGTAGACCACATCCTTCTGCTCTGTGTCCCATACGTGCCCAGAATGTGCAGTAGACCATTAGGACTAAAGGCTGAACTATAATTGTCGGAAGCAATCGGAAGCTAATGTCATAATTCTACGTTAAGTTTCGTTCAGTACTGTCAATTGGTGAAGTAGCCCATCTTCTTCTTCTCCTTACGGCGAAGTTATGATTCGGAGTAGAAGGATCACAACCCTCCCACTTTACTGCATCCCTGCTCGTCCGCCTGTGGGGTTTGCCGGTTTGACCTCAGGAAGTACCGGCAGGCTTCCCTGTTACGGATCACTTCGTCACAGAGGCCAATCAAATGCTGGTGTTTTTGTGTGTGATCCAGTTGTTTCTTGGTCTTCCTTTTCTGCGCGATTGTGTAGGAACGTTGATTGTTATTGCCTTATTGACGGGGTTCGAAGGATCTCTCCTTTGAACATGACAATACCAACTGAGCCGCTCGTGCTCTATCTTGCTTGTCATGGGTTGTTCTTTTACATGAAAGCTTCCTGGAATCTTCGAATTTTTTATTCTATCAAGCTTTGTTACTCCTGCTGTTTGCCCTCATACTTTTTGTACTGTGAACCGTATGTGAGCGCCGGACGTACAACTGCGGTGTAGCTTTCAGCTTAGGGGGCATTTTTCGATCACAAAATATAGCGGAGTTTTCCTGTCACTTCATCCACCCTACGCTTACGCGATGATTGATGTCATCATCACAAGTTGATCATAGATCCCAGATATTTGAACTTTTCGCACTGTCAGATTTACATATGTACGAATATGCAATGAGCGACTGAGACCGCTCTCTCTTAGACGGTGTTCACACTGGACTGACGGACTGGATTTTTTTTTGACATTTCGTGTTCAGACTGATAGTCCTGTCTGAACACTTCCGTGGATTCTTTTTGACATATTAATTATCAGTGTCTATCAAATTGGTTTGTTTTCGTTTCTGTTTTTTTGGTTACTTTGAAAATTTGAAGAAATTTAATTAAACAATGAGTGATAGCAGTGATAGTGAAAATACGGAATTATTTTCTTATTTTCACAATTTCATTTTAAACACTTTCGTCGAATGACAATCGATTGACATTTTCAAACGTCAGAAAAAATCCAAACATTTTAAAAAATCTAAAAAACCGGATTGGCGTAACATGTCACCTCTCCACTTCCACCTTTGCCAGTAAACGTTAAAAAAAAAATCCAGTCCCTCTTATGTTCGCTCATGTTTGCAAAAGTGAACGAACATTTAACGAATCGAAGTTGAGCTTATTATGGGTTGGATGATTTGTAAGTATTCATTGGTTACGTGTAGTATGCAGTGTTGCCAGATCGTGGGATTTCGCACTTTTTTTAGGGATTTTCGATGCCAAAAGAGCGAAAGGGCGTTTTTGTTTTACAAAAACAAAAACAATCAAATGTGCTGCCGTCATCCCCTTGGTCTGTCTTCAACTGTTCAGAATTGCAATCGCATTTGATTGATAGTGACAATGACAAGCGGCTAACAAATTCAATTTCAACTGTAGCTAACTTCACTCTATTTCGGAACATTTTGTTTGTTTGTTTATTGCGCTCGTCACCGTCAGTCGTTCCTATAAACTGGATACTAGGAACTGCGAGGAAAATCAAAAACCAAAAATTAAAACCCTATACACTACATATGAAAGGTAGGTACAAATAAAATTGATCAAGTCTAGATCAAAGTTTAGATCAATTAATTGTCTAGTTAAAAACAATTTTAGGTTGTTTTGATTTTGTCAGAACATGGAATCTGAGCGTTCAAAACATTTCCAAGAAAGCTGAAGAGCTATACCAGAATTCAAGTTGTGGCTGTTTCCAGTGGAAAATCAACCCGACAAAGCCCTGTGCAGAACTTGCGAATGTTTTTTCACCTGTGGAAAATCGAAGGTTTTAAGGCACAACAAAACTGCAAAACACGCAAAAAATACGAAATCATATTTAAGTACACCCTCGACAAGTAATTTCTTAGTACCCGAGAACAAGAGCCACACAAGAAGAACCCAGGCGGCTGAAATCAAACTTGCTGCTTTCTTTGCAGATAACAACGTATCCTTTCGCGTTGTCGATTCGTTGGTTCCCTTGATAAAAGATATCCTTCCTGACTCAAAGATAGCCAAAAGCTTAAATTTATAAAGATCGAAGTGTACCAAAATTATACAGAATGTTATTTCTCAAAGTGAGAGTGAGAAGTTAGATTTAATTTTGCAAACCGTTAGTTTTTCAATTTTCGTAGACGAATCCGTTGACATATCCAACAAAAAACAATTTTGCATTCTTGTTAGGTATGTAAAAAATTTAAAGGCTAACACTCAGCTTTCACAATTATTAGAAGTAAATGCAAGTTACTGTAGCGGCCTTGCTCTTTATACCGCACTAACAAATTGCTTTGAAAAAAGAAATCTGCCATTGTCGAATATAATCGCGGTAGCATCGGACAACGCATCGGTAATGGTTGGAAAATACAATTCATTTTTCACACATCTCCAGGCAGATATAACGTGCCTCGAAATTATACTTATGAATTGCATTTGCCATTCTTTAGCTCTTGTCGTTAAATCTGCAATGAATTGTATTCCAATTGAATGTAGCAATGTTCTTAGGGAAATAGGCTCATATTTTGCAGAAAGTCCAAAGCGTTGTGCTTTTTTAACCGAGTTTCAAGAATCTTTTAACAGTTCTTGTACAAAGATAACATCTCCTGCGTAGAGAATTTGCTTAAGAACTGGTCTATGTTGAAACACTTTTTTCTGTACGAGTATAATTTTGCAAAACAAAAAAAAGCGCAGAAAATTTTAAACAATTTGAATAATAATATATATAAAGCCTACTTTCTCTTTTTAAAAAAATATACTAATGCATTTCAATAGATTCATTGCTTTATTTCAAGGCGTAGATATTCTCGTACATAAGCTTTACGAACAGTCAAAACTGATTTTAGTAAACGTTTCAAAAATTATACTTAAAAATAATGTTGTTAAAAAATTTTGGAGGGAGAAGACATTATGTTCGAGGATATTGTCGTGGAAGAAAATCTTTTATTTTCAGAAAACATGTTACTTAATAGTGAGTTACAAGAATTTATTGACGAAAACTTAGAAGCGGGGGAGGTCCAAATATTTAAAGAACATTGTTCAGATTTTCTTAAATGCTGTATTTCCAAAATATTGGAAAAGTTTCCGATAAATAATAAGTTTTTTAAAATGCTTTAACTCATAAACCCCCTTTACGTTGACAAAAGAAAATTTTCCATAAACATTAACCAAATAGCAAAATATGCTAAGATTGACAGATTTCTTTTAAAAGATGAATGGAACGACCTTCCAACTTCTTTTAGTGAAGAAGAAAAAATTAAGCTTTGTAGTTATAAGCCTGTCGACTTTTTATCGTGTGGTCGCGTCAAAATTAAGTGTTAATGGGGAGCTACTATTTCCAAATTTAGAAAAAGCATACACTTTTGTGGTATCACTACCCCATTCTAAAGCTGACGTTGAGCGTATTTTTTCCTTTGTCACAGACATCAAAAGTAAAAAACGAAATAGATTGGGGGAAAACAGCTTAAATTCTGTTTGAGTTATAAAATGTGCTTTCCAAAATAGGAATGTTGATGCAGCTTTAGTAAATTAAACTCCTTAAACTTGTACTTCAAAGACTAATTCAAATGTATCTATGTAGTATTGTTAGTTTAGTACATTTTGCAATTTTTTTTATGTTTTAAACATTATAATGAATTTAAAAGACTTATTTTTATATTTATTTATTTATTTTTTATGTAGTTCAGTAAATCAAAAATGTGAATTCAATACGTGCAATTTTCAAAAAGTACCTAGAGTAAAAATGAAAATCAAATATATAAGTTTCCTTGTTTTGTTTTCTTACTTTTGTTATCCAGTTAAAAATAAAAATAAAAAAAATATTAAAAAGGGATTTTTGGGTTAAAAAAGGGCGTTTTGGATAAAATGGAGGGATTTTCAGTTACTAGTCTCTGACAACACTGGTAGTATGGTTTTTATATGCGATTTGTTTTTGCTCTGTACATGTAGGAAAGTGCCGGAGAGTGTTTGCGAGAAGAGAGGAGAGAGGCTTTGTTAATACATTCCATTAATGATATAAGCAAAATAAAACGTACCTAAATTAGTGATAATCATAGAACGCTTTTTTTATTATAGAAATGGATAATGACAATGGTGAAGAAGAACTGTTTGACTTGAATCATCTGGTGTTAAGTCAAGCTGAAATGGGTTGTGATCGTGAAAAAATGGCGGCCAAACAGCATCGAACTGGAATATAAAAAATACAGTAAAGCAGATTTTATCTCTTTAAATTAGCGCTATTAACTTATATTTAGTGGATTTTTTAAACACCACTACCCATAAAATCTACTAAATATTTTAGCTAAGACAAAATTATTCGTACATTATGCCATAAATATTTGATGTAGGTCCATTATATGTATTGGATTTGATGGTTGTAATTAACCAAAAATAATCGATGGCAGTAGAAAATAATTTAATCCATAAACACACACGCGGAATGGCAATATTAATTTGATTTCCATTTCGCCACGAAATATAGTTTAAATTGTGCTTCAAACTATTCCTAGGAATTATTTGATCGCAACTGTAGAGTAAACAATGTTTCACTTTAACATTCTGATTTTCGGAATATGTCTGATGGTGAGCTAACCTTTACATGTACCTTTGTTCATTCACTAAAGATGGTTAAATTCTCTTCAGCTATCGACAAGCGTTAAAGGGCATACAGTCACCAGGGACGAATGTATAAACGGTGCTAGTTCTACTTTTTTGGTATGCTCTGAATATATTATACTTTAGGCACACTCTGTAAGTAAATTTGTAATAAATGTTCAAAAATAAATTGCAGGGAACTAATTGCTGTCAAAATATAGACATACTTGATGACACATCGAGATCCTGCTCAAAAGTTGAATTTAAACATTCGCAGTCTGATGATACTGTAGACAAGTTAATAGAACTTTCGGTATGACTTGCTTAAGCAGGAATCTTGTTTTTTTTTTGTATTTATCTCTATAAAATTTGTTAAATGATTCCATTCTATTTGCTTGGCAGAAATTTGCGGAATGTATTTTCCAGAAGAAAAAATTCATCAAATCCGAAAACCAGCTAAACATGGGAGGCATTAAGGCCGAAGCGAAAAGGCTCTACCATAATGATTCTGCGCAAAAGAATTTCATGCTCGAAATGTACAGAGCTTGTGGCCGAAAAGGTAAGTGTTGTGTGTCAATTTAAATTTCCTATATATAATTTCAACAATTTACAGCAACCGTATTATATGACCAACTAAAGACTTGTCCAAGTGGCAACGATTTTATCAAGCAAGCGGGCAAACCTTATTTTTTATATGTTTTTGTTTGTGTGTGTGATTATTCACTACAAAATTGTCCCTTTTTCCGCTGGAGGGGTAGAAGTGAGACCTCAGTCAAAATTTGTACTGTTAATGCTAATCAATGTAAGAAGCTATTTGTTAAAAATAATTCTGTTGATTTTAAAAGAAAGAAAGAAAGAAACAAATAGATACTTTAAGCTTTTCATTGGGTGAAATTTGGTTTCAGTAACATTTACAGATAATCGAAATAGGTAACATATGACACAAAGGAGGTAGGTAGAAGTGATTATTTGGCCGATCTCGCTAGAACTATGTGAAATTCAGATGTGATGCTGGTTCTGCAAAAAAATCATCACACTCGGCACAAGCCGCACTTCAACTCGTGTCATGCCCAAAACATCATGCATAATGCTCTACACCAGTCCGAACGAGACACCAAGATCTGCTGCTATCTTCCTGATGCGCATACGACGATCTCCGATGACAATTTTCTTAACTCTTTCGATGTTTTCGTCAGTCATACTGGTGGATGAACGACCGGAACGAGGCAAATCATCAACCACAGTAAGGTCCGCCTTAAACTCTTTATACTACTCGTACGCTTGTGTTTTCGACATCGTCGAATCCCCGTAGGCTACCGTTAACATTTCCATCGCTTCCGCACATGATATTTTATTAGAAACACAAAATTTCAGGCAAACTCTGCTCAACTAAATTTGACATTGCGAAATTCGCAGAACACAACAAACTCTGCTATCACGCACAAACTCCCGTCAAATTGCGCTCAAACAGATATTTGAGCGCCAGGTGACAGGTGTACCAACCTAAAACAAAAAAAAAGCTTTTGACAATATCTCAAGCGCGGTTTGTTTGAATGAGAAATTCCGGGTACTTTTTTGATCAGAATGTATTTCTCCAATCAAGATGATAGTGCACCGTTAAGTTCTTCAACTAACTTTAACACGAATCCTATTTCAGAGCACTTTTATTCCTCCCCTAATCCGGTTTCCAATAACTATTAGAACATGACAATTACACATTATATTGAAATGAGCCATATTGCGAGAGCTACCATATTCGAAGTTTCGAACTTATGTAAGTGGTTATTTAGATATAAAATTTCAAAGAACGTTTATTTTGGGTAGAAACAAACATAAACATTTTCCAAAACCTTGTATGCCTTCAACCAAAACCCATTGAGTCGTAGCCGAGAAATAGAAAATTTTTAAGAAGCAACTATTAAGTAGAGTACCGTTATACACAATTTTTAGCAAAAATCTAGTACGTCATCTGTCGGCATATGCCGTAACTCGAATATCAAATTTGTACAAAATCGTCAGAGCCGTTTTCGGGAAAATCGATTCTTTACAAAATCCGTAAAGTACCTCTAATTTTGGGGTTAGAATGAAAATTCCGATTTCGCCTCGAATTGTAAACCCAGACATGGAGTTGGAAAAAAAATCGTCCAGCCGTTTAGACTGCAGACGAACATACACGCAGACAGACATTCTGTCTCCATTTTAGTAGTACCAAGATTGATCAAAGTTTCGAGGTTGAATTTTTTCACGAAACCAATGCTTGCCCAGCAAGGAATTTGAGTAAGTGCAAGGATTTCGGCATTATAAGTTCGTATATTTTGCATTTCATTCAAATACGGGGGATGAATCTCCTATGATATTGCTATTCTCAGGACCTGAACCTGCGTTGGGTCTTCCTGTATCCTCTGTCAGGGCCTCCATTTACGATTGGGTTTCTTATGAACATAATTATTTATGAGACACGGTTCTCCAAAATAAAAAATTCACGACATTCTTGCTGTCCCTCAGCAGAGAAGACTGCGGACAAATTACCGGCCTTTTCACGGGGCACTTTGCTTTTGCTAAACACCTCAGTGTGGTAGGCTTAAGTGACACAACATTTTGCGGTGCTTGTGGAGAGGGCGACGACACTACGGAGCACTTCCTCTGTGAATGTCCTGCCTTTGCTCATATCAGGTGGCAGATTTTCGACACACATATGTATGAGTGCTGATACTGTGAGCTCCTCAACACTAAAGTATTTACTCAAGTTTCTCCGGAAGACGAGGAAATTCCATTAAAATGGGTAAAACAGATTTTGCTTCTTGGCAGTAAAATGGACGAGCTGCGTCAGAATGCTTCAGTGTAGCGTTTCCTGACCTGACAAAAAAAAATAATGCAATCACTGCAAGAGTGGCTGTGAGAAGCTAAGCCATTATTATTAATCACCAGATTTAAACCCTATAGAGCTGTTGTGGGAGAAATTGGATAAAAGGGTCTGGGATCAATGCCCATCATCAGAATCTGCGTTGTGGAATATACTACAGCATTGCTGCATTGCTGGAGCAATAAACCACAGGCAACAATTCAAAAACTGATTATTAGAATTCCAAGAATTATAAAAAAAGTAATCGAGTGAAACCAGGCAGACCTCTGAATGAGAAGAAATCATCATGACGTGATTGAGAAAACTCTCGAAGAAAAAAGATTTGTTGTGGTGTCTCACAAGCTTTCGATAAGGTTTGGCACGAAGGCTTGGAGTATAAATTGCAACTACTTCTGCCACAACAACTCTTTCTAATCTTACGACCGTACCTCACCGAAAGACTTTTTCGTGTTAAGCACGGAAATGATTACTCTGAGTTCAAGGAGATTGCGGCCGGAGTCCCACAGGGAAGTGTCCTTGGCCCGCTTCTATATGTACTCTACACGCGTGATATCCTGCAAGAAAGAAACTGAGTCGTTGCCACGTTTGCGGACGATACTGTGATACAACTGGTGATACAATTGAAGCAGCAACTGAAAAGCTGCAACAGCTTGGATGAATTCTTGTCGTATTGTACTGAACGACAGCAAATCTACTCACATCAACTTTACCTAAAAAGAAGAGAATAAATTACCCGTATATTTAGACTCGGCTCAAATACCTTACGCGAACGAAGCAAAATATTTAGGAATGACTCTAGATGTTAATCTTAAATGAAAATCGCACGTAAAAAAGAAACGCGACGAGCTCGAAGACAAATACCGACAAATGTACTGGCTACTCGGAAGACATTCGAAGTTGAGCCTACATAACAAACTGCTTATCTATAAGCAAGTGCTAAAGCCAGTGTGGACGTATGGTCTACAACTATGGGGTTGTACCAGGAAAAGCAAAAGAAACATCCTACAAACTTTTGAAAATAAAGTTCGTAGAACGATCGTTAGCGCACCGTGGTACGTACGTAACGAAGATATTCATCGGGATCTGGGAATTCCCAGCGTCGTCGAAGAGATAATAAAATTTGCTCGTAAACATAAAGATCGTGTTCACAGCCATTGTAACCGTACCGTCATTCAACTACTTGACGCGAACAATTCAATTAGTCGTCTGCAAAGGACAAAACCGGTCGTGAAAACCGCAGGAACTTTCATTAGAATTTAACCTGCCTAACCTTCTTTTTACATACGAACATCTTTTTCCAAAAATCGCGAGTCTCATAAGCGAAAATGAATCTACTGGATAAGCGTCGGCTTAGTTGTAGTATTAATCTTGGAGAGAGGTGTTTTTAGTGAGTAAAAATCTCACACTACCATAAGCACGCACGGTCGGTCCTTATGGTGTCTGTAGAAGATTTTCACCCTCACGGACAAAAAATAAAAATAATAAAAATATCGAATTGACACCCAGATGTCTTCAAACAAATAGTGTAAATTTTTTGTAAACTATTTAGATTTAAATAAATAAATATCTTGCATGGCTACTACCACTCTAATTTTTACAAATTTTTAAAATGTACAATAAAATATTATAAATTTTAAAAGCTCACCAAGTTTAAATAATTACTTACTTACTTATGAAAAGTTAAATATATCATAGACAACCACCATTTCGAAACGAAAGCTTGATTTTCGCCTACAAGTATGCATACTTATATTGGCCAAAAGTTAGACTTTGGCTCTGTTAACTGAGCCTAAAATCCAATCACAAATAAATTAAAATCTATTCTCAGTTGGATTGTTATCACAGAAACTGGTGTAGCATAAATTGAGTGAACCTACTACATCACCTGCACGTGAACATGGGAATGGAAGTGAAAAAACCCAAGTTTTAAAATTTAGCTTGGAATTAGAAAACCAAGAATTAAAAAAAGCAACTTGAAAAAATTCAGGGACTTATTAGCCAAATGAGCAAAAAAATAACTGAGAAAGGATTTCGAGAGAGACTTAAACGCCCAAGCAGATAATAAACCTATCTTGATATCAGGCAAGATGCAGTGTACTTGATTAATTATAACTCTGGAAAATAGAAGACCTGGTAAACAAAGAAAAGCTACTTCATGACCGGAAGGCATTATTCCTCCAAAATTAGCTCAACAAAATGAAGCAACTAAATATGTACCAATCGCAGAAAAAGTAAATACCACCACCCATAAACATAGTTGGTATATCTGATTACGCAGCAATACATGTGATCTTGAGAACCGCGTTGACTAAAGACTATAAAGTTGTTGCTCTAAAAAATAATGTCTGGAAGATGTCCAAGACTCAACAGAATACAGAACTATGGCAAACGCCTTTAATACTGAGAAAATGCAGCGGTCTTTTTCTTATTTTCCTTACGGCGAAGTTATGATCCGGAGTAGAAGGATCACAACCCAACCGCTTTACTGCATCCCTACTGGTCCGCCCGGTTTGACCCCAGGAAGTACCGGCACACTTCCTGGTATCGGATCACTTCGTCACTGAGGCCAATCAAATGCTGGTACTTTTGCATTTGTGTGATCCAATTGTTTTTTGGTCTGCCTTTTTTGCGCGATTGTGTAGGAACGTTGATTGCTATTGCCTTTTTGACGGAGTTCGAAGGATCTCTCCTTTGAACATGACAATGACAATTGAGCCGGTAGTGCTCTACCTTGCTTATGATGGGTTCTTCCTCGAATCTACGAACTCCTTATTCTATCAAGTTTTGTTACTCCTGTTGTCATGCGAAGCATCTTCATCTCAGCTGCCGTTAATTTGCCTTCACACTTTTTGTACATTGTCCAGCATTGTGAACCATATAACCATACAACTGCGGTGTAGAGCCTTCCTTTCAGCTTAGGGAACATTATTCGACCACAGAAGATTACGGAATTTTCCCGCCACTTCATCCACCCTACGCTTACGCGATGATTGATGTCATACTCTGCCTTTTTTGAACTAATGCGGTACCTATTTCTATCCAAACATCCATCCATTTACATCAAGTGCTCGTTGTAGGGACGTTTGATCTTCACTTATGATAGATCCATCATCAGCAAAGTATAACTGATGCACTTTGGTGTCCGTCACTTTTCCTTCAAGCAGATAATCAAGGACTGCAATGAATAGCAAAAAACTGAGAATGCTTCCCTGGTGTACACCGACTTTGATTGGGAACTCTTAGGTGACTCCTGCGGGACATCTTACTCTTGTCCTTGCTCCTTCATACATGTCCATGATCATGCGCACGTAGGTTTCTGGAACTCCACGTTGTCTTAGCGCCACCCATAAGAGATCTCTTTGTTGTCTATCAAAAGATTTTTCAAAATTAACTAACACCAAGGCAAGTCCTTTAAGGGATCGCGTACTTTTCCATTGCGATCCTTATAAATACTTTGGATTGCAACTGTTGTTGATTTACCCGAGACAAATCCGCTCTGGTCATCAGATAGCCGTATTATTTTCCACAGTCGGCCATTTAATACCCGCTCAACGATCTTCATGGTGTGTGACATCAACTTGCCAAAACGGTAGTTATCGCATTTTCGCGTATCGCACTTTCCGTGGTGCAAAGGAAGAAGATAACTTTTGCTCCACTGATTAGGCATTGAACACCGCTCATAAGTTTGGAGATAAGAATCATGAGCCATCTGAACCCGATGTCTCTCTCTCTTCTGGTCCAACCGTTTTTCTTTTTTTGGAGTATTTGACCGCATTCCTAACTTCTTCGACAGTAATGTAGGATACTTCGTCATGGTTAGGAGCGGCTGTTGGAAAGTATACCCGGGGAAACTGTTCGTCTTCACAATACTGTCACCATTTATGGGAAATTTTGTTGTCTTCCACAAGAACTTGGTCTTGAGCATTGTTAATGAACTTTGGGGAACGAATCTCCTGAGCATTTCTTCTTCTCTGGGCGGCTATTTTGAAGACAGTTGTTCCCTTGTTCAAGTTGTTTTGTCGAAGCTCCTGGATAGCCTGGTTCCTATCAGACGCCGAAGACGATATTTCCTCCAACTTCCGATAGAGGCCTTCCATACTTTTTACTTGAAATTGAGCGCACTTCTTCTTCGCGAGACCTTCGTAACATCTATATATCACTTCAAGGCGAGCTTTTTCATATCTATTAGTAGAAGAACACTTTGCTCAAGCCTTGAAAGCCGTTTTCTTTTCCCGTATCACTACTTTAGCTTCATCTGTCCACCACCATGTTTCTGCGGCATGTTGGCAGGGGCTTTTCGACGTTCCAAGCAGTGATTTGGCTCTCTCCAAGCAAGATCGCTGTAGGAAATCCCACATATTTTGTGCTCTGCACTCCTCATCACCGACCTCATCGATATTTAAGATGATAAGAGGTAATTTGTCATGCTGGTAATAAAAGCTTCGCCTTTTCCTTTGTCCAGCTTGTACCAATTGATTTTCTCAACCACCTTTGTTTGCTTATTTGTTTTCTTCCCCGTCTCCATAAAAATTTCTGTCAGGAAGAGACGGTGTTGCTGAGCGATCGCCTCTCCCATTATCATTTTGCAATCTTTAATCCGGGGCTTCATGATACTGGCTACCAAATGCTAGTCAATCTGGGGTTCATTTCCGCCACTGCTGTAAGTGATCAGGTGCCGGCTTTGTTAAACGAACATGGTATTTAGCATGATAAGACCGTATGACTTGCACATGCTTAGAATGTCTTCACCTGGAGAATTTCTGGTGCCGTACTGCAGTCTTCCATTGCAGTGTTCATAGTCTTCATTTGTCTTCTCGACATGTTCGTTCAAATCTCCGCCAACAAATAAAAGCACTTTGAGATGTTTTTGATGTGGTTGTGAAAATCCAGCTCTCTGTTAGCATCCGACTTGGGGAGCATATGCTCTTGCAATATTTCATACCTCACCCTGTAATTTTAGAGACATCAAATCGTCACTGGACTTTGAGATAGTCAAGATTTGCCAAGTAGCTCTGCCGCGAGGATGATAGCAATTCCGTTTTTAACTTCTTCCGATCCATAGTAGAACATCTTGCAAGCTTTTGTCTTGACGTCCAAGAAACGCGCCTGATTCCCGCTGTTTCACCATTTCGTTTCTTCTACGCACAAGGTATCCACTCGCCTTCTAAATATCATCATTTCTTCAAGGTCGTAGCTGCGACCGAGCATTTCTGCTTCAAGATTCCAACACGCGATCCTTAGGTTACGCCTAAGCCGTTGCATTATTTTTGCTTTGACCCGACCATTTCTGCTAGTCCCAGGATCACAACCATGCATAGCATTGGTAGTGCCAGCGTACTTTCAATAATGCTTTTAACACGTGCATGCTCCTGATTTTTCATTTATGTTTGATCTTAATTTTACAACACAGGTGATCTCCAGTCATGTCAACCCACGGATTCGCATGCGCATTTGCGGGACAGTTTTGAGATGGTATATGTGTTGCTAGGCTCACCTAGGTATTTCAAATCCCTACGGCATGCGCTATGTATTTGTGGGCCGCTGCAGTAATATTCTTAACCCGTCCCTGCACGGGGGGAAAAAATGCAGTGGTATACGTATAAAAAGGCCTATCAGAGTTATGGCTACGGGAGTACAACCCACGTGTGACAAAGAAGACATAATTGAAGGTCTGCGTAATAGAAACTTTAATAATACTGATACGGGTAACATATTGTAATATGCGAGCTACGGCTCGAGTAGATAAAACGATATTCTGTGAAATTTATTTCTTTATTTTCTAGTCTATAGAACAATTCAAGTTCACACTATACTATTCTTCGCAAATTCTTTTCTAACAAGGTCTCTTTCCTCTCAAATCACTTTATCTCCTTCCAATTACTTAATTCACAAATCCAAACTAATTACTTCTTCTTGTTAACTCTCAACTTTCAATTTATCACAAAATTACAACTTCGCCTATTATCACTTTTCTAATCTCTTCGCCACGGTTTTAAAACTACTGCCCCCTCTTGATAGCCATCTGTCCTTATATAGCAGAAGTTTCTGATAGCCAGAAACTTCTAGCAAATTCTTCGACCACTGGAACAAGAAAATTCTGATGTAATAATTTCAAGATGACAATCATTCTTGCAGTTATAATTCCCTCTCATCCGTGATATTATCCGTCTCTTTCGTAGACATGAACTGTGGAAACCGCAGACACGAACCTCGAATGAAAGGACACTTCGGACCAAAATTCCGCCAGAATGAAAAGACACTTCGAAATGGGTTGCATAGTAGTAGGAACGTAGTTATTATTATGCTACAATATTAAAAAAAAGAAAAAACGGTTAATAGTCAGGGGGAAAACCCCTGTTATGCTTACCTTCAGTAAGGAGGAAAAAATTGAAAACATACATGACATCAAATCAATTCTAAACTTGACACTTAACGTCTAGGTTATTGAAATTGTTAAGCAATATAAGTACCTGGGAGCTATAATCTCCATCAATTTGATTATAGAACCACATTTGGCTGAAAAACTTCTGCAATACAAAAGTGCAATTAGTCCAACGTGGAAAAACCGCAGTATACCTCGCAATGTAAAATACCAAATATTCGAAGCAGTTTCAAAGTCAATTCTTTTTTACGGAGCAGAATGTATGACCCCATGTGATACAGAAGAAAAGCTACAGAGATTCTATCTACGAAGGACCTTTCGATTGCATGCAGCTGCACCTAACTACATGCTCATGATTGAAACAGGACTTGTCCCATTGTATATATTCTTAGCACATTCAGGATGGGAGAAGAACGATTACCAAGGATTGTTACCAAGTATGCAGTAAGTACGAGAAGTCTGTGGTATAAAGAGGTACTCAATTTGGCGGAGAGTTATGAATACAACTTGGAATTGGACTGGAATGCGCGGGAAAGTTGGAAGGATAGACTGTATGACTTCCTGTCGTACTTAGATTCATGTATTCGACAAAAATCTATTGAGCAAGCTGGTGCGTCAACCCATAGGGAGATCTGTAAGACACTACAGTTCAACTTTGGCTGGCTGAACTACTTTAAAGGCTCGAATAAAATAGGATCTCCAAAAATTGTTCGCGCAAGGGGAGAGCTACGAGTATTACCATTAAACTTCGTGCCACTTAGAGAAGACCTCCCGGTTTTATGTTCATTGTGTAACATGTCACAAGGGGAAAATATCACGCATTTCATAGGAGTTTGTTATATTTTCCGTGATATTAGGAGGTCTTGCTTTGAGAAAATCATCCTGTCAACTGAAGAAATCCAGAAACTACTAAAAGTGTACAATTGGAAAGCTCTTACATCATATTGTGAAATAACTTTAGCTTGCCGAAGAAGAATTATTGATAAAAATATGTTGATAGTCTTTGGCAGACGGCTTTCACCCATGTCATGTAAGATAAGTTTATTATCTCTTTTTAAAAAAATAAATAAATGGAATGAGTAAAATCTATCATCTATCTATCTATCTATCTTAAGCATCAAAAGCGATAAAAGGGCCAACACTGCAATATCCGCCATTAAAAAGACAAGAAACTGGTTTGAAAAAACTGAACTATTCGCAAACTACCTTGAAGATACATTCACACCACTTCAAAGACAAACGGCGGAAGAAAATTCTTCACTCGTAATAAAAAACGATAAACTAGATATACAAGTCTAGCGGAGTTAAATAAGTCCATCCAGAAGGAAATTAAATCTAAAAAGAGTCCAGGTTACGATCTAATAACTGAAGAGATACTCAAAGAACTGCCTGATAGGACTGTTAGAAAACTTCAACAAATCGTCAATGCAGCTTTTCGACTGAAATATGTACCAAGACAATGTAAGTTAGCAGAAGTCATTATGATTGCTAAACCAGGAAAACAACCAAATTACAAAAATTCATATCGACCCATATGTTTTCTTCCCACAATGTCAAAGCTATTTGAAAAACTCCTACTACTCCTACAAATAGACAACAATCGAACAAGTACATCGGCTGACAAATCTAATAGAAAATGCATTAGACTGGAAAAAAATCTTTCTTTCCTTCCTAGATGTGTGTTGATTGACACCAAGGGCTTCTTAGTAGACTACAAAGATCTCTACAAAAAGAGTTTTACCTAATTTTAAGGTCATACTTACGGAGTCCCCCAGGGTAGCGTAATTGGACCTGTCTTGTTTCTATTGTTCACAAAAGACCTCCCAAAAATCATATCGACCCATATGTCTTCTTCCCACAAAGTCAAAACTATTTGAAAAAATTCTATTGAGACGCCTTCAACCAAACTGATAGAAATCTGATTCACCAATTTGGTTTCAGAAACAAACAGACAACAATCGAACAAGTAAATCGGCTGACAAATCTAATAGAAAATGCACTAGACCAGAAAAAAATCTTTCTTTCCTTCCTAGATGTGTGTCTTATTTTCCCAGATGTGCAATAAGCCTTCGATAGAGTTTGACACCACGTACTTCTTAGTAGACTACAAAGATCTCTACAAAAAGAGTTTTACCTAATTCTAAGGTCATACTTACGGAGTCCCCCAGGGTAGCGTACTTGGGCCGGTCTGTATCTATTGTTCACAAAAGACCTCCCAACTCCATCAGATGCAAAAATAGCAAACGTTTGCTGATGATACGCCAAACTTATCGGCTGGAAGAAACTCCACAGAGTCCACCTCAAAACTGCAAAACGCCACAAATGATGTAGTAGAGTGGACGAAGAAGTGGCGCTTAAAATTAAACGAAGCTAAATCGACTCACGTTAACTTCACGAATATGATAATTAATAATTCGCCTCTCTATATGAATTCTAATATAGTACCATATATGCAAATACAGCTAAGTATCTAGATATGTATCGAGATGCTAAACTAAGATGAGAAGAGCATGTTAAGAAAAAAAAGAGAAGAGCTTAACCTGAAATTCAGAAAAAATGTATTGTATCTACGCCATAAGCTGCTACTTTACCTCCAAGTTCTAAAACCAGTTTTCACATATGGAACCCAGCTTTGGGGCTGTACTAAGATAACGAACTTAATTATCATACAAAGGTTTCAAAATAAGTTCCTAGATCTATCGTAAATGCACCATGGTACGCAATGAAAATATCCACAAGGACTTAAATATTGAACTAGCGTCTGTGAAAGTAGCTATATTTAAAAAAAAAAAAACAAAAAAAACATCACTAACGACTTCACCAATATGCAAACCGTGAAATCCAGTACCTAGTGAACTTACCGGAATCCAAACGACTCCAGAGAACACTACCCGTGGACCTCGCTGTTCGTTCTTGAAGACAACAATACGAGTATATGTACATAAATGTCCAATAAGAGGTGTCATTTTAAATCAGTAAGTGATGATATTTTTATTTTAATCTAAAGTATAAACTCTGAGGTTAGTAATGGAATACAATATCTGCCATTGTGTTTCTCTTTTTGTTGTGTGGAACCTACGAGTATATTTAAAACCTTTGCCTTGCGATGGGTTCTGTCGCAAACCAGCTTGCGTTCTTTATGAAGCCTATCATGTTTCTTAGTGGAACTTGTACGAGATCCCCTAGTTCGTACAAAAGCCTGCCATCTAATATGACGGAGGCGGCGATTTTGAAGATTTGGGCAATCACATAGTTCACAAGTGTTTGGTGGTTTCTGTCTACTCTACATCTTGACGGCTCCTGCAGTGGTCGGATCTGTTGATGCCTAGTCTGGCAGCCATTTCCCCTATCGTATAGTGTTCTGTTAGCGCGCCTATCAAGATTCGAATTTCTTTTTTATTCATCCCCAGTAGGCTTTTTGTTCTGTTTTCATCCACTGTAGGCCATATGCTACGAGATATGACACAGTCGCTTCTGGCGGACCATGCAGTGTTAATCAGTTCTCTTGCTTTTAGGTCTGTTTTCCTTTTTAGTTCACCTGTTGGAGTTTCTATTGACATCCGAGTATGTTGAAAATCCAATGCTGATCCCTTTTTAGCTAGTTCATCTGCTGTCCCGTTTCCCTTTACGTTGTTATGTCCAGGAACCAAATTTCCAAAATGAGGCCGGTCAGGCAGTTACTGTGAATGGTGTTCGCTATCGTGAGATGATAACGAACTTTTTATGGCCCGAATTGGAAGATATGGATGTGGACGATATGTGGTTTCAACAGGATGGTGCCACTTGCCACACAGCTAACGAAACAATGGCTCTTTTGCGCGACAAATTTAATGGCCGTGTTATCTCACGTGGTGGCGATGTCAATTGGCCGCCAAGATCATGTGATTTGACACCGTTGGACTTCTTTCTTTGGGGTTATTTGAAAGAAAAGGTGTACGTCGATAAGCCAGCAACAATTCAAAAGCTAAAGGATGAGATAATTCGGCACATTAACGGCATAGAACCTCAATTATGCCTCAGCGTCATCGAAAATTTGGACCATCGGATGGAGGTGTGCCGCCGAGGTTGCGGCGGCCATTTGGCCGATATTTTGTTCCATACATAATCGAACCATACCAATATTGTCATAATAAAAAGAAATGACAGTAATTTCCTAAATAATTTGTGTTTTATTCAAAATCAACATCGGCCCTTAAAACTTAACCACCCTTTACTTACAACATAGCCTCAAAGGAAAAAGTTAAATCGTGTTAAATCGGACGATCTTGGCGGCCAATTGAAGTCTCCATTTCAAGAAATCACACGTGCAGGAAATTTGTAATGCACAGCATCAATTTCAGGCAAAAAAGTCAGTCAACATCATTCGATAACCATTCACTGAAACGGTCCAATGACACCGCCAGGACAAAAACCGCACCAAACTGTCCCGCGGTGTGGATGGAGAGATTGTTTCACTATTTCTCTTCGATTTTCGGAGCCCCAGATGCGACAGTTTTGATTGTTTACGTACCCAGACAAATGGAAATGAGCCTCATCACTCAGAATAATTTTGTTGAAAAAATCATGATCTTGTTCATTCATTTCCAGCATCCAATCAGTGAAAGTACGGTATTGTGCGTGGTCTGCTTGCTTCATTTCTGGTATCAACTGGACCTTATAAGCATGCAGGCCAAAATACGGTGCAAAGTGATCGTTTCGAAATGGACACACCTGGTTTTCGGTCACATTCTCAGCTACCTTGCTACTCAATTGCCTTTTCAACCTAAAACAAGCAGCGATTGGCAAGAGTTAATCTTCGTTCTATTTCTGCTGAGGTGTTATTGTCAGAATTTATAACAGAACCAAGGTAGACAAATTCCTTAACACCTCAAAGTTATAGCTTTCGGCTGTGACGTTCTGTGCAATTCGCCGATAGTGTGTGTTCCTTCTTGTTGAGAGCATATACAGGGTGGCACATAGCCCATAAGTCACGATGGGGTTTAAACAGCCCATATTTTTTTTTCACTTTTAGTTATTAATAATCTTATTAATTTCCTCCATTTTCGGCTTCGCAAAGGGTTTCATGACGGCTGTAAGTTTCTGTGGTTGTAGTCCCCTTATTTCGGTACGAATCTTGTCCATTGGTTGTGGAATTGTCCGAGGTTTATTTGCGTATACCTTTTCTTTCAGAAATCCCCACAAAAGAAATCAGGGGGCATTCGATCTGGAGAACTCT
Source organism: Pocota personata (assembly GCA_963082735.1). Lineage (NCBI taxonomy): Eukaryota > Metazoa > Arthropoda > Insecta > Diptera > Syrphidae > Pocota > Pocota personata. Next base: position 189,422,700 of record OY720430.1, read on the forward strand.
TAGAAGTGGCATTGTGGCTTCACCAGCATAGCAAGCGGCTCCATCTTGCTGAAACCACATTACAGTGGGATTTTCCACTGCAAGTCCCATACCGTTCTCCAGTGATAATCACAGCTTTACCACTAGCATTCTGGAAGAAGAACATGCCAATAATTTCTCATGACATTATTCCGCACCAAACTGTGCACTTAAGGCGGTGCAATTCCGTCGGGTTTATAACCCTAGGATTTTCTGTACTCAAAATCCTGCAATTCTACCTCTTCTACTTGACAAAACTGTTGAGTTAAAAGTGAGCCTCATCGGGCATTATCAAATTGTGAAGAAACCCATAGTCTTCTCTTGCCAATTGTTGAAATTTAATTACATAATCAAGCCGTCGCCGGTGAAATATATTGCAGTGACTTACGAGCAATACCCAATTGGGGACATTGTCTCCGGGTTGAAGTTCCAGGCTCTTCTATGACACTCTCCTGCACACGTTCAATATTCGCTTCCGTCCTAGCTGAACGTTGTCTTCCGGCACGTGGACGATCACCCACGGACTAAGCGACGAATTGTTGATTCTGAAGGGGCAACTCTGATATTGAAATGTCTTCTGGTTTTCAAAATAAAACTGTATAATATTGATGCGCGGCACCACCGTGATGAATTTCCCCAATATCGTCAATTAGTTGCAAAAAATAGAAAAGAAACAAATTATAAAAAAAAAAAAAATTATAAGCCACCCTGTACTTGGTTTTGCCCTCATTTACCGCTAAGACCATTTTGGCTGCTTCCATTTCAATACTAACGAACACACCAGTGACAGCCCGCTGTGTTCCGGCAATTGCGTCAATATCGTCGGCGTACGCTAGTAGTTGCACTGACTTTTGAAAGATTGTGCCTCCCATGTTGGCTTGTGAGTTTCGCACAATTCTTTCAAGTATGATGTCACATGACAGTCTCGGTGAGGTTGTTACCGACCTTTATGGAGCAACGAGTGTTCTCGATCGTCATCTTGCACAAACAGACAAGTTTAGCAAGGATGCCGAAACTAGACATGGTTGGAATTGTTCGTCTCTATAAATGCTGTCATATGCGGCCTTAAAATCGCTAAAAAGATGGTGGCGCCAGGATCTACCGAAGTGTGAAAATTCTATCGACTGTGGACTTTCCTGACATGAAACTACACTGATAGGGGTCATTGTCGAAGGGTTTCAGTCGTTCACACAATATGGCAGATAAGATCTTTGACTCGATGTTGAGAAGACTGATACTTGTATAATTGGCGCAGTTAAAGGGGTCTCCTTTCTTGTGGATCGGTCAAATAATGCTGATTCTATTCATCAGGTATACACTCGTCTGACCATATCCTAGAAATGAGTTGACGTATGCTCTCTACCAAGTCTTCATCAGCTGCTTTGAATAGCTCGGTTGGTAGGCCGTCAGGTTCAGCATCCTTCACTTCGTTTTGGTCAGGTGGATGGAAGTTTTGGCTTTCATCGTCTATGTTGAATTGTCCATTCTATCTGACAGCGGTATGTTGGTCTTCATCGCCGCTATACAGTCTGCAGCCAACGTTTTTCTATATTCTCAGCACCAACTGTAACTCTACTACAAGATTTTATCCTTCATCTGTTGGTCTTGTTGGCTTGATACTTTGTTTTTTTCTTTTACTTTACTTCTTCTCACAGCAAATTATTTTCTTGGGATATTTGCACTCGTACCTTGGCTACAACAAGGTAGTGATCTGTGTCGATGTTGGCCATCCAGAATACTGGAGGCATGCCTTGCATTGTGATCAATTTGGGTAATCGTTTAATGATCAGTAGACCACCATGTCCCAGTGAGAATATTGAGATGAGGAAACTGTGTGCTTGCTATAATAATATTTCGCTCCGCAGCAAAGTCAATAAACCTGAGTCCGTTTCCACACGTGGTGTCATGTAGGATATGTCCTACCAAAGATGTCCTCCTTTCTTATACGAGGGTGGGTTAATAAGTCCCTGAAAATTAACACAAATTGTGTCGTCACCTTAAATTTATTTGTTTTTTGTCAAGAATCATCTTTCAAAAGAACGCACTCAAATTTTCAGACAGATCTGTCAAATAGTTTTGTTTTGGCAGCCATTTTATATAGACGCCTACTAGCATTTTCGTTAAAATGGAAAAAAGTGAATTTCGAGTGCTCATTAAACACTATTTTTTGCGAGAAAAAACTATCACGCAAACCAAACAAAAGCTTGACAAATATTATGGGGAATCTTTACCATCGATTGGAACCATTCACCAATGGTTTACTCAATTTCAGTGAGGTCGTTCAAGCACATGTGACGCCGAACGTTCTGGTCGCCCAATTGAGGTCACCACACCAGAAATGGTCGACAAAATCCATGGTTTGATAATGGACGATCGGCGAGTGAAAGTGCGCGAGCTTGAAGAGGCTACAGGCTTATCACATGGCTCAGTGATTTCGATTTTACATAAATATTTGGACATGAAAAAGCTTTCCGCAAGATGGGTGCCACGTTTGCTCACAATCGACAACAAACGTATTCGTTTGACAACTTCAAAGGTGTGTTTGGCGATGTTCCAAAAAAATTCGGCTGAGTTTTTGGGCATTTTCGTAACCGTGGATCAAACCTGGATTCACCACAATACACCAGAAACCAAGGAACAGTCAAAACAATGGACTTCTCCTGGTGAATCGAAGCCGAAGAAGGCCAAGGCGGGTTTATCAGCAAACAAGGTCATGGCGACAGTTTTTTGGGATGCGCACATCGATTACCTTGAAAGGGTAAAACGATCACCGGAGCATATTACGCAGAGCTGCTGGATCGATTCCAAGCCGATTTGAAGCAAAAATGGCCGCATTTCGCGAAGAAAAAAGTTCTTTTTCACCAGGACAACGCACCGGCGCACAAGTCCTTAGTCGCAATGGCAAAATTGCATGAGTTAGGCTACGAACTCCTCCCTCATCCAGCGTATTCCCCAGATTTAGCCCCCTGCGACTATTTCTTGTTCCCAAACATGAAGAAATGGCTCGGAGGTAAGAGATTTGGGTCGAATGAAGAGGTCATCATAGAGCTAAAAGGAGACTATGTTGAAAAATAAAATGTTTTTATACCGAAAAGAGTGTTCCTTATTTCATTTTTCAGGGACTTATTGACCCACCCTCGTATAGGACATTGCTCATATATTCTGTCGAGGAGCTCGTAGAAACACTCTTTGGTGGCGTCATCCTTCTCCTCTGTGGGGGCCTGAATCCATATCAGCCTATAAAGGTAGTTTAAACTTGTAACCTGACAGGCAACTAGTAATGTAATTAATCAATTTTAACTATCAGCAAACTCTGATTCTGTACCTTAAAAATATTTATTCGAAAATCCAGTCGCACCTCCTCAATTCAAAAAGTAAACTATTCATCCACAAATACGAGTAATAATAAACGCTAATCTAATTTTCTATAAATAATCTTTTAAACAACAGCACCCAATTCATCTGGCAACTCTAAACACCTGTCTTCGTGTTGATCATCATCGTAGTCGTAATCGACATAGAGTGGAAAAAATATAAAAAAAACAACTCCAACTCACCTGGTCTCAAACGAACTCCAGCCTTGTTCACCTGAGAGCCATTTCACAAATTTCAGTTTTGAGCCAACCGTCGAATACTTCAAACGTCCGCGCTCGCGTTCGGAACTCTTTTGTATTATTGTTTTTTTTTTTCCGATTTTTAACTTCTCTTTTTATTGTTGTTTAGTTTACTCTCATACTCAACTCAATTTTGTGACTCTTCGTATCTATGTGAGCTGGTGTATGTTGTTGGTGTGCATTCAATTGTCCCCCCCTGCTTACCATTACTAGCAAAATATTTGTACTATTTATTTACTACGCAACCCACACACACATACACCCGAGACAAGTGTATAATCATCAGATATAAGATACACACCTTGAAAGGTAAAATAATAAAAAAATAAAAAAAATATATTCACAGAGAAGGAAAAAAAAAAAAATTAAAAATAAATAAATAAATAAATATTCTATACGACGACGTCAACGAAGTTTGTGTGAAATTTCTCAAGAAGAAAGTTTGATGTGATCATTTTCCGCTCGCTGAGTGTGTATAATCGGTCTTTTTTTTCAGTAAATAAGATACAAAACCAAATCAACAAGTATCGCTGGAATTAACATAATTTGCCAACGAATTTCGATTTTATGTTCTCCGGAAAATTGTGAGTTTTTATCTCGTTTAGTGTCCTACGGATGTGAATGTAACGGATTAAGTTGTACAACAAGTGAACTGAATTCATTAAGGGATTATCACCAGAAAGAAAAAAAAAAGATACCCCAAGTCAAAGTAAGTAAACAGATCCAATTTATTGACTAAAAGTAATCCATTTCCCGTAGTACCAAAACAAGTTCGTTGGTCAACTCTTTCGTTTTGCAGCAAAGCATCCGCATGAGAAGAGACGGAAAAAAAAAACTTATTGTGCATCCATATTTATTTTTTTTTTCTCGGCGCACAACTACACCAACCACCCATTTCTTTCCATGGATTTTCTATAAAATTCCATTGAAATGGAGATTGAGTGTCTGGTGAATGAGAGAGGCGGCGGCAGCGGTGCGCAAAAGTTTCTTAGTAGAAAAGTCAGTTCTAAGACACACCGACGTACGAGTAGGTGTAAATAATGGGGCAGATGAGTTAAATATTTTTATTGGTTTATTTATTTAGTAAATACTTTATGAGATAGTTGTCGGTTTTTTGTTTCGCCCGGGGTTTGGGTAGGTCATAATTTAAGTATGCGTAAGTGCGTCCTAGTTTTACGGAAACTGGCCGAAGTTGAAATGAAACGAAACAAAATGCTGCCGATGCTGCTGCGAAGAGTTGATGGGCAACAACATTCTTTTTTATCTCGGTTTTTTTGTTTGCTATGTCGTTTTTGGGTAGAAAGTTTAAATTCTTGTTTTTCGAGATGTGGTGGAATGTCTTCTTGTATTTTTTTCGGATGACATGAAAGATAGCTAGGTATTTCAAATAGAGAAGGAGAGGGATTCGTGTTAAAAGGAACATTCTGCGGATTAAGTTGTTAAAGTCGTTTGTGGACCATTTGAGTGTATGAATATATGGGGGAATCGTGGATGCCATTGTGATTTATGTCAACCTTAAATTTTACCAGAATTGGAAATGGCGTTACGACAAGTGGTGCATTTCATATATCTGGACCACACAGGTTTAATTGCTGTAATGGAACTGAATTCGGAGAAGTTATAAAATTACGTTTACGAGTAGATGCTAATCTCAGATATGACATGCTGAAGTGGCTCCTGAAGTGCGTAGGGATATGGCTGCAACTATGTAGTTTAAGTCGCGAATAACTGGCTCTATTGGGAATTTGATAGAATAAACCCTGCATTTTTCTTCCTTAAATTAGCCTTGATTAGTAGATACTTGCTTAATGCTGCATATATCACCAATTTGCACTTTGTTAGGAAAAATTCTTTCAGAATGGTTTATGATAAATCTTCTTAAGTTCGGTTTTCTCATGACTATGAGTACAACCCAAAAACCGGGAAGGCCAGATCCTTGGTTGCCAGTAATCCCATATGGGAATGAGAGCACTGCCGTTGGTTTTTTAAGGATTCATCTGCCACCATCTCTTTCTCCAATAACTCTGACTCAGTCTTGATAAGGTCCTGAGCTCCAAATATATCGAAAAAGCCTCAAATATATGCCCTATTTATAGGTAGCACAGCCTGAATGGAACTGCCGTCATTGATTCTGCGTGGAGGTGAGAGTATAGGCGGTGGATAATGTGTCAATGCCTATGCCTTTATTGCTAATGTATAAGCTTTTCACATCTAATCATTTTGCATAAAATCAGACAGAGACCTACAGTGCTTCAGAAGAAGACACTGCACGGGTGGGGAGCCCTTCAACATTTTGGTTTACGTAGGGCGTCAATATTTTGTGAATTATTTATACTTCTAATTACTTGCTAAGTAGCCCTTCAGAGTGCATCTCTATCTTACTATTCCCGGCCTTCTGAAATTACCAAAGTAAGATACCATAAGATCGTGGGGATTTAGTTAGATAGATCAACGCTACTGACAGTCTATTTTAATTTTTCCTAACAGAATATGTCACGAAGTATCCGTGGATATGATATTCAAAAGCAAGATGTTCATTATTGGATGAAAGAGATTATTCGACAGATTTCCCCGATGTCAAACACTTAAGTCTAAATGATCCATTGCGATGGCATTAGACGAGATGGGTGCGATGTTTCCTGCCAATTCTTGCAACTTGTAGCTGCTTAGCGTTAGGTTGTTAGCGTACATCCTGCTCTTTAGATATCGACATAAAAAGAAGTTTGGAGCTGTTAAGTCTGGCCCTCGTAGGGTCCACTCAACATCCCCATTTCTAGAGATAATTCGATCTGGAAACATTTAATAGATATAATTGTTGCAATGGCTAGTACTGTCCTGTTGAAACCATATTGATCAAGCCCAATGCATCCAATTCAAGTGCCATCAAATTTTCAATCATGTGAGTGACGGTATCGTCCTATTAACAATGACTTTATATCCATCTTTGAAAAGTACAGTCCAATGACGCCTTCAGACCAAATAGCACATCGCAGTGTCACTTTTTCGGGCTGTTAAATTAGTATATATTTCCGTTGAACACCCTGTAGTTCATGGCGAACCGAAAACAATTTAAAAACTTAAAAAACAAACAACAAATATATATATTTCTAGAGAATTCGAATGATTATACCCCCTTCTTGAGGACTTTGTACGAGTACTACCATCAACCTGCATCCCACTCGGTTCTCATCCAGTTTCAGCAGTTCTCGTACCATTAAATTTTTTCGTGAAAGCTTCATGCGAAGTGTTACCCAAGGCTCCTTTCATGTCGAAGACAGTGCAGACAACAGTGTCATTGAGCGCTAGTGTTCTATTACAAAACAGTCTCCGTGGACCTTACTTACCTTTACTTGCTTATATCCTGCCACTCCTTGAAGAGCATAGAGCACCTACAACATTTGCGCGGCAGTGATCGTGATCATCTCCAAAGATCTAGCTTCCTCCTCAACTGTTCTGCGTCACGTTTCCTTACTGCGACCCAGTCTTCTACCAAATAGTGTAAGCAATGGAAATATCTTCGACTGCCACTTTCTCCGTCGAATAGTGATATCCATCGGTTTCAGGCCCGCTCTCAAAATACTATTTAGCCAAAAAATCCTCAGTATGATACGTAGACACCTGTTCACGAATGATGGCGGTAATCACCTTCCAAGTGTAGTGCCGATTCTACACCGAAACAGTTGTAGCTTCAACCTCCTATCCACAAAATTTTGTTACGATTTGAAGTTTCCAAATTTTAGGGCTTTTGTTTTGGCCGTATTTATTTTCAGTCCTACACTGTTTGTCATGGTTCCCCCATTGTGAGCCATTTGGCATAGGTCCAAAACCCAACGTAACAGCAGACTGATATTATCAGAGTAATTGTTCATGGAATATCTCCATATTCCATCATCAGTGCTGCACGGTTGACATCGATGAATAGCACCCCGATCGTACCTCGCTTTGGACTGCAAAGACTTCTGATACCTTACCGTTATATAGAATCTGATGCTTAGCTCCTTCATATGTTGTCATTAATTAGAATTTTAGCGAAATGCTTCTGCTGTTCAAGGCCAACATAATGATATTTCGATTCACGCTGTGAAAAGCCTTCTCGAAGACAATGCAAAGTAGATATAGCGGAGACCTGTACTAGACTCACTGCTCTATAACGATCCGATGCTGGAAGATCCTGAGCAAAAACCTGCCTGCTAGACATCAAGAGTTCTATCTAGATATTCTTTGATCCTATCCAAAACTATCTTCGTTGATAAGTCGAAAGAGCACATATACGTATACCACATTCAATAAGATAACTCATCCACTCATCTGAAAAACGTTGATTTTCCCAAGCATTCGTTATAAGTGGATAGAGCAGTTCTGCCGAGATGTTTTGCGTACCTTAACAGAGCTCAGCAGGAATGCCATCAATACCTACCGTCTTATTCCTTTTGAGGGCTCCGATCGCACTTGTAATCTCTGTATTGTTAGGTAGTCCGGTGTTTATACGGGAATTTGTTGCTTCGGAAGATTCATTCGAATTCGAAGCCATTACGCTATCTAAATGGTTTGGGACCTCTGCGAAATGCTGTCTCCATCGCTTAAGCTGATCTTTATTTGAAATAAGAGAGAAACAGTCCGTGAAACTGCGCAATCAATACTCACTCTATCTGCTGTATAAAGCCAAGTCTCGCAGACACCCAGCGATCATTTCGAAGAATTACAGCCTTTTGCAAATTCCCTTCAGTTCGACTTGTCAAGCAGTTTGAATTATGTATGTTAAACATTTCAGTGGCCAAATTCATACTCATGCGTTCTAAGCTTAAGACACTTTTTTTTTTGTAAAGAGTAGGTTGTTTTTCGAATTGGCAATACTTTTCCAACAACTGTGTCCATCCACTTTATGGAAGATTTTGCAGAAAGATCTTGGTTTACGAGCTAACAAGATCCAGCTCGTGCAAAAATTTAAGCCGCTTGACTATCGTATGTGTCGTCCGTTCGGTGAATGAGCCGAAAACGAGATTGCTCTTGATAATCATTTTCACCATAAAATTTTGTTCAGCGATGATGGTTGAATGGCTACATCCACAAGCTAAATTGCCGCATTTGAAGTGAATGAAATCCATTATTGAAACGCCGTTACATCCATTTGGTGCAATCATTGGTCCATATTTCTTCAAAACTGATGCCGGCCAGAACGTTACAGTCAATGGAGAGCGCTATAGATCCATGATTACTGACTTTTTCATTCCCCAACTGGATAATATTAATGTGGAAGAACTGTGGTTTCAACAAGATGGCGCCACATAGCGCGCTACAATCAATTTATCGAAGGAAATATTCGATGAGCACATAATTTCGTGTAATGGACCTGTGAATTGGCTTCCAAGATCGTGTGATTTAACACCTTTGGATTATTTTGTGTGGCGATATCTGAAGTCGCTAGTCTACACCGATAAACCAGAGATGATGGATGACTTAGCAGCCAACATTCGCGGCGTTATTGCCAATATTCTCGTATGGCCCCAGCTGCTCGAAAAGTGGTCGAAAATTGGACTTCCAGATGGCGACTTATTCGAGCCAACCGTGGCGTTCATCGTTCAGGCATATGCCTGAAACCATAATTAAGCACTAATGGCATAAAATTATCTTTACAATGAAGCAAATACAATGGCCATTATCGCAATTTTTATATGTTTTATGTAAAGTTCTATACCTCTAAAAAAAAAAACGCCCTTTATTTGGCATAGTACAGTCGACTATCTGTTATATTATAACGACATATAACGTTCGTTGATAAATAATATTTCCAACTGTCAAAATAGGAGGTTGAACACCTTTCAAGATACTCGTACTTCTCCAACAGAATTAAGTCATAGGTGTCGTTTTTTTTTTTGTTTAACAAATTCAAAATACCACTCATGAATACTGTTATACGACAGTATGGCACTCTTGCCATTCAAAATTAATCAAATTCCATTATAAGAGTGTGGGTGGGTAAATTATATCACCAATGCGGATGTCGGTAATGAGTTAATGGTAACACATTCGAAAACGAAATGGAAATAGAGTTCATAATCGACTCCCACAGATTTGCAATTCACATTTTTTTATAATTGTTATTATTGATGCCGAAAATATCTATCGAATTCACATATTCATAAGTTATCACTGAATTTGCGTTCAAATATTCAAGACGCATAAAAACGAAAGTTCATATTCTGTTCATTAGGTTTCTGGTTTGTATTTATTTAGATTTTTGATTTAAATGTGAATAGATACGACTGTATTAGTCGCTATGCACATACTGGTAAGAAGATAGATAAGCACATTGAATGGTAAATGAAAGAAATTCAATATACCTAGATTCGTTCTGATTCCATCTATTATGTTAATTGGAAATGGCCTATATTTGTGTGATCGTAAAATACAAATACAGTCGGTTAATTTATCGGATAGTAGAAGAAGAAGGAGGAATATGGAGATGAGCTGATGGACCGGCAAAAACAAACAAATTTATGATTGCGTCGTAAAACGCCAATTGGAGACTTCCTTTTTTTATAGCACTGCAGCCTAATATTTAGGTTAGTATTCTGAATTAATTTTCAGAGATCTAGCGGAACGAATGGCAGCTGACAAAAGCTTGAATATCAACGAGAGTTTCTATTAAGAAGAAGATGAACCATCCTTAGGTGTCACCGATCTACTTTAATTGGCTTTGCTATATTTTTAACACCGTCGTTGGTCCATGAATTTTGATCCATGGTCCCAAACTCTCAGTTGTCACTATCAGAGGCACATGCGGACCCCTTAGGAATCTTTCCATTTCTCTCACAATTATGTGGGATCCTACCAGTGCATCTTGAAGCGAAGAAGAATGCCGGTCTTTCAGCCTCAAGGCTTAAAACTATCGGCCATTTCAACGAAGGTACAAACACGGGACATTGAAAAATCATCGAAATGATAAGAGTAATGACACCACTCATCGATTGCCCCAGTGATATTCTTGACATTCAGCAACAACTTCGAACAACTTCTCCCCGCAAGAGAATATTGGACGTATGAAAGAACGACAAGAAACTCTAATGGGTCATCGGTATATACAGACAGCTCTAACAGATCAGGGGAATCAGGGGCTGGCATCTTTAGGTCTAACCCACCGATTGAAATTGCTATTCACCTAGAACCATTTGTGACGGTGTTCCAAGCAGAGGTCTTATCAATTCTGAAGGCAACTGAAATACTCACAAAAGACACCAGCGAAGAGAGGCAAATCGGCATCTGCTGAACAGCAAGGCAGCAATTAGTGCGGTCACAAACCCCATGTCGAAATCACGACTAGTAAGGGAGTGCAAAACTAAATTGAACTTACTTGCCAGACGCAATAGAGTTCATCTTACATGGGTACCAGGGTATGAAGATAAACCGGGAAAAGAAAAGGTAGATGAACTGTCAAGGAAAGAAGCGGGTAACATAGAACTACATACTGATAAGATTATAGGGGTCCCTCTGACAACTATTAAAACAATAATCAATGAGAAGATATGACAGGAGTTCAATAACTACTGGACGAATCTAGACACGTGTAAAGCAACTAGATCTGTAATAACAGAACCGAGTAACATCACAGCAAAAAGAGCTTTAAACTCAAGCAGAATACAATTGAGATTGATGGTGGGACTTTCAACAGGACACATCAATCTCAACAAACATTCATTCAAACTCGGGAAAGCTGATACAACACTCTGTGCTAACTTTAAGGAGGAGAAGGAAGATATAGAACACTTACTCTGATGCTGCACTGCTACAGCGAGGTTAAGACTGAAAATTCTAGGATCACCAAGGATACCGGATATAACACACCTCAGCAAGAAAGGATTCGGTGATAAATTCGAGTTCGCTAGACGAACAGTACCAATCCCCGATCACTATACGATATAGTTTCCCGTTGATACTCCCCATGATCTCTATACCTAAATCTCCTCTCAACGCACAATTCCCAAAGCACAGCACTATTCCTTACAGTTCGATAGACGAGGGGAACACAACGGGCCCATTGGAGGCCTAAGCTCACCCTCTTAAACCAACCAACCATCATTATAATAATACCTTAAAATAACTGGCCTGAAGAATGATTTTTAGAAAACTTTTATTTTAATCTTTATTTTTAGTTCATTTCAAATTTTTGTAATTTTTTTTTTATTATTTCCTACTCAACCTGTTGTCGCTTATTGAATCCCGCTCGGGTAGTACGCAGTATCTCAAGTCAGCGTTTTATTCTCTTAAATGCATCGGCTCGTAGAGGATACGTTTATATGTAGCCCTTCTAGCAAGATGGTAAATAATAAAAACGTTCAGCGAATCTGACAAGTAACTATGTGCATCCAGATACAAGAATGCTTCAGGGGAATACGAGTATACCAACTCACCATAATATTCCGGAAATACCCAAGGTTAGCATAAAATAACCCCCGCAACAAGTTCAGTCTCCGTAATGCCCGCTGACCGCGCGAAAGGGTTCCTTACAAGATCTAGAATGATATTGTCAGTTCTGGACTGCATTCGGCGTGCATCCAATAGTCTCTTATTAGAAACGTAATGTGAGCTTCTATGCATACGCATGCAGGCTCGAAGACATTTTCTTTCAATGGTCTAAGTTTTTTCATATAAGACGGGCTTATGTTTCACCATACTGGACTGGCATAAGTCAGAATTGGATGAACGAAAGCTTGGTAGCATATGACCTTCATATCAGATCCAAGAGCGTTTGAGAGACATATGCAGCTCTTGCCTCTTGCAATTGTATATTTATGTGCTCATTGTAGTTCAAAAACTTGTCCAGATGAACACCTAAATACAGTCTTTGACTCGATGGTGAGGACCATTATAATTCGTTATCTGTAGGTTTTTTTCCAGTTTTGTCTGAAATCTGAATTTCAGCATCTTACTGTCGGCGGAACAGTATAGTTCCGCCTCGTTTATTTTAAGCTTCCACTCTGAGCAGAAAGTTTGCAGTTCATTAATGTTGTTCTGAAGCTCTGTCTGTATGTATTGAATTCTCGAGCCGCTATAAAATATAACATCGTCAGCGAACGCTATCGAATTATCCATGTCTCTCAGCACTTCAGAAATGTAGTTGTTGAAGAGGAGCGGTGCTGTATCTGTGCCCTGTGGCAGACCATTGATAACATTAAAAACTTTAGTCGTCGTGTATTGTCTATCTGATACAACAAATTTCTTCTCATGCACCATAGATGCAATTATCTTTATAAGATGATTTGGGAATTCATATCGTAGAAGTTTATATAAAAGCCCGTCGATCCAAACCGTGTCGAAGGCTAGACAGGCAGCTGTACATCTTTAGGCATTAAGATTCTAATTAACGTCAGCGCCGAATAATTTCTCTTGAACCCAAATTGGTTCCGTGGTATAATATCCTTTCTTTCGCCCGCGAACAAAATAGACTTACTAATACCTACTTCATGAACCTTTCCGATATTAGCCAGGAGACTTATTGGCCAATAGTTGGAAGGCTCTAAAGGATTCTTCTTCTTTTTGATTATTGGAAAAACCTTCTATGTTTTCCAATAACTTGGAAAGTAGCAGTTGTTTGAAAAATATTGTCGTATAATTTCGTCTGTTACATGCTTTAGGATAATATTAGGAATGTTATCTAAACCACTTCACTTTTCTTGTTTAGTTTCCTAAATATGTATGTCAGTTCATCTAGAGTTGTAGAGCAATTGTCGGTCTGTTCATCTGTTAGTTGGTCCGCTCTTAATCACTCAGAAAATCTCAGAAGAGTTCGTGTTTTGCGAATTCTCGACAATTCATCAATTACTTCGCTAGTTATGCAGCTAGGAAGGTCCCTAGTATGCATTGTCTCAAAATGAGAGCCGATCAAGTGTAGCTTGTCCGACCCACTATCTACAACGTAATGGTTCTCGATAATGGGGCAGTGTTGGCTATTAACCTTCGCCTGAGAGAAAAGATACTGGGAAGAGATTAGGATTTTCAGTTTTAGAATCTTGACAACGAGGCTTGAAATCGAACATGTTCCTGGATTCAGACTTCAATATGTTTTCGTCGCGTTGCCTCCAATAATCGTTGACACTATTCCGAAACTGCTGATTTAACAGTGTCCCCACATTTCTCAGGAGAGATTTTAACCTTTGCAGCTCTAAATTGGACGATTCATCTTGGAACTGACGTCGTATTCGATTTATCTGAGTTATTAAAAATCTTTTGTAAGTTTGTAGAGTCTTAATGTCATGTATTAGATTCAAGTCCGTCTTTGGATTTAATTTTCGGAACTGACAACTCCATACTTGTAATACCACCGTATTTAAATTCTCGATATAGGAATTACGTTTCCTATTATTAGTAATACTAGAAGAGGGAGGGTAGTTTCTATATTTTCTGATGGCGCTACGTTGAAATTAATAATAAGGGGAAACACACAAATAATGACTGTACTGCACTCCAAAATACAAAATCAAAATTCATCAATATGACCACTACAGGCGGAGACTTTAATGCAAACTACAGTGACTGGCGCTCACGGATTACAAACAAAAATTGTGAAACCCTAGCTGGAACTAACAGCTGTAAATACTTAAGTACTGAAGAACCGATAAGAAGAAAAAACCCTGACTTAATTGACTTTTGCATCTACAGGAACATTATATCAAATAACCTGTCTATAAAATCTAGTCTCGAGCTCTCATCTGACCACTCACCGATAATTTTGGAATATTCTACAGATGCACAATTAGTTTTATACCTTTCAAAATTGTATAACCACCAGACTGATCGGGATACTTTCAGCGAGATGATTAAACGAGACCTCATAACAAAAATTGCACTTGCAATTATTTCCTTCAACAACAATGTGAACAAAGCCGCTTACAAGTCAACTCCAATACGTATACGTGCCCACCACTTTTTATAAAAAGAAAAAATTCAACAGAAACGAAAACTAAGAAAAATATGGCAAAAGGCCAAAGCGGAACTTTTATTAAGGAACTAAAGGAGACTTTGTGGAGAATGACAAATTATAAATTATAGCACCTACTTAACAAACCTAACAGCCACATCAGCAACAAATTACAACCATCCTTACAAATAACCAGAAGGAAGCTGGGCTAGACTAAATGAAGGCAAAGCATTGGCACTTGCTAAATACTTCGAAGAAAATTTAAGTAAAAATAACCCAAACAATACTGAACTCCAAGCAATACAGACAATTTAAAAATAAGACGTTTTAATACAAAAGTGATAGCCAACCCTATAAGCGCACTTAAAAATAATAAAAACCCCGGTTATGACTTACTAACTGGAGAAATACTCAATAAACTACCAAAAATAGCAATGGACTTCATAAGGAATATCATTATTGTACTTACTCTGCGATATTTTCCAAAGTGCCACAGGTAATCGCCATCCCAAAGCCTGGAAAGGACCTATCAAATCCCTCATCGTATAGACTAATAGTTGACGTCGAAAATTTTCTGAAAATAGTTTTTTACCCAATAATACCCGGTAATACCAAATCACCAGTTCGGTTTTTGACGTCACCATTTTATGGTACAACAAATGCACAGGGTGCTGTGGAGATTCATGAAAAAAGGTTCTGTGTAGGCTTTGTCTTGGATATTTCAAAAGCATGCGACAAACTTTGGCATTCTGGCCTCCTACATAAATTGAAAAAAACCTACTACCACCAGAAGACTACTTACTCGTAATTATGGAATGCTCCCTAAGCAAACGTTTGATTATAATAACAAATGCTCTCCTTTATTTGACATAAAAGCCGATGTGCCCCAAGGAAGCATACTAGGACCAATCCACTATTTACTCTACATAGCAGATACCACAACCACTCATTGATAACAACTTTCCCAGACGACACAATTTTGTTGACATCCCATAAATGCATAGCCACCGTAACCAACAAACTACAAGAAGACTGGATCAAAAAATGGAATATTACAATTAATGGAGACAAAACAGTCGAAATTATATTCAGGACGAAAACATTAAGATTGATAAACAAGCTAAATACTTAGGACCAAGAAACACCACATACTATAAAAACACACGCAGATTAAAGACAAACTCCGACAACTTCATTGGCTTATAGGGAAACGTTCTAAACTATCTACAGACAACAAACTTCTATTGTACAAGCAATTATATCAACCTATGGAGCGCAAATAGGGGGTATATCAAAAAATTCAAACTTAACAATCATTTAACGACATCAATCTAAAATTCTCCAGACAATAGTTAACGCTCCTTGATATGTTTAAAATTTTGATATATACCGCGGCCTAAATACACAAACAATCCACGAAGATATCAAGAAAATTAGCCAAAAATACGTAGTTAAAGTAATTTCTCATCCTACGAGGTCAACATTCAGCTGTCGTCTAAGAAGATTGGAACGAACAGACTTGACGCTAATATTTTAAACCTTGTCTCAATCCCATGGCAAAATCGAAATTTTCATTCTAAACTCAAAATAAAAAAGTCGATCAATTGCGAAAGCTAAGTCAACTCTACTGTGAAGGCATAACACTGGCAGTAGGGTGGTCATATGGCTAAATTGCAACTTGATCGTGATGATGACAACAGGAGGATGGAAAAAAAAGAAAATACTGTGAATCATAAGCAACGACAATAATAGCGAAATCAAACAAAAGTACTCCCCAGTTATCTGGACAGCCACCCTTGGAGTTTACAGGAATTTAATACCACCTAAGTTTCAAACCCACTACAACAATCTTTCTTTCTCTCTGTCTCTTCCTCTTTCCACAAAAAACGCACGTGTTCTAAAAATTAGTATAAGGGTATTCATAAAAAAAAGTTTGCTGGTACAATTGCGGCAATTTTAGAAAATAGTAATTTTCTCGAAAAGCATTCTATCGATTGCGACAAAAATTCATACCTGAAGATTACAATAAAACTCCATATTCAGTTTTTCGCTACAATACCGAATAACGGTACTGGGAGCGAATTATTTTTTTTGTTTTAAATTGATACTAAGTCATTTTCGATATATTATTTCGAGGCTGGGATTTCGCTTCCCTGCCATATGATATCTGTCAAATCCATGTGTCATCCATAGTGACAGGTAGTTAGTTCTTGCCTTGCCATTTTACAATATGAGTAGTTTAACCACTGCTGAACTCATTAAAATTGTTGCATCTTACGACAAAAATAACAGTTCTGAATAAACAATTCGAAACACAATCACCAAAATTTGAACAAATCGGTAGTGTGTGTGATGTCGTAAGATCTGTGCATCAGCGTAATGCTCGACCAACCAACTGAAAACATAGCCACTGCTCCATGCCTCAGTGGCCGAAAACACTGAATTGTCAATTCCATGCCGCGCTCAGCAATTGGGCATTTCCTACAGCTCCGTTTGGCGTATTTTGCGCTCGGATTTGTAACGTCATCCTTATAAGGTCCAGCTACACAACAATTAAAATCTATTGACCATAGAATGCGCAGATTGGGTGCTGACGCCGATTTTTAGAGCAAAATCTTCTTCAGCGATGAGGCCCATTTCTCGCTCGGCGGCTACGTAAACAAACACAATTGCAGAATTTGCAGTTCTGAGAATCTAAAGGACGAACTATAATAGAAGAATGGTTTCGTACGACCATTTCCGAAACAGTGCGAATACAAAGGATTTGTATTGTGTGACCATAATAGCTTTTTGCTTCGATTCGTTAAGTTTCGTTCACGAATGGATTCGCTCGTTCGTACTAAAATTTGACACAACAGCTTAAATAACAGGCAAAGCGATTTGACAGTTGCTTTAGAACACATTAGCCTATTATGGGCTACTTGAGCAATTGAGAGTACTGAAGGAAATTTAACGTAGAACTATGACATTACCTTCCGATTGCTTCCGACTATTATAGTTCAGCCTTAAATGTGATCGATTGCACCCACTATGGGTAACAGTTTGGTGAGCGCTGTGGACCGGCACGGCGCCGTGATCGGACTGTTTTTTTTTTTAACGATAAAGGCGTCACTATTATGGTGAATTCTCTGCGTTGGTCAAATGATAATCAACTTTTTTTGGCCTACGATTGAAGACTTTGATGTGAGCGACATATGGTTCCAATAGGACGGGGCTATGTACCACAAAACTTAGGCAATTTTGGCTCTATTGCACGAAAACTTTCCTGGTCGTTTAATTTCGAGATTTGGCGACATCAATTAGCTACCAAGATCGTGTGATCCAACCCCGTTGGATTTCTTTTTGTGGGCCTATGCTAAAGATTGTGGCTATGCAGACAATTCTCAAACTTTGGAGCACTTAAAAACCATCATCGTGAAGCTATGGCCGAAAAGAAAATTAACTCACAAGAATCGAAGTTTGCTCGATTCTTCCATGGCGGCCATTTGATCGATGTAGTATTCCATAGAACAAATTTGATTGAAGCCTTTAATACTTTTTATTTTATTTAAATTAGAATCCTAAAGCACAAAATGAATAACCCTGTATCTAGCCCCCACCGTAAGCTGTCATATTAAACTAATTTCAGCTTATATCCTTATGATTTATTGACTACAAGGTTTTGGGCACTATTGGACAAGTTCTACCAGCGATAGTTAGTAACTAAATCATTTCAACTATCTAATGATTTCATTCAGTTAAAAGGCGGGAAATAAATTAGTAAATAAAAATTTAAATATTTCCACCAAAAAACAATTTCCACCATTAACCTCTGGGTAAAGTTGGATTTTTTGGAGGATTGCGTACCTACTCAGCTCATTCACTGAACAATCGAATGAAATAAACTGAATCAAAAAAAACATTGAATGAATGAAATAGTAATCAACGAATTTGAATAACTATCGAATGAATGAATATTTCGATGCTATCGAATAATTCGATAGTTTTTGTTCGATAGTCTCCACCACTAGTTCTAGTTCTGAACTGAACAACCAAATGAAAGAAACATTGAATGAATGAAATAGTAATCAACGAATTTGAATAACTATCGAATGAAAGAATATTTCTTTACACTATCGAATAAGTCGATAGTTTTTGTTCGATAGTCTCCACCACTAGTTCTAGTTTTGAACTGAACAATCGAATGAAAGAAACATTCAATGAATGAAATAGTAATCAACGAATTTGAATAACTATCGAATGAATGAATATTTCTGTACTAACGAATAATTCGATTGTCTCCACCACTAGTTCTAGTTCTTATGCGTTATCAACATTTAGTAGGGTCACTATTCATGAATAATGATATACTCCTGTTATTCTCTTTTAGGACAACCTCTTCCACAATGACAACTTACCTAAATAAATTAATTCTTTTTAAGTTTCGAAAGCTCACATAAGACTTATTCGGTGCGAATACATAACCACAATAATTACTTGGACTACTCTACCAACAAGTTTGCTGTTGCGGAAAACAACGCACAAACATCTACTTATTCACTTATTGTCGTAATTTATCTTTGTTGTCTCTTCGTTGTCATTATTATTTACATTTTTTTTTTTCTCCCTTCTGACATCATCAGTTGACAAACTTGGTAAATACAAAACACTCAGACAGACGGCTAACGAATCGTTAGTTTTTATTAAGAAAAAATAGTAAAATTCGTGGAAAAATTTGCATATCCTATGCGCTGGTGAAAACTGTCCAAAATCTATTACGCAAGAATTAATGAATTACACAATAATTATCATTATAATAATTCAATTAGCAAACAATTAGGTACGAGTATAAGCCGAGCCGAAGGTATATGCATAACAACTGTCATAACTTGATCAATGATTAATTGTGTGTAATAAATAGAAAAGTTGATCGATGAATACTCGTAGCTGAGTTTATGAACAGATGATGCTTTATTATTTTATTAATTTTTTTTAACTACGAGTCTGTGTGTATATCTCAATGTCAATGTCAGAATTTAAATGTCAACAAATTAAATGGCCAACAAAACAACAACTTTTTTTGATGGCGTATTTGTATTTCACCGTTTTTACTTTCATTTAAATTATAGTTTCGTGTTCTACTGGAATAAATAATTGGTTCCACATTTACGAATGGCCAGTAGCAGGGCTACCATTTGTCGTTGCTCCAGCTTTTTGACGATCACCTATTCATATATGTTTCCGGATAAATAGAACCCCAATCAATGCTAATTGAGGAAGCATTGAACGGTGTAAATATTACAGTGCACTTCCGCAGTTAGCAATTCAAATAAATTGTGTAAACAACTTTACAACGGGCGTTAATGTGTTTTAAAGAGGATTTATTGGTGGTAGGCTAGACGCTTAGAGTTAGGATAGATTCGAGTGCCTGCTAGTACCTTAAGTACAGACACACTTAGACCAAAGTAGGCCCATTGTGATACCACAAGATCAAGAGATTTCTCTTGTCCTACCTTAGAGCCAATTGGAACTTCTATGAAACGATGAACGTTCTTAACGTTCAAGTTAGATCACCGAGATTGTCGTAGAAATAAGCTCCTAAGTGAAGATTTGGAGAATTGTCTGTTCCTCCTCGTTGTCCCTACAGTCTCTACAGAAGTCGTTCGAGCAGAGGACAAGCCTTTTGTCGTGCCTTCCAATAATACAGTGTCCCGTAATAACACCAACTGTTGCGCTAATCTGCTTCCTACTAAGTGAGACCAGACTATTGTCTATTGCCAGTCTCCAGCCCGAAATTGGTTTCCTTGATTGCATTTACGAGTAGCCTTGCATGTAGCGAGAGGCATGCCTAAATTCCCCTTTTCCGGTAGAATGTGCAAAATTGTACAATGCCTGGCAAGATTATCAGCACTACTGGAATATCCCTATGCCCCAGCAGCCAGCACAGGTGAATGTTGAATTACTCAGCCATGGCGTTGAGAAACTAGCACAGTCTAAAGCGACCTTTGATGTAAAACAGATTAATTCTAGAGATTTTATAGTAGTTTAACTGTCAGTGAAGATTATTAAACATTATTGGCAGGTATTACATTCCATTTCATCCAAGATAGAGCTTCTTTGCTCGCCATTATCTCTGCCTGGAGAACGCTATAGTTATCTGGGAGGTGAAAAGAGATACTAACGTTTAATCTGTCGGAGAAAACCCCATCGATTCATATACGGATTCATTGTCCAAGGGCAGATCAACCTTCCCGTCTTCTCTAGATGGGATAGTTGCTTAGAATTTTGTATTGAAAGAGAATTTAGGTACGGTGTTGGCGGTGTTTTCTGGAATGAATTCTAGGTTAAGAAGAATTGTGGATATGCTGGGCTACTGCCTAACCAAACCTAACCAAACCACAAAAACTCTATGAGTATCTCAAGATCGCACATAGTAAAACGTAGCCACGCTCTCTGGGAGGCATCTGATCGTTCTTTCACAGATCCAAAGCTCCTGTAAGAAAACTATATCAAAGTTATCTTCCAAAATGAATCTAGATGTCATTGCTGATGCTGCCCTGATGTGGTGAGGATTAAATTGGCACGCCTTAAGGCTATTTCGGTGTTGTGTGATTTCAGTAGTGCCAACTACCCTTATGAAGCACTGATTGCATAGATATCTCCCTGGAATTCATTAATCACTCGTCAGATGTTAAGTCAATTGTGATTTTTAATTGCAAAGGAACCTACAACAACAATTCGAGTCCATTGTGCCCAATCATTTAACCCTGGAAACGCTGTAAATTCCGCTGTTAGAACCACCCAGATAGTGATATAAATCTCATGAGGTCCGTAAGCTCTACATTACCTAAGTCCACCACTTCCGAGAAGAAGTAACTTCCGAGAGACCTCATTCTTATAACGGATAGGACAGGACAATCACTGCAACTTCTACAGTAGTCGTTATGTAGCATACCAAGTCGATCCGCGTGACCGCTAATAGCACAATAACCAGTAATTATTCCAGAAACGACCCGTTCATTATAACGACTAGGTTTCACCAGAGAAGTTGATCTCTTCTTCCTGAAGGCCGGCCATAGCACCCTGGCCGTTACGCGTGTTTCCAGTTGAATCCACCGTCTGTTTGCTGGATCGGTGGTTTTATATTCTATTTTCTTCCGTAGGAAACTGATTGGGGTTACTACAAAAGGGAGGGCCCGCGATAAGTGCAGCGCCGACCCTTTCCTAGCAAACTCGTCAGCCCTTTCGTTTCCTTCGATATCCACTTCTTTTTGCCAACGATATTACTTTCGCGTATAATTTCCACAATTTCGGGCTGAAGGACGCTGCGGTCGTCGCTTATTCTAAAGTTGTTTATTCCTAGGGCCCCACAATAAACTGCGGCTCCCGTGCCAACGTTCATCTTAGAACCGTCGGTATAGAACGCCAGTTCCTTTTTCTTCATGGTTCTTCTGTTCCTCCAGTACGTTCTGTCAGGATATATTATAGTGAATCTTCTTTCAAATGTTAGCGTAGGGGTCATGAAATCAGTTTCCGTCGATCTCCTGGTAGTCCACCATCGGGATAAAATGGAGGCATGGCTGTAAAGCCTCGATGATCACAGTCGGCTTTCTCTCAGACTTACAGCGGTTTTAGCCGCCAAACCGCTACAGTATATATTAAGCGGAATGAAACTGAGCATGGTTTCCATTGCCGCTGTTGGTGTTGTTCTTATTGATCCCATGACTCCGACACACGCTGCCCTCTGGATTTCGGTGAGGTTTAAAAGCTGGTATTGCGTCTCAAGAGCCATCCACCAGTAAACCATATGTGAGAATGAGTCTTACGACCGCTGTGTATATCCAGTACACCACAACTGGTTTTAAGCTACACCACAGCTGGTGTTGAGATTGAGTCTTTCGCTTAGGACTGGAGAGAATTATCCCGAAACCAAGATGACCACATCGTCGGCATAGGCCGTCGCGTTGAAGCCGTTTTCCTTCAATATTACAAAGATCTCATCCACTAAAGGAGATAGAACTCCGTCTTGGGGTGTTTCTCTGCAGACCCTTCTTCGGATGGTTACATCTCCTAGCGTTGGAAATTGAAGCATCTGTGCAATCCAGTTGCAGAGGCCCATGTTCAAATGAGCTCTGTAAAGGCTATCCAAGATCGCGTCAGTGTTTACGTTGTTGAACGCCCCTTCAATGTCTAGAAATGCCCCGAGAATGGAGGGATCTTTCTAAGCTTGATACGAGCCTGTGTAGCCCAGAATCTACCGATCAGCCGCAGATGTATGCGTGTTGTGATTTAGATAGATAATTATCGCCGATCACGTTTCTTATGTATAAAACTATTAAACGTTCCAGTGTTTTTAGCATAAAAGACGACAAACTGACAGGTCTCAGGTCTTTTGCGTTTGTGTGGGTCGCTTTCCCCGCTTTGGGAATAAATACGACACGCACCTCCCGCCATGCTTTAGGAAAGCTAAGGCATCCTGTGAAAATGCGCTGGAGCCATGGAATAGCAATATCTACTGACTCCTGCAGCATCACAGGTCGAATGTTATCCATTCCTGGTGCCTTATATGAAGCAACTGATTTAATTGAGCAGGCTATCTTGCCATTATCTAAGGACCTCCAGGAGTTCTTTTTTTGCGAACCTAATCTCTTTCTTGAGAAACTTTACGTTTTCTTTATAGGTGGACTACTCAACGACCCCCTCTTTTGCGGGGTTCCATCCTACTCTTGAAATGCGAATGAGTTCCGCTATTTTATCACTCCACCATGGTGGACGCTTTTATCGTTATGCCTACTAATCGACCAGGATTTTTCGAAAGATTGCATAAGAGAGTCTGTCAGTGCATCGACTGCATTGTCAATTGCTTCTATAGAGTTGAGGTCTTCGGTGAAGTGATTCACCGATTTTCTTCTTGAATAAGATTTCCCCTTACCACCAGCGGTTCACTTTCTAGGCGCTGACACCGGCTTATTGATCTATCTTAAGACAATTTTTCCACAATATTCCTCGTCATAGCGTCCAAATCATTGAAGTTGGTTACATAGTCACATTTAGGTTACGTCACAGTACTCGTAATTGTAATTACCTGACATAACTCCTGCATGTGACCCTATTTAACCTATTCCACTGAAGGCAATAGATCAACCTGGATCTACTTGGCTTCCTGTTCTGGCTCCTTTCAACAAAGATGTTGGAGGATGTTACGGCATAGCTTTGTGATCCCTCTATCTAAGGCAGTTCCGTTCTTCAAAACTGTTTCAGACTGTTTTGAACTTCTGTATAAAGTCAGACAGAATAATTAAAACAAAGGCAGCTCAAGAATGCTGAACATCGTACGATTCCCTTGATTGATAGTATCGTCTCAGAATACCAAGAAAATGGAAGGCGTAACTCCAATACATAGATTCCATCTACTTCCAGTCTTCAGAAGCAAAATAAATTTCTAATGTATTTCACCGAAATTTGATCACGGCAATGGTTACCCAAAAATGGGTTAAAAACAACTCGAGTACCGCTCGAAGGTTACTGAAATCGAACTGCTATCGACAAAACTCCAACTGAATACTAAATGTTGCGACTCCATATTTGAACGTTCTAAAAGATATCGCAAGTGACAATGGACGACCAGTGGAACCTATAAATTATAGACCAAATGTCTGGCGTAGTTTACGTCGTTTCCTTATCGAAATTGAAATTCTTCTAACCGACTCCCCACTTACGTATACACTGTGCCATCGATAAGAACGTGACAACATTAAGGCGGAGACTTGGCGAACTTAATAACAAAATAAATGGTTTTTAACCAAAAAAAAAAAAAATGTATCGCAATGAAACGAAAGTCGATTAAATATGCGCACCACAGCACTGAATCGAAAGTGACAATGAAATATTTTAGTCCGAAAGTGAATGCCTGGCAATGGATTACGATCTAACCGTATGTGAATCCAACAGATGCCTGAGTTAATTTGAATTTTATCACTTCGATCTTTATCATTTGTGCATCCAAGAGCGTTGATAGGAGGAATAAAGAAAAAATTCTCAAAAAAATGGGAAAGCGAAATGAACAATAGAAATTGATACTAATGTAAATTTTTCAGGTCTGTGTTACCATAAACCAGTTTCGAGACTTAGATCAGATACATATTGGACTGGCAAACACATATAGATACTAATTTTGTCTTATATACATATTTGGTTTGTTATTAATGTAATTTAGCTTAAAGTTTGACGTTATTTTATGTGGATCTTGAATATAATATTTTGTCAGATGCTATAAAATATGGCAGTTCAAAAGATACCCACATGAGCCTTGAGAAATTTGCTATCAATTTGTGGTGACATGCGGATTTTGTTTGTTGCCTTTTTTTTGTAACGAAGGTGATAACCTTGAAAGACAGTTGGTCTTGTGGGACTCTAACGCGACTAAGAACACCACCTTAATCAGGACCAATCTGTGGATCGCTTTAAAAAGAGTTTAAAGTTTGAAGTACTTTCCCGTAGGATTTAGACCATCAGCTCATGAGGCTTGGTTCTTCTCAATCTCCGGATATTATCTCGTACATTTAAGACGTTTTCTATCTCGAAGTTGATGTATTAGGTGAGCAACTAAGTTCTCGCTGTTTGTCAGTAGATGGCTCTAGCAGTAAGTGCTGGTCGATTTTGACATATCCAAAACGTCATGAACCGAGCTTAGACATATGGTAAACAAACTGTTTTGACACATTAGTGATTTTGTTTTGGCGTCATATACTTTTGGTTGTGTGAAAATGTTTGATTTTGTGCCAAATAATCGTCATTTGCGGGAACTGTTGATTTTCTTCTTTCATTCGAAGAACACGGCGGCTGAAGCACATCGAGAGCTCCAAAAAGTTTACGGAGATGCTGCTCTATGTGAAACAACGTGTCGTGATTGGTTCCGTCGCTTCAAAGACGGTGATTTCGATGTTGACGACCGTCCGCGTGAAGGAAGGCCAAAATCCTTCGAAGGCGCTGAATTGGAGGCATTGTTCGATGAGGATCCGTGCCAAACGCAAGAACAGCTTGCTTCAGGATTAGGAGTTACCTTATGATTTGAAGCCAAGGGACGTTGAGCGTCGGTTTTTCGCCTGTGAACAACTGCTCCAGCGGCAAAAAAGGAGGGGTTTTCTTCATCGCATCGTGACGGGTGATGAAAAATGGATTCATAACAGCAACCCAAAGAAAAGAAAGTTATGGGGACTGCCCGGTCATGCTTCTACGTCGTCAGCTCGGCCGAATATTCACGCTGCGAAGATTATGCTGTGTATTTGGTGGGACCAGGTCGGTGTCATTTATTATTAACTGTTGGAATCCAACGAAACCATCACTGGGGAACGGTATCGACTTCAATTGATACAACTGAGCCGAGCACTGCGCGAAAAACGGCCACAATACAAGCAGAGGCTCGAAAAAGTGATTCTACAGCATGACAACGCTCGGCCAAACCCGTTAAAACCTACCTGGAAACGCTTAAATGCAAAGTCCTACCCCACCCGCCATATACCCCAGATATTGCGCCATCCTATTATTACTTGTTCCGTTCGATGGCACATGGTCTGGCTGATCAGCAGTTCCGCTCATGTGAAGACATCAAAAAATGGCTTGATTCGTGGATAGCCTTAAAAGATGAACACTTTTACCGTAACGGTATTCGAGCTCTGCCAGAAAGATGGGAAAAAGTTGTAGCTAGCGATGGGCAATACTTTGAATGATTCATTTGTAATCATTTTTTCACAATAAAGTTGCATTTTCATAAAAAAAAAACAGCGAGAACTTAGTTGTGCACCTAATAGTTTTGCAGTCATCGCATGCCTTCTAACTACTTCTGTCACTATTTACAGGTGACGGTGGCGAAAGATTAGAGTGGTTTTCATACCAAAGGCGGGTAAAATAAACCACGCTAATGCCAAAGACTACAGACCAATAAGTCTATCTTCATTCTTATGGAAAACACGGGAACGGTTAATAGATATGCACGTCAGAGACGAGATTGGGATAACTTTTTATCAAAATCACATAATGCGTACATAAAAGGAAAATCAGTAGATACTGCTCCTTCATAAAGTGATCTCTACCATAGAAAACACTCTTCAAGTGAAGCAATACACAATGGGTGCATTCCTTGGCATCGAAGGGGCTTTTAATAATGTAAGTACCGAAGCTATAGTAGACAGTCTGCGCGGGGCCCAAATACACTCGAATATATGCGGGTGGATTGAACTAATGCTTAGTACCTGCGAAGTCAAGCAGGGCACCCCACAACGCGAAGTCCTTTTACCACTCTTATGGCTTCTAGTAGTGGACGAGATATTAAATATATACGTACTAGAAAGGAATGATTTCAACTTAGCGGCTTGCCATTTTGGTATCCGGAAAGTTTTTTTTTTTATAATTTGCACGTGTGAAAAGGGTTATGAATACCCTTATACTAACTTTAGGACACGGGCGTTTTGAGGAAAGGGAAAGCGATAGAGAGAAAGACAGATTGGTGTAGTTGGTTTGAAACTCAGCTGGTATTAAGTTTCAGTGAACTCCAAGGGTGGCTGTCCAGATAACTTGGGAGCTTGTTTATTTTTGCTTTTATCGTTGCTCATGATTCACAGTATTTTTTTCCGTCCTTCTGATGTCATCATCACGATCAAGTTGCATTTTCAGCCATATGACCACTCTTCTGTCAGTGTTATGCCTTCGCAGTAGAGTTGACATAAGCTTTCGCAATTGATCGACTTTTTATTTATTTCATGCGAAATAAATAGATGATTATTGACATCAGGATTCGAACCGTGAACCTGTAGCGTGACAAGCGATGATGTTACCACTACATCACGGCCACCCTACTTCCTTCCTTCCGGCATTCAGCGAGCGACTCAATTATGCATTAAGATTAGTGTATAACTGGGGCAAAGGCAGGGGTCTGGAAGTGAATGCGGCGACAACCGAGTTAGTGCTATTTACGAGGAGAAGATCGATACCAGAATACAATTACCCTCGTATGAATCGTGTCGATCTGATACCTCAAGTAACTGCAAAATATCTCGGTGTAATAAGAATTCCAAATTAAACTGGAAAACTAACATTGACAATCGAATCAAGAGGAATATGTTGTACTATACGTATGTTGTACTATATGCATGCAGCAGAGCCTTCGGGAAATCTTGGGGTTTTAAGCCTAAAGTGGTACACTGCGGTAGTAAGATCCATTTTGACATATGGTTCGATTGTCTGGTGGAAAACGCTCGAGGAAAAATACAAACTTGAAAGCGTTACAAAGATTCAATGGGTAGGCTGTCTGGGGATGACGGGATCGATGAGATCAACACCGATAGCAATTTGGGAAACACTTAATCTTCTTCCACTTGACATATACTGCAGGAACATGGCAGCTAAAACTGCACTAAGACTAAGGGAAGCAGGTCTATGGAAAGCTAAACCCTACGGTCATGCCTCAATTCTAAACCGATGGAATACATTAAGACTCCGGAAGGAAACGGACTACATCATCCCCATTCCAAACTGCAACAGAAAGTTCTCTATTAGAATTCCTAGCAGGGAGGAATGGGATGAGGAGAGAGTCTGTTTCGAGAATGAACTGACCATCTTTACCGACGGATCCAAACTGACTGCCGGTACTGGTGCCGGCGTCTACTGTGAGTCTCGAAACATACATCGCTCGTTTAGACTTAAGGATGGTTGCAGTGTCTTCCAAGCCGAAATTGTCGCAATGAAACAAGCTGAGGAAGATATTTCAGGGCAAATAATCAATATCTATGTTGATAGCCAAGCGGCCATTAAGGCGTTACAGTCAACATCACTAAGATCCAAGCTCGTAAAAATTTGTAAAAAAACGACTGGATGTTATCACAGCGGCCAACACGGTGACCCTGTGCTGGGTACCGGGCCACTTCGATATCTCCGGTAATAAAAAAGCGGACGAACTAGCCAGGGAAGGTTCGCTTATAAGCCCTTCGCGGGCCCTTTCCGAGGCTAGTGTACCGCTTAGCACCGTATATAGGGAGATAGACATCGAGTCTAATGAAGAAACTAATGAACGCTGGTGTCGATTATTTACATGCGCTACAGCCAAATCAATATGGATAGTCTACGACAAAAAGAGATCTATCAACCTTATAGAATTAAGTCGAAGGGATATCCGCATAGCTGTCGACTTCGTGACAGAACACTGTGTGATATGTAATCACGCAGCACGGCTAGGGTTACCTCATAACGACTACTGTAGATGCTGCAGGGACGTAGAGGAAATAGAATCCGTTCATCATCTCCTGTGCGACTGTCCAGCAAAGGAAGTCGTGCTTTTGGCAGATACTTCTTTTCAGAGCCAGATGAGCTAGCTTGTAGATTCCCAGGGTTCTAAATATTGGGCACAATGAACTCTTAGTGGTCTAAGTGAACTGTGGACAACCCTGTCAACAAGGGCACCCAGTTACCTAACCGGTGCAAATGGATATTTCTTATATACCAAGGGGCATTTACTATTCCACGAAGGACTTTGTTTTGGAATGTCGTACGTCCAAACAGGATTCCATACCTGCTTATGCAAGGTAGCGCAAAAGTCTTTGTGAAGTAAACAGAAGCGGAATACACGTAGATAAACCACGGATTGCTATACCCTTCAAGAAAGTGGAATAATTGGTCGGTGGTTTTGGGTCAATGTGAATTTTGTTGTCGATTACCTGGTCATGTGGCACCAACTGGGCAAGCACTGAAGCGTTTAGTCGGTCGCCTAGAGGAGACTGGCTCAACACGGAACAGTATCAGATGTGGCCGGCCCCGGAAGAGCCGTTCGGTCGAGAATATCACTGCTGTGGCTCCATATGTTCAAGAAGACCCTCAAACATTATCTAGATGACTGACCATGCATTTGGGCATCAACAGACGATCTTTACAGCGATTTTTGGTAAAAGACTTGAAGATGTACCCATATAAAGTGGAAATAGTGCATCAGCTATTACCTGCAGACCTCCAATCGCTTGTAAATTACATCCAAGCCTTCCTAAACCTCTGATTTTACATTGAAAAGCATCGTGAGCGACGAGACACAGCACGAAGAGCCATTACGTCCTCTCAAAGTCACTGTTTGGTGCGGCATTTACAGAGGAAAGGTGATTGGCCCATATTTTTCGAAGAAGGTATCGGCAACACTGTTACTGTTACTGGTGAGCTCTATAGAACCATGATCAATGACTTATTGCGGCCGCAAATCCGTTTTGGCGATTTGCACTGACACGCAAGATCGTGCGGTTTCGCCGTTCCAGACTTTCTTTGGGGTTTTTTGAAGTCACGGGTCAATTCGAATAAGCCACGGACCTTGGCAGCCCTAAAGGAGAACATCCAAAAAGAAGTGGAGAATCTGTCACCAGCAATTTTGAGAAGTCATACAAAATTACTTTAGAATGAGCCCGTATGTGCATCAACTATGGCGGCAGCAACTTGACAGATATTATCTTCGCGACTTAATGAAACAACTTTTAAGTGTCTAAATAAAAATAATCAACAAACAGAAGAGTTTTGTGCCACCTCTTATAGCATGATTTTGTTCAGGGATGGCATATCTGAGTTTCCCAGTATTTCTTTATTTCTTTCATTCGTTTCTCCTTCCTTTCTACTTTAACTTCGCATTCAAAGTCATTCCAAAATAATTGGCTATATTGGCATGGAGTACAATCTGGTTGTTAATGAATATCGCAGACTGATTATCTTTTTGTGAAGTTTATGTGAAGTTTATGTGAGTTAATGTTGACTCATCGATTTTAATACGCCATTGTTGCGTTCAGTCTCTAACTCTATTCTACACTTTCTCTGTTGTCTTCACAGTGCATTTATCAGTATCACCTGCAAAAGCCATCATGGCATTGCCATCCACCGGGATATCCCTGGTATAGAACAAAAACAGAGTTGGTCCTAAGACACTTCCTTGTGGAACACCTGCTTTAATTTTCTCTATGTTCTTGTTCGTATCAAACTCGGAGCAGTCAATTTGAAATACAGGATTTCAGTATTTCGTAATACTGTCTATGTAGGTAAATCCCTATGCAGTTTGTACTCAGGGCCCTTATGTCAAAGCTTGTCAAAGATTTGAGCAATATCTGAAAATAGTGCCGTGTTTCAATGCTTTTTTCACTACATCCGTAAGTTAGATGGACTGACTTATCATTGGCAGAACCCTTCAATGTAATATCCACGAATGGGATTGCTGACAAATGCCAGTTAAGAGAGGCGTAGGTCGGAATCTTTTGTGTGTTAGCATAAAATCGATACAATTTCATCTAATATAGCAAAACGAATAACAATCAGCAGATGGAATGGTCGACTCGGAGGTAAAGCAAAGGAAAAGAGTTCTGTCTATAAATAGGAAAAGCTTTAATGAGTCCTCTCAGGGAGCTAAGTGATAGCAATATATCTTAAGATTTCTGCTGAAGTTATCGAGACAAGAATGAGGTAGACATTGTTACTCATCTTCTGTGTAGTTGCCAATAACAACTTGAGATGGAAAACCTTCACCGAGTACTTTTGCGAAGATCTAAACGACTTGGCTAGACCCGACATCTATAGAATCAAGAGTTGTGCCCCTGTTCCACGGAACCGATTACCCACGGATTAATACTGTACCAGTTACCAAATTTTCTCCTTTGAAATTAGTTCGCCATGTTAGATTTCTGGTGCTAACAATCCGGATTCAGTAGACTAACGCCTATGTGCCATTTGCCTGAAGGCAGGGACAGCCATATAATCTAACCTTTCAGCCTAACTATGCCGTATCTCAAAAGTAGCAGTTCTCAAATGGAAAGTAGTACGTTTGTTCCATGTCCTTCAAATATAATATATTCAAGGACATTCAAAGTCACTAAACCTTGAGTTAAGTATACTACAAGGGAGATATATTCTCATTTATATAGTTTTTATTATATATGTATGTGACAACAGACATATTTTGAGAAATGGTAGCCCCTTCATGTCCTCCACAACCTACTGCCGAGTAGTTGTCCTATCGGTGTGTTGAACAGTAACATCAATGACACGCATATTCGGAGTCAAGAAGCCAGCCAATCGATCGGAACCAGTGCGACCCAAGCGATCGAATGGATAACCCATAGGACGAAGATCTGGGTAAAGACGATCGCGGACACCGCAGAATGATGAGGCATCACTACAACTGCCCTCCAAAGTTTGATCAACCTAAGAATTGCACAAATGAAGACAGAATCTTGAAAGGCGTCTATAAAAAAATAAAACCTACCCTATCGTCATCATAGTTGGAAACCATGACGAACAATTCGCAGCGTAGACCCTCTGGACGTCCCTTGGGGAGCAACATATGCTGTGGCCAACCACATCCGCAGAAGAGGTATTCCAATTCTTCTGGACTACCAGCAGCTGGTCGATCAAGATCCACATTACGGAAGGTCCTCTCATATGGAATAGTAAGGCTGGAACTAGTTGACTCACGGCGGATCGTGTTCTGACCAGGTCGGACTTTACGGAATAAAAGTCAGAGGAACTCTTAAATAGTGACCAAATGGTACTTACGTGACACAATAAATTTATCCAACTCGATCATCATTAGGCGTTGATCTCTAAATAACATGGGTTGGCCGCGTTCATCGTTTTTGGGTCCCAAGAAGATGCGAATGGTTCCAAAACGTTGTGCACCACCTTCATTGTTCACATTGATGGTGTAGGTGAAGCTATCGTGTTGCAAATGAGTGAATCTCGCAAAGACGTTTCCTCTTGGTACGAAATCCATACCACGGGACAGATCAATATCAGATTGTTGCCAATAGGTGTTGAAGACATTTGGGCGTCCTCCCTGGCTGGCAACCTCTACACCGGTCACCGTGATGCCACGATAATTCAATTGAGGCAGCGTATATGGTGGTAGACTCTCTTTGTACTGCTGGAAAATGTCATCTACATACGCATGCCAATTGTAGAAAGCCGGATCACGCATGGCTACGGTATTATCACCAATAACACCGAAAGACTCCAAATAGCGATGGTCAGGATCGTGAGCATATGAAATGATTGTGTGTCCCATGTTATGAAGATCACCATAGAGTTGACGATTCGGTGAGAGAATCGATGATTCCACCATATCACCAAGAATATCAATGCCACGCCTCTCATCCAATGGGATACGGTTTCCTTGTTCCTGAAATGAAGCATTAACAACCGGTAGAGACAAAGCGTCCCCATGTACGAGTAACTTACGTTAATGACGAATCCTTGATCGATGGCTGCATAGATGCGATCCCTCCAGCGCTCCATATCGGAGACATCCAACTTGATCTGATCCTGTTCACGATTGAGATCCTTGAGAACAGCGTTTGCGAAACGAGGTGGCCAAGCACGGCTGGCAACCAACGAATCCATTTTTGGGAAGTAACCTTCAGGGATCGGATCACGCAAATTGTTCAAGCGTTTCACTCGGGACATGTTGTTGCTAAAGCGTTCCAAATTATAACGTGCGATGATCTGCTGGTGCATGTAATAGAACAGCTCACCACGACGATCCTTGGCTACGATAGAACGATCGCCAGCCTCAGTCGGATAGATCAAATGCCAATGCCAATGGTGTAGGTTCACACCCATATCCTCTCGGAAGTACCACAGCCGATGCTCCTGGTCAAGATCAGAAGCGGTGTAGTCTCTTGGGATAACGATAGGCATACGAGATCCATCGGGTACAACAGTGGCCTCCTCACGAATCTGGGTGAGGACTTTCGAATCAACAAACTTATCTGGGAATGTCTCTATGACCGATGGTAAATTCAGGTTTTTTGTATCGGGGCGATGGAGCAATGTCACTGAGAGAGCATAGTTAAACAAATAGGGATTGACGCGTTCCCTACAGTAGACAGCTGTACTTTGCAATTCTTCGATCGATCGGGCTGCCATGAAAATGTCAATCAGACGTGCAGCAATGCGACGATGACGTGGAATGAACAACGACAAATTTTCCCGTCGACCCAAAGCTGTTACCTCTCTCAAATCAGGAACTTTGATGTCCTTCACCGGAATCCTTTGTGCTGCCTTCTCACCAAATCGAGCTTGAACTTCATTACCGATGGGACGGTAGCGATCAGTAAGAAAGTTGTCGGGAACATCGAAAACGGTTCCCCTCTCACCCTTTTCCATGAAGACGGGCTCCTGAGGACGATCGAAGAGCAAAAGAAGGTTCTTCTTGTCAGCCATTCTCACTACAACACAAAGAAAGTTTGAAAATAAATTCACTCGAAGGTCGGTAGTCGACTATGACTCTCCAGTTGTTTTTGTGGTCCTTTTATACTCAGAAATACGAGTACTCTAAGCAACCTCTAATTTCGAATGCGGTTTAGATAAAAGAAAAATCAGTTGGAAATAAGTTTTGCGGTGCAACATGAAGCTGATAAGGGCACTTTGAGTACATTTTGTATATGTATTTGTTTTATTTTTTGGATTTGCTTTAACTGGAAAAGGTTCTCATGATCATTTAGAAGATATTTGTGGTTGCTAATCGCCATGCATGTTGTGCTGTGAGCAAAGGGGAATGAGTATTTTGCTGATTGATGCGGTTACTTTGTGGGTTTTAATTGTTTATGATATGCATAGCAACATTTCCCTATTAGAGTGCACTATGTATGCAGGCTTGAGAAATGTCCATGATTAGCCTAAATTTAATATTTAGATGATCGGAGGCAATGCATGTCGCCCGATGTTGATGCATCTGGAGATAGTGTGCTTGCTAGTTAGGATATCCGGATGTCAATAGTTGAGTTTTTTTTTCCGGAATGTTTCTACAGGAGCACTAGAAAACAATTCGCGGTAAAATCGTTAAGAGAATCATGGCCTGGGTTCATGTTGTAAAAGGAGAAAAGCACATGCCACCAGAAAATACCGCAACCTCCCTTATTTCGCAGTAGTAAAACGTTTCTTTAACAAATGCGAGCGATCTGGAATGCAACAACAAAACATAGAATTCTAACAGAATTTACTTACTTTCATTTTAGATGCTCTACAGTCCGGAGTGGACCAAGGCCTCAACCAACATGCGTCTCCAGCCAGCTCGATCTTGTGCCGCCTCCAGTAAAACAGCGATTATTCGTCATTATTCGAATTTACAGCGAAAGCTAGGTAGACAAAGTCCTTAACTCCCTAAAAATTATGCTGTCTATTGTGACGTTCTGTCCTAGTCGCCGATATTGACTGTCCTTTTTTAGAAACAGCATACATATTGTTTTGCCCTCGTTAACCGCCTCAAGTACGAGTATGACGTTCAAGAAATCTCCTGACAGCGCATCACCTTGTCGTAATCCTTTTCCGACATCAAAAGCCTCGGTGATCTTGTTACTGGCTTTGATCTGTCAGCGTGCATTCCCTATCGTCATCCTGCACAGACGAACGAGTTTGGCAGGGATGCCGGAACTAGACATGGCTTTGTATAGCTCGTCTCTATAGACGCTACCGTAGGCGACTTTGAAATCGATGGGTGTTGAGTATCGATTTAGAGTTCTTAAGTGCTTTCCAAGATCTGGCGGAATGTGAGTATCTGATCTGTGGTGGACTTTCCGGCGTACTGTTACGGACTAATCAGATTGTTGATTGTTGACAGATAGAATCTGATACGCGGTTTTAAGAAGACCTTAATTTGTGCGATCTTCGAATTGTGCATCCGTATAATGTATCTAATGCTGGCCTCTCTTCTTCTTGATTTCTTCTATTAACATCGTACTCAAGGTTGGATAAATTTGCAGACCTATCGTTCTACAGTCCGATCTATTTTGGATCACATCATCGCTGAGGCCGAGAGTTTGTTGTTGTTTTTGCCCATTCTTCGAGCTTTGTCTTGAACTCGGACAGTATTTTCCTACGGTCTTCTTTGTAGATGACAATATCAGCTAATGTGCTCAGTCTAGAACTTTTCTACAATAGGTTTCTTTATTGAGATTTCCGCAGATACACGTACTTCTAATTAAGTCTCGTTTCGATACTCTGAACATTTTCATCTCTGTCGCTGTCACTTTTCCTTTTTATTTTTCGCACATCGTCCAACACTGTGATGCGTACATTAAAGCCGGATGTATGACTGTTGTATAAGGCAAAACTTTCAGTTTAAATGACATTTTTCGATCACAAAAGACCGCGAAGTTTTCACCTCATTTTAACAACCCACGATGTGCACTATCGCCGTCACAATTTCCCTGATCATTTATGTTACATTTCGGAACGATTACTCCATATAACAGGATATCCGGGTACAGGTTGGCAGGCTTGGAAAAACTGCAAAGTAAATGTTCTATTTTCGTGCGAAGTAATGTGTAGCCGTTGAATAAAACACGCGATCCTATCTTTTGTTTCTAAGTCTATATTGGTTTGGCCCGAGGCGTCTACCAGATTGACATTTATTTAAATTTAGTTTTGCCTATTATATTTAGTAACTTAAGTATTTGGATTTTAATTTAATAAAATATAAAGTGCTACCAGTTTTTTCTAATAAAATATCAAACTGCCTTCGTAGAAAAGCAAGTTGCACGTGCGGTGTAATGTTAAGGGTTACTCCACATTTAGACGAAAGACGCTCCTATTCTTGTACTAGATTTCTTCTTGTTCTTAAGTAAGATTTTTTTTTTTTTTGTAATCTTTCTTCCCCCAACGCAATCACTTTTATTATGGAATTAAAATGCATTTTTAGTGTGTTCTAAAACGTAGGTGGCATCCCCGTTTCTAAGTGCAGGGGTACTACTAGGCAATCTAAATATCCGCTTGAGAAAATATTGAAGGAAATTCTCAATAGCCATAAAAGAACACTTGAGCTCCATATAACAGCATCGAGGCCGCAGTTGATCTGAATAGTTTTTACTTTGAACTATGGTTTTATGTCATATGTCACAGCTTATGGCGAACAGTGGATAAAAACAGAACAAAAAGCCTATTGGCGCTGGTGTGCTAACAGGACACTGCTCGATAGGGGAAATGGCTACCAGACTAGGCATCAACACACCCGACCACTGCAGGGAGCTGTCAAGATATAGAGGAAACAGAAACCATCAAACACTTGTTATGTGATTGCGCAAATCTTCAAAACTGCCGCCTCCGTCATATGGGAAACAGGCTTTTTGACGAACTAGGGGATCTCGTACAAGTTCCACTTGGGAACATGATAGGCTTCATAAAGACTGCAGGCTAGTTTGCAACAGAAACGTCCACTTTTCACTTCGAAACGGTAGTGGGAGGTACTGACTCCGTATCATCGTTTTCGACTTTAATAGATTTAAAGATAGGTTCCAAATTTGGCAGTAATTGTCAAGCCTGTTTATCATTAGCTGCATGCTGTTCACAGTATCTGCGAGAAAGACAATATCATCTGCAAATATCAGAGCATGAATTTTTGTTCGGTTTATCTCAATCCCCCCTTTTACAGTATCAGTTATGTCGTTTATGTATAATATAAACAGTAACGTACTTAGTACGCAGCCTTGCTTCATAACCATTGTAGTCTCAAAGCCTTCGGCCAAGTAGTTGCCATCCCAAACGTAAGTTATGTTATTATCATATATTGCTCGCAAAACGTTTATTACTCGTACCTTTGTAGATATTTGAAATCTAAAAGGTTATAGAAAAGCGCCTCACGAGCAACAGAATCTGTTGAAAATAAAAGAAAAATTTAAACAACAAATGGTATTTTATTCAATTTAAACTGAGAGACAAAAATATGCAAGCAAAAAAAAAGAAAGCTAAGAAGTGTTCACTTCAAAAGTTAAAGGGTACACAAAAATCAAACACGGGTGTGTTCGTAAATTGAGTATAAAGATGTGTTCAATGATGACTTAAGTTTAACAGAATCAAAAACTACATAAAGCTTTTTGTGATTCCTTTCGCAGATTTCGGCAATGTTTATGAATATAAATATCTGATCTATGAATACCTGTCTAAAGCCTGCTTGGAATTCGTGTATGATTTTCTTCTTATTACTCACTGAACAAGTCTTTTAAAAAGCACTGCTCCAAAAAGCTTGGTTGAAGTGTTTATAAAAGATATTCCTCTGTTAGTTTGTCGCGTCATTGTAGTCACCTTTTTTGTGTAGTGGCTCTCTGGTATAACTGCATTTTCGAAAATTCGATTGAACTCCGCAACAAGCGCTTGTGCAATTTTTATAAAACTCAAATGAAATACGGTCATCTTCTGCAGCCTTGTTATTCTTGGCATTTTCGATTGCATTTCGTACTCGCTTGCAATCAATATCAAACCACTTTTGCTTGCTGGTACTGTTAGTATTTCTTACTAGATTGCTTTGGGGTGTCGCTTTTTTAATTATTTCTGATAGGCTCTCTATAGTTGGCGTCGTATTCGTGTTACGCAAAGTGACGAGCTCTTTGTTAAGATTTGTGTGACACAAATTCCGAAAGCTATCTCTTCATACCAGTTTTTTTAAAACTTACTTACTTTAAATTCCTTATGGTAAGAACACCAGTTTCCAGTTGCAAAACAGTTGTCTATAACTGAACGTGCTGCTCCGCGAAGAAATGTATACTGTCCACGAGAATCTCTTTCACAACTTCCATTAAGGACTCGACAATCAAATGCATCCACTTATTCTAGAATTGCAGTCCTATTGGCATCACAGGTTTCATTCTTGGAATTGAGCTAACAAAGTTATTTTGTGATACGCCTATCCTTCCATTAAATTAGCCGATAAGTACAAAATTCGCCGATCCTAAATTATTTATCAGGTCACTTATTTAGTTGTAGTCCTGTGTCCAATGACTGCAATTTAAATACATCGGTAGGATGTGGCAGATGTTAATATCCGTTTTCAG
The DNA here is from genome assembly GCA_963082735.1 of Pocota personata. Taxonomy (NCBI): domain Eukaryota; kingdom Metazoa; phylum Arthropoda; class Insecta; order Diptera; family Syrphidae; genus Pocota; species Pocota personata. The sequence continues at coordinate 189,461,054 of OY720430.1, forward strand.
CTCAAGCACTCACTATTCTTCTATACTTTTAAAATTAACCTTTGCTCCTTTCATCTGCTTACGAAAAACAAATAATTCGCCATCACTTCCTCTTCGAAACAATTTTGTTGTTACCGCAGGTGTAGATTTAATGGGCAAAATACAATATAGCGCCCGCGCGTTTAACAGGCATTCTACAGACTTACAATAATAGTCACAATGCGCGACCTCAAAATTTGCAACACCAAATGTGGCTTCAAGACAATCGGGCGTTGAGAGGTTAGGAATATGACAGAATCATGTTCTGATTTCTCAAATTTCCCACACACGATTTTGCGGCAGAAAGAAGAGTAGAAATGTACTCTTTTTATTTTTATGGTTTGATTAGGAAACACAAAAATTTAAAAAGTAACTTCGCAAACAAATGTGTATGAATAAGAAAATAAAAAAATTAAAACTTCTGCATACTCTAACATAGTTAATTTGTGTTCAAAAAACATCAATTAGCAATTCAAATTGTTTACATATTAAATGCTAACAAATTGGGGGTACATCATACACGACACAATGATTTACCTTGTTGCTAAAATTGAACAAGCCAAAGAATAATGTCAATCCAAAACAACTGTGAGCTGTCAAAACGCGCGACAATAGTAGAGAGTAGCTCTACTCCGACGTTCAGGTGGCTCTTACGATATTTACGATCAAAAACTGACCAAACGCCTGAGGTCACATTTGGTGTTACCCCATAATTGTTTCTACTCCTTCTGTCAACGTGCGACCGCGCGAGCAGCACATTGTGTTTCTACTTTAATTCATAGTTCATGAAAATATTCTTAAATCTAACTTCTTCATTCTCTAGTAAATGAGTTTCAAACAATAGAAATTAATTATATCAATTCCTTGATATAATTAAAAAATTGCTACATTATAACTTAAAATTTTTAAATTAAATAATTTGATGGCTCTTGTAGACGGATTCAATTCAATTGGTCGGGTCGTACAGACCCCCACTTGTGTGGGCGGTGGTTTCTTTGGATGTGTTCACCCCTTTAGTTGATTGATGACTATTCCGACTGTCAGATTAATGCGACTTTGACGTTTTATACATATTGATGTTTTTGTTTTCAAATTCATTCATTAAATTTTTTAAGGATGGTGGAATTTCTCCGAAAATTGCATGGATTACCACATTTAATCTCTTAAAGCAATTTTCATTAGTAATTTCGAACGTTTCTGGCGCAAATCTTTCATTAAAGGTATTAACTTTGCCCTTCTTCGACGGATATTGAGCGGAATATTTTTGCGGACACTGAGTGTTTTTGCTTTGTGTATAATACTGATACCTGAGTCTCGGGTGTTCGTTTTGACAATTACTGTTGCTGTGCGTATATCTTGAGTGGTAATCACTATCGTTCCCTGACGGGAGGTGTACCACAACATTAGTTTCGGTGTTTTTCAGCATAAGTTTGTCCATTTGCTCTTCTAGAAGTTTGTTACCCTTCTCCAACTGCGCAACTTTTGCTGTAATTTACTCTTGTGTTATTTTCATTCCCGACAGTTCAGAGTAAAGCAGCTTGAAGTCAAATTGCGAGACAAGTTCGTTTGCGAGCTCCCTATTGTTTTCTTCAAGAATTTCTCTTAGCTTGTCAATGGTGATGCCAGATATAATTTCTGATGACATATCGTTGGACCTGTCATTAGTTCGCCGCTTCTCAAAGTTAAAATGTTCCGGTGAGGTCTCTTGGAGTACTCTTTTGCCCATTTAGTGAGGTTATCTTTCAGAGCGATTCGAAATTCAGTATGGCGCTTAAGATGCTCAGTTTTACTCTGGATCGTGTGTCTTGGATTCTTAAATTACACTTTAAATTAAAATTGTTTACTTATTTCGCTTGTTTTATCCTTTACTTGCCTTCTTTTTTTTTGAACACTTCTAAGACACAAATCCACTTTGACAGAACAGTGCTGCCAATCTCCTATTGTATGTATGTATTTAAGTAATTTAACAAATACTTGCAACAACTTAAATTTTCAACTGGAAAAAAATAACTATTCATTTTAGTAACTGTAAATTAAAAATCAATAATAGTCTATAAGTTAATGAACAAACTGAAATAACTCAAACTCTGGTGATATATAATTATTACAAACCAAAAACCGTGGAAACAAACGTAAAATTAGAAGACATAACCCTAAAACAAATCCAAACTCGTAAATTGCTAGAAGAAGTAAGATACGAGAATAATGTTAAGCATGGATTATTATACACTTTTATTATAATTGTCATAGTTGACTTAATTGTGCTTACAATTTTAGAACTTAGAAAGGAAAAACCCGAATAACAATCAAGAATGAAGTGCATGATCCTCGGAAAAGTATCCATCTTAACGAGGCACTCGCCCCTCGTTAAGATGGATACATGTAATACTCCATACAGTCTTATTGTATCAAACACGGGGGTATTTGCTGAGATCAGTAACTAGCCCGAAATACCGGACATAGTTCCCACAATGGCATGTAACACTCCGTACAGTCTTACTGTACGGGTACAGCAGCTTTCCAAAGAGATAAACTGAGTGATTTCATTATTAACCTTCCATCTTTAAGCAGTGAAAATAAATAATAAAAAGAATAGTAAACAAAAGATAGAATCGCGTGTTTTATTTAACGGCTACACATTACTTGCGACGAGGATAAACAGAAAATTGAATTAAATACAAGGTGGGGCAAAAGTAATGTCATAATGTGAATGTGCCATAATTTTTGCAAATGGCGTCAAATGCCATTGTGCTTTGGCATTTATGTTTTAGACAGATAGGGAATTAGTTGACAATAAGCTATGGAGCGATACACACCTGAAGAACGCAGAATTATTGTTACTGCTTATTTGACAAATTTCCGGTCTGTTGTTTTAACGCAGCATGAATTTCGTTTGCTTTGCATTTGCGTTTCTGAGGCACATTTCCACATGAAATGCACGAAGAGCCATTGCATTCCCTCAAAGTGACTGTTTGGTGCGGCATTTGTAGTGAAAAAGTGACTGGGCCTTATTTTTTTTTGCGGACGCCGACGGCACCACCTTAACCGTAACTGGTGAGCGCTACAGACAGATGTTAAACGACTTTTTTTTGCCGAAAGTTGCTGAATTGGGTCTCGAGTATTTACCAGATTTTATTACTCAAATGTATAACGATTTTTGGAACATTTTGACGCGAATAGCCAAAGAATACTTTTCGATTATATGAAAAATAAATCTGTGGGACAAGCAAGGTCAGCCGAGCGTCAACGGATTGGACTCAACTCAAGCAAGTACTAATAACAAATTATGGAAGAAAGTAAAAATGTGTAGGATATCGTCAACAATAGAACATAAAATTTTTTTTTGAGATAAAAAAGCTGACGACTAGAAGAAATAATAGAATAATAACAAATGAAGATCAAACTATCATAAATGAAGAAGTTAGCAGGATAGCGTTACAAATTTTGACAGATTGAAGAAATTCTTAAGCAGGGAATTATTAGAGAGTCAAATAGTCCTTAAAAATAATAATAATATTTTGGCGCTAACAGCAAAATGCAGGGCCTGGCCTAACTTCTCGTAGCCACTTGTCGTACTGTGCGTCTCACGAATGGTTGGGAGCACCTACAGTTTTATGCCGTTTCCGAAGAGCAATTTTTCGATTGAGAGAAGCTTCTCATGACAGTTTTGCTCTCGGATGTTTGTCAGACGTTCGCGAAAGGTGGTACCGTGAGAAATTTTTATTTTTTTATTTTTTGTGTTTTTTGGGATTCGAACCTTGAACCTCTCGGTCAGTGATCGCTCACATAACCACTGTTCCTACTACAATAGTCCAATTTGAATTGTCCCCAAAAAGATAGACGAAACGGGAAAACAAAAATGGCGTATCGTGATCGACTACCGTAAGTTCAATGAGATTACTGTAGAAAATCGATTTCCTATTCCTATCGAAGAGATATTTGATAAATTAGGAACATTTAATGTACTTTAGTACATTGGATCTCGCTAAGAGCTTTCACCAAATCGATATGCACCCTAGCAATAGACACAAAACTGCGTTTTCCACCGCTAATGGACATTACGAATCAAAGGCTTATTAACAATATATTGAAAGAATATATTGGAAAAATATGTCGTCAATTGGACGACATTTTGGTTTTTTCAATTAGCATTGAAGAACACATAGAATCACTAAATTTAATACTTAAACGCCTGAATGAATCAAATTTAAAAGTACGGCTGGAGATATGTCATTTCCTAAAAAGGGAAACCGAATTCCTAGGGCATATTGTTGCCCCAGAAGGTACGAGTATTTGGACTAACCCAAGGAAAGTAGAAGCGATTGAGAAAACAGGGCTTTCGAAAACTCAAAAGGTGATTAAATCATTTCTGGGTATCACAGGGTACTACAGACGGTTTATAAGAGATTATTCAAAAATAGCATATCCCCTCACACAATTTTTTAAAGAAAAACTCCAAAATTGATTTAAAATATAAAGACTATATATGTAGAAGCTTTTCATTGATAAAAATTGACCTTATACTTGTGCATCCGGATTTTAATAAAAAATTTACCTACTTTATTCACTGATGCATCCAACTTCGCTCTAGGCGTGCGTCGGTCTCATGCATAATAATATTAAAAATATCCAAATATTTTAGACCCTTCTTATTTGGCACGAATTTCACAATAAGAACTGATCACAGGCCATTTGTTTGGCTTAACAACTTAAAAGAGCGGAACAGTAAATTACAACGTTGGAAAATTAAGCTAAACGAATTCGACTCCGATATAGAATACGAGTATATTAAAGGAAGGGAAAATGTCATCGCTGACGGACTAAGCAGAGTTAAACCGATGTCCTCTCATACTTCTAACCTATCATCCTGTCTTCCATTTTTTAAGACCCCTGGGAGAGATTAATTGACGTTTATTGAACTGCATATAGGTATAACATTCGCTGGTACGAACTATTGAAAGATCTTTCGAGAAAACTGTTCAACCTGAAGGTTAAAAAAATGCCTTTCCTATTACATCTGCTGCTTTTTAACATAAAGATTGATGTACGGAGGGTGGGAGTGTTATCACCACTACTACTTGGAGAAATAAGGATACATCGTTACAGCCTGCTTGGATAATATTACAATAGATATATCAGGGAAGATCATTTTTAGCACAAGAGACCTGATGGAAACAGCTCTTAATAAACACGCTAAGAATACGATCGAAGTTGGTCCTCAAGGACTTAATTGGTATTGTTTACAAGACGGTACAGAGTACCATGTACTACTTGCGGTGAATGCAGTAGAAGGCAGGAATATTGTACTACATGCGATAAAAAACGTTTGTACCACAAACAATAAGATTGGTAAAGCAATTCGGCTTTGTGCCTCTACTTCATCGTATTCCTTCTATGGACCTTTGAGCTGTATCAACCACTACTTTAATGGCATCAACTGTCAAGTGTGCCTTTCGAAATCCATACTGATGTTCTGATAGTTCACCTGCTTCATCAATGGTTGCTCCCAATCTGTTATATGTAGATGATGCGCTCCAGAACTTACAGAGAGGGCGGGTAGGCCGATGGATCCGTTGCAGATTTGCCTTCCTTGGGTAGTAACACGAGCCTCTTTTTTCCATTGGTCTGGAAAAATCCCCTAACTCAAGCAGGCGTTATAGATGTCCACAATCATGTTCATTCTGGATTTAACCGCCTCTCTAAGGGCTACATCTGGAATGCCATCTGGTCCAAGGACTTTTTTTTATTTCTAATCCTGTTACATGCCTCAAGTATCTCTTCTGGTGTGATTCTAAGGATTCCTCGTGCTGCTTTCGACGACTCGTCCTTCAGCGAAGTTCCCGGTTGCCTTGAAAAAGGCTTGGCTCGACACATTTTTAATTTGTTTTATTACCACTTGATACGCCGCTTCATTATATCGCTCGACGAAGCTCCGGCATTTGCTAATATTTAGTACTGTATGCAGTTCTTTTCGCGGTACGTTATGTCGATGCTGGAGCTCAGTTGAATTGCGTCTTCCACAGTCTCAATAAACTGATGGGTATTGCGGGCTAATAGTCCTTCTCAACATAGATGCATCGCACGCTCTTTTGTGTCAGTTGGACTGACTTATCATTGGCCGAACCCTTCAAGGTAGTATCAACGAATGAGTTTGCTGACAAATGCCAGTTAAGACGGGTGTAGGACGGAATCTTTTGTGGGCCAGCACATAAAAAGAATGACAATCGGTCGACTTGGAGGTAAAGAAAATGAGAAGAGTTATGTCTATTAATAGGAAAGCTTTAATGAGCCCTCTCAGGGAGCTAAGTGATAGCAATATATCTTAAGATTTCTGCTGAAGTTATCGAGACAAGAATAAGGTAGACATTGTTACTCATCTTCTGTGTAATTGTCCTAATACATCAACTTGAGATGGAAAACCCTCACCGAGTACTTTTGCGAAGATCTAAACGACTTGGCTAGACCCGACATCTATAGAATCAAGAATTCTGTCCCTGTGTTAAAATGTTTTCACAGATTAATACTGCAGCAATTACGTAAGATTTCTTGTGCTAACAATCCGGATTCAGTTTACTAACGACTTTGTCCTTAGTGTGTCATTTGCCTGAATGCAGCGACAGCCATATAATCTAACCTCGAAGCCTAACTTAACAGATTGACGGTCCATGTCCTACAAATCTAAAATATTCAAGGACATTCAAGGTCACCAAACTTTGAGTTAAGTATACTACAAGGGAGATATATTCTCATTTATATAGTTTTTATTATGTTTTTATTACGTATGTATGTGACAACAGACATATTTTGAGAAATGGTAGCCCCTTCATGTCCTCCACAACCTACTGCCGAGTAGTTGTCCTATCGGTGTGTTGAACAGTAACATCAATGACACGCATATTCGGAGTCAAGAACGCAGCCAATCGATCGGAACCGGTGCGAGCCAAGCGATCGAATGGGTAACCCATAGGACGAAGATCTGGATAAAGACGATCGCGGACACCGCAGAATGATGAGGCATCACTACAACTGCCCTCCAAAGTTTGATCAACCTAAGAATTGCACAAATGAAGACAGAATCGTGAAAGGCGTCTATAAAAAATAAAACCTACCCTATCGTCATCATAGTTGGAAACCATGACGAACAATTCGCAGCGTAGACCCTCTGGGCGTCCCTTGGGGAGCAACATATGCTGTGGCCAACCACATCCGCAGAAGAGGAATTCCAATTCTTCTGGACTACCAGCAGCTGGTCGATCAAGATCCACATTACGGAAGGTCCTCTCATATGGAACAGTAAGGCTGGAACTAGTTGACTCACGGCGGATCGTATTCTGACCAGGTTGGACTTTACGGAATAAAAGTCAGAGGAACTCTTAAATAGTGACCACATGGTACTTACGTGACACAATAAATTTATCCAACTCGATCATCATTAGGCGTTGATCTCTAAATAACATGGGTTGGCCGCGTTCATCGTTCTTGGGTCCCAAGAAGATGCGCATGGTTCCAAAACGTTGTGCACCACCTTCATTGTTCACATTGATGGTGTAGGTGAAGCTATCATGTTGTAAATGAGTGAATCTCGCAAATACGTTTCCTCTTGGTACGAAATCCATACCACGGGACAGATCAATGTCAGATTGTTGCCAATAGGTGTTGAAGACATTTGGGCGTCCTCCCTGACTGGCTACCTCAAAACCAGTCACCGTGATGCCACGATAATCCAATTGAGGCAGCGTGTATGCTGGTAGGCTCTCCTTATGCTGCTGGAAAATGTCATCTATATACGCGTGCCAAGTGTAGAAGGTTGGATCACGCATGGTTGTGGTATTATCACCCATAACACCGAAAGACTCCAAATAGCGATGGTCAGGATCGTGAGCATATGAAATCATTGTGTGACCCATGGCGTGAAGATCACCATAGAGTTGACGATTCGGTGAGAGAATCGATGAATCCACCACGTTACCAAGGATATCAATGCCACGCCTCTCATCCAATGGGATACGGTTACCTTGTTCCTGAAATGAAGCATTAACAACAAGTAAAGAAAAAGTGTCCGCATATAACATACATCAACAACGAATCCTTGATCGATGGCTGCATAGACGCGATCCCTCCAGCGCTCCATATCGGAGACATCCAACTTGATCTGATCCTGTTCACGATTGAGATCCTTGAGAACAGAGTTAGCGAAACGAGGTGCCCAAGCACGGCTGGCAACCAACGAATCCATCTTTGGGAAGTAACCCTCAGGGATCGGATCACGCAAATTGTTCAAGCGTTTCACTCGGGACATGTTGTTGCTAAAGCGTTCCAAATTATAACGTGCGATGATCTGCTGATGCATGTAATAGAACAGCTCACCACGACGATCCTTGGCTACGATAGAACGATCGATAGCCTCAGTCGGATAGATCAAATGCCAATGCCAATGGTGTAGGTTCACACCCATATCCTCTCGGAAGTACCACAGCCGATGCTCCTCGTCAAGATCAGAAGCAGTGTAGTCTCTTGGGATAACGATCGGCACACGAGATCCATCGGGTACAACAGTGGCTTCCTCACGAATCTGGGTGAGAGCTTTCGAATCAATAAACTTATCTGGGAATGTTTCGATAACCGATGGTAAATTCAAGTTTTTTGTATCGGGGCGATGGAGCAGTGTCACTGAGAGAGCATAGTTAAACAAATAGGGATTGACGCGTTCCCTACAGTAGACAGCTGTACTTTGCAGGTCTTCAATGGATCGGGCCGACATGAAAATGTCAATCAAACGTGCAGCAATGCGACGATGACGTGGAATGAACAACGACAAATTTTCCCGTCGACCCAAAGCTGTTACCTCTCTCAAATCAGGAACTTTGATGTCCTTCACCGGAATCCTTTGTGCTGCCTTCTCACCAAATCGAGCCTGAACTTCATTACCGATGGGACGGTAGCGATCGGTAAGAAACTTGTCGGGAACATCGAAAACGGTTCCCTTCTCACCCTTCTCCATAAAGACGGGCTCCTGGGGGCGATCAAAGAGCAAAAGTAGATTCTGCTTGTCAGCCATGTTTCTGTTCTGGATGTATCGCTACAACAGAAAAAAAAGTTTAAAATAAATTCAGATTAGTTTTCTACTCGAAGGTCGGTAGTCGACTATGACTATCCATTTGGTTTCGTTGTCCTTTTATACTCAGAAATATTCTAAGCAACCTTTAATTTCGAACGGCGTAAACCGCATTCGAAATTAAACGACAAAGTTCGAAAAACCAATTTCAAATTAATTTTGCGGTGCAACTTGAAGCTGATAAGGGCACTTTGAGTACATTGTTTTTCTTTGAACATACGAGTATCCGTATTCATTTGTTTTATCTTTTGGATTTGCTTTGACTGGAAAAGGTTCTCATGATCATTTCGAATATATTTATGGTTGCTAATCGCCATGTTGTGTCGTGTGCAAAGGGCAGTAAGTATTTTGCGGATTGATGTGGTTACTTTGTGGGTTTTAATTGTTTACGATATGCATAGCAACATTTCCCAATTAGAGTGTTCTATGTACGTAGGGATGAGAAATGTCCATGATGAGCCTAAATTTAATAGTATAGTATTATCATTAGTTTATCTCCATTCGCTCTACATGTCCTAGCTATCTCAGGCCATGAATTTGAACCCTTCGGACTAGGTACATGTCATTGTTCACCCGGTATAGGTAGTTGTTGTATCTTCACGTTCATTCCCCGTCGATACAAACGGGACCAAAAATCACTGTCTTTCGAAACAATGAAGGGAGTTTTCATCCGCCTTTCATAACATCCACGCTTCTGCGCTATTTAGCAGGACTGGGATGGTGAGGGTCTCATATGGAGTCACCTTAGCTGTCCGTGAGAAGGCTTTGATACTCAACTGAGTGATTTTTCGCTTAATCTATGCGTTGGTGTCATTATTAGAATTTACAGAGGAGCCTAGGTAGACAAAGTTCTTAACTCCGTAAAAATTGTAGCTGTCTGTTGTGACGTTCTGTCTTAGTCGCCGATGTTGACAGGATACATTTCGTTTCGCCCTCGTTAACCTTTAAACCCGTATTCGCCGCTTCTTTACTCACGAAAGCGCCACCGGCAGACCGCTACGGTCTTCCAAATATGCTAATGTCATCATGTATGTATGTAGTTAGTAGTTAACAGACTTTTGAAAGATTGTACCCCTTATGTTAGCTTGAGAATTTCCTGCAATCCTTTCAAGTATGACCTTAAAGAAACCACATGAGAGAGCGTCACCTTGTCCTAGTCCTTTTCCGACGATTTGATTACATATCTCACCGAAAAGTAGAACCAATCTCTTCATCACTTCGGCGAAACCAAGATGGTTGCGCTTGATATTTCAAAGGCATTTAGCAGTGTTTGACATCAGGCTCTTTTGTCAAAAATGCGTGCATATGGCGTCGATGAGTCTCTTCTTCAATGGATTAGAAATTATCTTTCCGGGCAGCTTTAAGTCTGCAATTCACCAAATAAATGCTGGTGTTCCCCAAGGCTCTATTTTGTCTCCGACTCTCTTTCTTATTTTTTACAAATGATCTTTTTTGTCTGCAACTTTTCATCCAATCCATTCCTTCGCTGATGAGAGTACCCGCAGCTTTGTCATATTCGTTCCCATAGAAGAGGAACGACAAACTATGAACGCTGTAAATTCCGACCTGGACAGCATAATCAAATAGGGTTCAACCAACAGAGTGGAATTTAATGCTTCCAAAGCTCAATGCTGACTGCTGTCTCTCAAGCGAAACCAAAAACCCTCAACCATTATCCATGAATGGTACTTGCATAGTT